>CM034304.1:11277147-11798967 GCA_019925795.1 Dendrobium chrysotoxum | reverse complement strand
AACTTTTAGAATTTCAAGAGTGTAGGCTTACCTCGTCAGGTCTTTCGCCTTTACTTCTGTGTGTCTATCCCCCATATATGACTTATATCACCTTTCCAATACAATTCATATTTAACAATAAAAAAATGTGCTATTGTAATCCCTTCTTGATGAATTAATAAGTTGTAGAAGATGAAATATGAATTTAATCATATATGGTCATATCAAATATGAGGTTGTACTATACAAAATTTTTTACTATTTCCTATGTCATAGTTTATATATCTCAACTCACTAGGAATTGGTTCTCCTAGATCCTGCTTTCTTTTTCTCTTGTACACCACCTCAACGAAATTTCTCCTCATTCAACAGTAACCTTTTCTCTTTTTCAATAGCAACTTTTTCCTTCTTCCAACTTCTCAACCACCTTCCCTTTCTTTTTTACCTTCCCTACTATTTTCTGCAACAGCCACAGCCCTTTCCTTCTAAATTCGGCAAACACTACAACACCTTTACCTATTTTCAACCATTCTACATCAGCTCTTATCAAATTTCAGCAACACTACAGCAGTTTTGATCTGTTTCAGATACCTGAATTAAGAAATTCAGCAATTCAACATTTACAGCATCAGTAAAGCAACTCTTTTCTGTTTCAGGTAGCTGAATTCAACAAATCAGTAATTAAATTTCCTTACCTAATCTCAAAATTTGCTGAAGCAGCCTTAGAAACAAGTCCCACTCGCCTCCCCCTCCGCTTGATCATGGATTTCACTCGGCAGCAGGCAACTGCTTCAAATGCCAGAGAGTATCGTGGATGGGAAGGGAAAATACCTTAGTTAAGGACTGAAATTCCACAAAGTAATTTTTATACTCTACCCCTAACTCCACTAATTCATCCCAAAGACACCCAGCCGTATGATTTCATCAAGCCATTGCATGAAAGTTAAAGTGGGATGACTACAGAAATGCATTTATTAAATTGTGCTTATGTAAGTGGTTGAATTCGGTTCCTCAATATAAGTGGAATGGCTATAGTACAAACAGTTTACTGTTTACTGTTTAATTAACCATGCATATGCATTGTATGCAGATATGTATTATTGCATTATTAAATACTACAGCTATATGCATTGTATTACATTATACTGTTTCAATTATTGCTTGCTGTCTATTAAATACTAACAGTTTATATTATTAAATGCATATAGCTGGTTTGTAATTTAGGAGTATTTCTATATATATCATGTTTTAAATTTAAAATAAGATGTAATGAAAATGACTTTGAAATGGGTTGATGTTTGAAAAAGAAATTCATGCTTACATTCATTAAAATTTTGGGTATTATAAACCACCCCTCCTTATTGAAATTTTGTTCTCAAAATTCATTGTCCTAGCAGCCATCAAATAAATGAGAGAATTGTGATATAATATCTTCTTCTTTCTCTGATCTGTATTTACATTTCACTTTAACATAAGAGATCTGACGGTTTATGAGTTGTTTAGAATCAAATTCTAGTATTCCTTTTGGTTCCTTAATATACATCAGATTCTTATGTAGATCAATTTCATCATGTGAAATTCTCTGATGGACATCTGTAACCCATTTCCTCAATAGTGATACATGAAAAATATTATGAATATCTTACATGTCAGCTGGAGGAGTAAGTCTATAAGCAACTTTTTTAGTCCTTTCAAAAACTGCAAAACAACTTATATACATAAGACTCGATTTACCTCCTTGCCCAAATCTGACTGTATCTTTCACAGGTTTAACTTTCAAAAATACAAAGTCACCAATTTCAAAATCTATTGCTCTTTGCTTGAGGTCATAATACTTTCACTAGCGATCCTGAGAAGCTTTCAACCTACCTCTGCTAAATCTGATTTTTTCTGTTGCTAAATCAACTAGTTCTATGCCCATTAACTGTATTTCCCCTACTTCAACCCAAGTTAAGAGGGTTCTGCACTTTCTACCATAAAGTGATTCATATGGTGTTATTTCTATACTTGATTGGTAGATGTTATTGTAAGCAAATTCCATCAGTGGTATGTGGTCTTTCCAGTTACCTCTAAAATTCAAAACACATAATCTCAACAAATCTTCCAGAACCTGAATTGTTATTTTCGATTGACCGTCAGTCAGAGGATAAAAAGTTGTACTGAAGTGCATATTTATGCCCAAGTTTTCATGAATGTTTTTCCATAGCCCAGAAGTAAATCAAACATCTATCTGAAATAATAACTTTTAGATGTCATGCAATCTGACAATCTCTTTTACATACAGACGTGCCAATTTATCCACTGCATCTGTTTGCTTTAATAGGTAAAAACTGAGCTGATTTATCTATCAATAATCGCCCAAATATTATCATGTCCCTATCTGGATCTCGAATATCCCATAACAAAATCCATCGCAATCTCTTCCCACTTCCACTTAGGGATAAGTAGTAATTGTAATAATCCACTAGGTCGTTAATGTTCAGCTTTCACAATTTGAAATGCTTCACACTTAGCTACATATTTAACGTCTTTTTCATACCTAGCCACCAGAAAATTAATTTCAAGTCGTTATACATCTTGGTACTGCCTGAATGAATGGTGTAGCCAGAATAATGAACTTCTTACAAAATTTCCTTTCTCAAGTCCAGATCACTGGATACCCACAACTAAAATTTATACTTAATAATTCCATCAGCATCAATAGAAAGATCTAATCTTTTTCTTGATTGACCTTGTTTTATTAACTTTGGAAACTCGTTATCAACTTTTTGAGCTTCCTTAATACGATCTATTAAGGTTGGCTTTACTGTCATCCGATGTAAGTATTTAACATTTTTAAAATCTCTAATCTCCAATTGCAGATTTTCCATTTCCTTGATCAACTGAACCTCTTGAGTAATCATCCAATTCATCATTCCTATGGATTTATGACCTAAGGCATCAGCCACAATGTTAGCTTTTTCAGGACAATACTGAATATTCATATCATAGCCCTTAATTAACTCTAACCATCTTTTTTGTCTCAGATTTAATTTTTTCTGTGAAAATATATATTTTAGACTTTGATGATCAATAAAGATTTCACATTTTACCCCATACAGGTAATGCCTCCAAATCTTCAAAGCAAATACCACTGTAGCCAGCTCTAGATCATAAGTGGGATACTTTCTTTCATGTGGCTTCAACTATCATGATGCATATACAATTACCTTTCTGTTCTGTATTAAAACACATACTAAACCCTTCAAATAAACATCACTGTAAATCTGAAATCATTCTGTTCCTGATGGAAATATCAACACTGGTGCTGCAGTCAGATGCATTTTTCAATGCCTGAAAACTCTTCTCACATTCGATAGTGCATTCAAATTTAACATCCTCTCTCATTAACTTGAACAAGGGCATAGCAATTTATGAGAATCATTTAACAAACCTCCTGTAATATCCTGTCAATCCCAAGAAGCTACGAACCTTTATATCATTCTTTAGTGTAGACTATTCACAATTGCTTTCACCTTTTGTGGGTCTACTGAAATCCCTTCACCACTGATAATATGCCCCAAGAAGTTAATATTCCTTAGCTAAAATTTACATTTTGAATATTTTGCATGCAACTGATTTTTCCTTAATGTGTTTAAAACTATTAGAAATGATCTTTCTTTATTAGATTTAAACGAGAATTTGACTTTTAATAGGACACAATGGAGAAAAAGGATTCATGTAGCCGACCCCACGTAGTGGGATAACGGCTTGATGTTGTTGTTGTTGTTGTGTTTAAAACTATACTTAAATGTTCAGCATGCTCCTCATCAGTCTTTGAGTATATTAGAATATCATCAATGAAAATAATCACAATCTGATCTATATAGTCTTTGAAAACCCGATTCATCATATTCATAAAAATAGCATGAGCATTTGTCAACTCTAAAGGCATGACTCTAAAGTCAAAATGATCATACATGGTCTCAAAAGCTGTCTTATTGACATCTACTTCTTTAACCCTCACATGATGATATCCTTATCTTAAATCAATTTTAAAAAATATTGTGGCATTTGTCAACTAATCAAACAAGTCATCAATATGCGGGAGTGGATATTTGTTCTTGATGGTTACTTTGTTCAGCTATCTGTAATCAATACACATTCGCATGGATCGATCTTTCTTCTTAACAAAAAGTACAGGTGCACTCCAAGGTGAGTTATTTGCTCTTATAAATCCCTTATTCATTTGGAGCCATTCTATAGGGAGATTTGTAGATTGCTGATGTTCCTCGTTGCAGTTCCATCTCAAATTCAATGTCCCTTTCAGATGGTAATCCAGATAATTCTTCAGGAAATACATCTGAAAATTCTGAAACTACTGGAGCATGTTGTAATGCCTGTACATCTTTGTTAAGACCTCCATTTTAGCTAAGGCACCAGCTCACCCCTCAGATATTTACCCATTTTCACTGCGCTAATAAAAGTTATTGCATTCTTCCACAGGGAAAGTAGGTTTTCTCATTTGACAAACTAAAATTTATTCTTTTCTTCCAACATTCAATTGTAGCAAAATATTTAACTAGCCAATTCATTCCCAAAATGATACCAAAAGTTTTAATAGGCATTAAAATCAATGCTGTTAAAAATTTGTGGCCCTGAATATCCAGATTCATAAAATACATCCTATTAGCATGTAAACTATTCACCGTCGGCATCATAACACACAAGATAGGTGTAAAATATATGGTCTCAACAAATAAATAATCAGAACAAAAGTTTTCAAAAATAAATAAATGGAATGCACCAAAATCAAAAAGAACTTTACCAAACTTATTGGAAATTAAAAACATATATGTAACTACCTCCTCTAAATCTCTAGCTTCTTGAGGTGTGATGGCAAACACTCAAGCTTTCACAGGTTGATTTCATTTAATATCTGATGATTTTCCTTTTAACTGAACTGGTAGTTTCCCCTACACTACTAGCTTTCCCTGAAATTGAGATTTCCCTGTCTAATTACCTTTAAGATATCTCTTATGTTGTCCCTGATCCTAATATCCTTGATATCCCTATGGCCTGGCATTGCTTCTTCTCTCATGAGGGCAGTCCACCTTGTGATGACTCAATTCATCGCATCTAAAACATCTTCCAAAACCCACTAAACACTAGCCTAAATGCCTCTTCTTGCACTGATCACACAGAGGTTTCTCAAGCTGAGTTGACTTTTGCTTATTATCAAATTTTGGCTTCTAGTTTTTGAATTGATCTTTTTTTTCAAACATCTTCCTTTTGTCTGTTTGTTATTGTTCCCAACTATGCTTATAAAAGCTCATTTTCAATTCTCCTAACTCTCTCCACTAGGACTGAGAATTCATTGATATTAAATTGTGTCAATACTAATCATAGCTGATCCCTAAGGCCTCTCAAAAATATGTGGCATTTTTCTCCTAGTTGCTGACATAATGAGTGCATAATAGGACAAGGAAGTTAACTCGGCTAACTTCCTCGGCTTCATATTGCATAACCGTCTTAAAACCCCGAGTCGAATTGAAGAATTTGTCTTTCAAAGCTAATCTGGCTGAAAGAGGAATGAACCAATCTTTGAATACCCTCACAAAGTCATCCCACTGTATACTGGTAATACGCATCAATTCAAATTTCTCTCTATGATGTGCTTGCCACCATCTTTTAGCCTCTCCTTTCATAACAAATGTGGCCAATACTACCCTCATGTTCTCAGGACAAATCATATCATCCAAGATCTTCCCTATCTTTGAAGGCTGGCGGTTTAAAAGTCTGAAATAATTTCAAATGTCAATCCACTTCACTATCACTTTCAGATCTGGGTCCACTACTAGTAGAAGACTTCTCCGTAGATGTCATTTTATCCACCACTTGTGATATCAGATGCACAATATCATGAAGTTCTTTAGACTTATTCCCTTCATTAATTTCTGTTTCTATATCTGGCCTGGAAGAGTGGCCAATCATACTTTATGGCAATTTCTCAGGCATATTTATCTGATATACGCATATATAGACAATTTATAGAATACATTTGAACATTTGATCATAAAAAAGTTTTAAACCCTATTATGCATGTAGAATGAGTAGAATGAATGCACAATTCAATTCAATCTCAATTCAAAACCTATAACTCTGCATAAATCAATATTTTATCTTACCCTACTTCATTTCCAAATCCAATTATGCTTCCTTTAGATTTGATTTAGCTCTGATACTAATTTCTATCACATCCCATTTTGAGCCCCTTTATAGTCAACCTGGAGTATACAGAGAGGGAGAATATGGAAAGACATATTTCTTACTAACGCCCATTTTGAACTACTTCTATCAAAATCAGGTGAGTAAAAAGTGGCATATTCAGACTATCCTAGCATATCAAGTTTTGTACTTCATAATAGGAAGCATATTTAAAACATCTCAAATAAAATACAGAGCTTTATTAAACTTTTTTAATATCATTAGATATCCAAAAGTGTCTATACAGCTTTCACTTAGATCTCTATGTACACTCAAAATGTATGCCCACAAAAAGAGCAGTCAACCCTCCTGTCTAATGACCCATTGGCTCATTCCCTTTTGCTGCAGTATAACCACTGCTAATGAGCTAGAGCTCAATGAAATATGTAAGGAATATATAAAAAATAATAAACATATTTGCAGTCAATTGAAAACACATACAAAATTTTATACTAGACATAAACATATAACATCATTTTATATTATGTTTACTGTTTCGCACTTTTATGCAAGTCATATGATGACTATAAGCTTTTGCATATTTGCAACTCCTAATTCAAGGTTGGGTTTGCATTCCTAACTTTTAGAATTGAAGCTGCTCTCTCATTCAAGTTTGGAACTGAATTCTCAACTTTTAAAATTTCAAGAGTGTAGACTTACCTTGTCAGGTCTTTTACCTTTACTTGTGCAGGTCTATCCCTCATATATGACTTATTTCAATCTTTCCAATACCATATATATTTAACAATCATAAAATGTTCTATTGTAATCACTTATTGATGAATTAATAAATTGTACATTATGAAATACGAATTTAATCCTATTATGGTCATATCAAATATGAGGTTGCTGTATATAAAATTTTTTACTATTTCCTATGTCATAGTTTATATATCTCATCTCGCTAAGAATTGGTTCTCCTAAATCCTGCTTTCTTTTCCTACTGTACGCCACCTCAACGAAGTTTCTCTTCATTCAACAGTAATCTTTTCTCTCTTTCAACTTCTTCTCAACCACCTTACCTTTCTATATTACATTCCCTATTATTTTTTGCAACAACCACAACCCTTTTCTTCTAAATTCGACAAACACTACAACACCCTTACCTAATTTCAACCATTCAACATCTCTTATCAAATTTCAGCAACCCTATAGTAGTTCTGATCTATTTCAGATACCTGAATTCAGAAATTCGGCAATTCAGCATTTACAACAACAGTACAACAGCTCTTTTCTGTTTCAAGTAGCTGAATTCAGCAATTCAGTAATTAAATTTCCTTACCTAATCTCAAAATTTGCTGCAGCAGCCTCAGAAACAAGTCCCACTCGCCTCCCTCTCCTCCTGATCGTGAATTTCACCCGACAGTAGGCAACTGCTTCAAATGCCTGAGTATCATGGATGGGAAGGGAAAATGCCTTAGTTAAGGACTGAAATTCCACTAAGTAATTTTTATACTCTACCCCTAACTCCACTAATTCATTCCAAACGCACCCAATCCTATGATTTCATCAAAATGGACTCGTTGAAAAGAAACATCTGCATCTCATCGAAACTACCCGAGCACTCCTTCATGCAACAAATCTCCCTTACAATCTATGGCCTGACACTCTTCTTATAGCAAGCTATCTCATCAACGGTATGACATCCCCTACAACTCATCAAATATCACCATACCATCTTCTCCTCGATAAACCTCCACAATATTCTCATCTTTACATCTTTGGGTGCACTTGCTTCCCTTAGCTACACCAATCTACTTGCCACAAATTAGCACCTCATTCCACTCCCCATCTTTTTCTAGGCTACTCTGACACCAAAAAAGGCTATTGTTGCCTCTGCCTTGCCACAAAACAACTCATTATCTCTAGACATGTTAAGTTTGATGAACTTTCTTTCCCATATAAACACCCCAACCTACCTACACCACCTCCTCCACCACCTTCCAATCCCCACCTATTGATTCCAACCTCATAGACAATAAATCCCATAAATTCAGAAGCTGCTTCCTTGCACCCAATCAGCCAACACACATCACCACCTAACAGCAGCTCAATCTCCGTGCCCTCTTCTTCCTCTGCCTCCACCTCATCCACTCCCTCCCCACCCTCTCCACCCAGCCATCCCATCACCAAATTTCAAACCGGCTCCCTTAAACCCTGCCAACTACTTGAACTCCATCATCAACCCACTCCCACAACGAACCAACCTCCTTCACCACAACCAACAAATATCCATCCGGCGCCAAGCAATGGCTGAGGAGTTTCTTGCACTTCAACGACAAGGGGCTTGGAAGCTAGTACCTCCCCCATCCAATCAAAATATTCCCAGTTCCTGCTGGACCTACAAAATCAAACGTCACACTAACAGATCCGTCACATGTTATAAAACCCAACTCGTTGCCCAAGGCCACCGCCAAGAAGCTAGCTTAAACTGCAATAAGACACTCAACCTTGCTGCCAAGATGACCTTTATCCATATCCTTCTTGTCATGGGATCAACAGAAACTGGACAATTCAACAGCTTGACGTCTCTATTGCATTTCTACATGATCGGCTGCAAGAAATAGTCTACATGTCCCAACCTCAAGGCTTCGAGGATCGGCAAACTTCACATCATGTATGCTTTTTTCATAAAGCCATCTACGGCTTAAAATAAGCACCATGGCACTGGTATCATACATATTCTCCTACCTCGCATCTCTTGGGTTTCACCAAATCCATGTGGATCCCTCCTTACTCATCTCAGACAACAATGGTACTCTTCTCTATCTCCTTATATACATAGATGATTTACTCATTACAGGAAACAACTCCTTTGTTATTCAGCAGCTTATTCATAACCTAATCAACAAGTTTTCTATAAAAGACCTTGGCCCTGCATCCCAATTTCTCGGCACCCACATTCAACCATACCCAAATGGCCTAATTCTCCGCCAAAAGCCCTATCCCAATCCATTATGAACATTGCCAGCATGGCTTCCTGCAATCTGATCCTCAATCCAACCTCTCCTAAGCTGCCAACTCCTACTAAATAGCCTAATGCATCTTATAAGCCTGAACTCTACTGTCGTATGATAGGATCACTTCAATATCTCACAATCACTCGTCCCGACATCTCCTTTGCAGTCAATCAATTGTGTCAAAACATGCATAATCCTCTTCCAGTTCACTCTCAACACCTTAAATGGATGCTCCGCTATATCAAAGCCACGTCCACATATGGCCTCCCAATAACCAAAAGTTCCCTCACTCTCATCTCCTTCTCCGATTTCGATTAGGCAAGCGACCTCTCCACCCGTCGATCGACAACTAGTTATTGTTCCTTTCTAAGGTCTACTCTAATCTCTTGGAGTATCAAAAAGCAATCCACAGTCGCCAAATCCTCTACCAAAGTCGAATATCGAGCCCTTGCTACAGCAGTTTCTGGCATCTTTTGGCTTCAAAGCTTACTTAGAGAGTTCTACATTCCCATCATTAAACCAAGTCCTATTTACTGCGACAACATATCAGTAATAGCTCTCACAAATAATCCAGTTTTTCACTCACACCAAACATCGAAATTGACTCCCACTTCATCAGAAAACACATTCAATCTAAGCGCATTCAAATTGTTCCAGTTATATCTCAAGATCAATTGGCCGACATTTTCACGAAGTCACTCTCCACTACCCGTTTTCAACAACTTCGCACCAACTTGACAATTCAACTAAACCTGTCAACTTGCAGGGGGAAAATAGCGACAACCACTTTATTACCATTTCCCACAAATGGAGCAGCCATCATTACTAATGTAAATGCTCACCTTCTAATCAAAACAAACCCAAACCATCCTAGCCATACATGCATAAAGGAACCTGCCTCTTATATTCATACATAGCAGCTCCATTATATATATGTAAACAGGGAAAATACAATAGAATACATAAAATTCCTAAACACCTACTCTACTCTTCCATATGACTTACCATATCAATGTAACTTCAATGGCAGCAAACACTTCATGGTGATACTACAGGTACAACTTCTACATATATATTTAAGGAAAAGGCATACAAACATTACACTAAAGACTATAGAAAGCTGCCTCCTCAACACATTAGATTGTATTGAAAAAAAATTGTTCAGAAGTAAAGAAAAAATGTGTTACAACAACAACAACAACAATAACAAGCCTTTGTCCCACTACGTGGGGTCGGCAACATGAATCCTTTTTCTCCATTGTGTCCGGTTCAAAGTCAAATTCTCGTTTAAATCTAATAGAGAAAGATCATTTCTAATATTTTCTAACCAAGTCTTTTTAGGTCTACCTCTACCTTTCTTAACATAAGTCAAATCTAATACCTCTACTTTCCTAACTGGGTCATCGGAAGGCCGCCGTTTTATGTGACCAAACCATCTAAGGCGACTCTCTCTAATCTTATCCTCCACTGGAGCTACTCCAACCTGACATGAAGCTTCCACTAATGTAACGTCAGGAGAGGATGAACAACATATGCTTAAGATATATTCTAGAGAAGTTCCTTTAATGGTTGGAAACTGCAACATCCTAGTTATAGTGGAGATAGCCAAAACTTTGATCCTTAGATTTCCCCCAAATAGACCTATAAGCCTCAAGTGGGGGGATTGTGACTTTGGGCGATCAAGTCATTAATAAGAGTATATGTTTTAGATATCTCAGGTCTATTATTCAAAATAATGGTGAAATAAATGGGGATATTATTAGTAGAATTCAAATTGGATGGTTGGAAGTAGAGGAATGCAACTGGCCTGTTGTGTGCTAGAAAAGTGCCCCTCAAACTTAAGAGAAAATTCTATGAGATGGTGGAGAAACCTGAAATGCTTTATGGCACAGAATATTGGCCATTAAAAGAGAAGCATAAAATTAAGTTAAGTATTGCAAAGATAAGGATGCTCAGGTGGATGAGTGGCTTCACTATTAGAGATAGAATGAACAATGAGTATACACGTAAAAAGGTTGGAGTAGCTCATGTGACAGATAAGATTATAGTTTGGTCACATAAAATGCAGGCCTTCCGATGACCCGGTTAGAAGAGTAGATATCATAGATTTAGCCTATGCTAAGATAGGTAGAAGTACACCTAAAAATACTTGGTTATAAAATATAAGAAATGACTGTTTTTTGTGAGATTTAAATGAAAATTTAACTCTTAATAGGGCACAATGGAGACAAAGGATTCATGTAGCTGACTCTACATAATAGAATAAAGACTTGGTGGTGTTGTTGTTGTTGTAGACTTATAAACCTCAAGAATATTCAAATCACTCCTGTCTCAATCAGGAGGATAGGCCAACTCAGGTGATTCATGTGCAACTTGATCCACCAGTACTCTAAGCATGGATTCCTCTCATAGACAAACGATTCAGACATATTTTCTATAGCCTAAGAATCATTTATGGAATTGAACAGGGAGCTTTAAAAGGGCAGAAGAAATGCCAAGTCTACAAGCAAACAGACCAAAAGTAAGCAAAATTTCCTTATCATTAGACCTGGGTGGAGCATTGGCTTGGTAATAGAATCAGATCAGCATTCAGCTGCTTAGTTAATTGAGCCAATGTTCAGTCACATAAGAAGTTCTAATATATATATATATATATATATATATATATATATATATATATATATATATATATATATATATATATATATATATATATAAGCATACAAAAAATTGAATACTAAATTCTGGATATTGCAGCACTTTAGTCCTTGTAAATAAAACACTCATCACAATATTGAACACCAAGTTAAATTAGTCACTGCAAGGAAAAGTTGTAATAAGGGCACAATGTATAACAGAATAAACTCATAAAACAAGCTTACCAGCACCGAAAAAAAAGGTTCCCTTCGATTTGTTCTGAAGTTAAGCAAGTAAGATGCAATAAGTCTTGAAACCAAGAAAGCATGGCTCAGTTCACGAATTTGGGTGTTTCTAACTAAAATCAACTTAAGGGGCTGTTTGGATGCAGGATTTAGGCTTGAGCTAAATCCAGCCAAACGGCCAAAAATGCAAAACCAAATCTCACGGTAAATCTAAGCCGCGGTGGACGGAAAGTTTCCTCTTTTCGTTGAAAATCTCGGATTTACGAAATCCTTTGGTTCGGCGGGTTTATCGTATTCTTGGCGCGAGGGAAAAAGATTCCCGACCGAAGAAGCGCGCGAAAGGGGAGAAATATCGTTACCTTAGCGGTAGCTCCCGGCGTGACTTCCGATCCGACAAGAACAACGTCGGAGGAGTGGGAGAAGCTTGGACCCTTTCAAGAACTCTAGTTCACGAGAAGCAGAACAGCAACGAATAAATGCAGAAAACCCTAGACAGGCAATGGCAATTGACTCGCTCGAAGCTCTACCCACGCGAACCAGCGAAGCCGAAGAGGGTACCTCACGCTCACACGAACGGCAGCGAAGGAACCGAAGAGCCAGCCCGAGGATTAGACTCATTCCTAATTTCTTCATTAGACATTAATTTAATTAGCTTAATTAATATAATTTAAAATATAAATACTTTATTAGATGATTAATAGTGTAAATAATAATTAAATAATTAGTTAATAATAGCATATTTAATTGATTGTTTAGATACTTATAAGGAAAAAAAAATTTTTGAGACATTTAGGCTAATTAAGGCAAACTCACACACACCTCACATACGCAAGACTCGAACCCTAGGCCTCTTGGTTGGTAGCCATAGCTCCCAACCAACAGATCAAGTTTGAGTTGCGTACTTACAAGGAAGGATAGTAATTAAAATTTTATTAAAAAATATATAAAAATTAATGAAATAATTAGTAAAAATTGTAATTAAATGATTAATTATTTTAAATTATAATTTGATAATTAACTTAGTATTAAAATGATATCTGAATAAGTTATTAGTAAATTATTTATTAAAATAACATCCTAATTATAGTATTCATAATTATAATTTATTGGTATTAATTAAAATTTAAATTAATAAGTAACTATATTTAAAACACAACTGTCATATGAGTTAATCAACTTAAATTCAGAATAACATTGCAAACAATCTCATAGGATTTGTCAAGATTTAACATATTTTTACCAAACAGTTTTTAGGATTTAACCCTCTCAAGATTTAGTACATTTGAATTTAGAGGATTTACAAAATCCTACTTAAATTAAATCCTACATGCATCCAAAGAGGCCCTAAGTTGGTTTGTTCTTAGGCATCAATTGACTCCCAAAACACAACCGCCTTAATACTTCGCATTGCTAGCTGCAATGACACCAAGAACAAAGTGTTTGGAAGTAATTAAAAAAAAAAAACCACTACTGAGATTTAAGCATAATTAGAAAGTCGATCTTCATGGCATAAAGGGAAAGTGAGGAAAAATAGGATAACCAACACCAATCAAATGTGAGCAATGAAGATTCAAACAACAAACTAAGGTTTACACAGAAGGTCGTCAAGTTTCAACGGCCTAACTTGAAAGCTAGAATAGGCAAGAAGATCAAACTTTGATCCCAAACAAATATTATGAAGTGAAAGGAAATTAGAGAGAGAGAGAGAGAGAGAGAGAGAGAGAGAGAGAGAGAGAGAGAGAGAGAGAGCGAGCGAGCTCCGGGAGGGGGGAAGGTCCCGGAGCAGAGCAACTACAGCCAACAGTATAACTATCACGGGATGAAGAGTATAGCTGGAAATGAAACCAAGGTAGAAAAATACAACAAGATGTTCAGCAACGAGCGTGTCTTCACTTACAAAGGGGCAACGATCGAAGGCACTGGCTGGTGCAGTCAAAGCGTTCAAGATAGATGAAAGAGAAGTCAAAGCCGCAGGAGCCTAAAAGGTGGTGTGAGCCAGTGGCCACAATAGAAAGAAAATATGGCAAACTCTAAAGAACATAGATGATAACAAGAACAAAGAAATAACTTTTAAGGGATGTTTGGTAGCGAGATTTAAGAAGGATTTATGTTGGATTTTTCCTAAATCTTGCCAAAAGATTTGAAAGCGCGCAAAAGCGATTGTAAATCCCGAATTTATGGATTTACGGCAGATGGATTTACTAAATCCCATCATTCGACAGATTTAAGGGATCTACGAACTACGGGATTTACGAACTTGCAAGCAAATACTTCTCACACGGTGACCTTATTGTGCAGAAAGATGGTTACCTTTGCAGCGAGCGACCTCCAGTCGTGACTTCCAATTCGACGTCATCCAATGAGGCGAAGAAGCAACAAAGAAATGGCTACAAGGAGAAACTACAACGACTTAATACAATTTAATATCATTTTAATTAGAAATTAATTTAATATAGATTAATTATTATAATATATTAATACGAAACATTAATAATTAATTAGATATTAATATATGATTAAAAATTAAATTTATATTTAAAAATATTTAAATAATTACTTAAATAATTAGAATTATAATTAATAATTAAATAATTAGTTATGTAAAATAATAATTAAAAAATTAAGTAGAAATAATTAAATAATTAATAGTAATTAACAAGATGTATGTGAAATAATAATTAATTAGAAGTAATAGAATACTTAAATAATTACTTATATAATTAATAGTACAATTAGAAATTAAAATTTATTTAAGAAGTACTTAAAAATTATTTAAATCAATTAATCATTAAATTAGCTTCTAATTATATTATTATAATTATAATTTCAATGACATTTATTAAAATTAAAATTAAGATGTAATTATTATTTCAACTACAAATTAAATTTGAAACATAAATTAAATTTGAATTTTTAATGAACTAACTGCTTTAAATCCTGAATTACGTTACCAAATAGTTTTACCAGATTTAACAAGATTTAATAGTGCTCTTGCTAAACAATTTTGAAGATTTAACACACTCAGAATTTACTAAATCCAAATCTACAGCTTTTGTCAATGAATATTGATGAATGGTGATTAATTATTTTAATAACTATATTCAAAATAAAAGTAATTAGATTCTTTATTTTATTGATCACATCCAAAATAATAATGTGTACCATATTTTGGAAATAAAAATTTTAGTCAATGGACAACAAAAGTTGGTTGTTAACCATAAGCCTCAAGGCAATTCAACCCAAAAATAAAATTTAAAATAATAATGTGTATCATACAAAATTTGGTTGTTAACCTAAGCTTTAATCAAAAACCCTAGTCTCTACATCTAAATGAACTTTCCCAATGCCCACAAATCCATGGAAAACGCAACTAATATTTTTTGCCCAATAGTACCAAACCTATGAGACCATCATTAAAACAAACAAAAATGTAAAAAAAAAAAAAAACATTCACTCTTACAATATAACATAGATAGAATGGAACGTAAGAGAAACAATAGAATTTCCTCAGCGGAACTCCAAAAATATATCAACAAAATCTTTCACATGTTTCTTTTCAAAATATAGCATTTCTTTTGTCGATTGGACCCACTGGCATTGACAATCGAAGCAAGGGAACACAATATTTTAAGGCAAAAAAAAGAAATTATGGCTCGATCACAAGGATTTGTCTAAAAGACGAAAGGGAGAAGATGAAAGAGAAAAGGAAAGCTCGAGCATGTCAAACAATAGGAACTTGCAGTTAAGGCTTCCACGATGTATCTAGGCAAGCTACAAAAGGCGTCGCGGGGGGGGGACAGTGGCAGTAGAGCCATTAGACTCAGCATATTTGATTCGATGGAGTGACTTTTACTTGCTCTGTTGTAGGTCACTATTCTTACAATTCTAAATATTGGGGCCTAAGCTTGTGCCATAGAAGGGTTGTGGAACTCTTATGTATTATTTTTATTATTATATAAATTCTTAATGATTTTTTAAAAACCAAAAGATTTTTTTTTTTGGGACATTTAGGCCAATTAAGACAAACTCATACGCACATTGCATACACAAGACTCGAACCCACCAAAAATTTCTCTCTTATTTAAGTAAATCTCATTTAGTTTATTGTAATAAAAGAATTAGAATTTTATTTACGGTATTATGATTATTCATAAATTTTTTTTATCTATTGAGTTAAAAAATTAATTTCAGTTATAAATTTAATTATTATTATTTTGAATACAAGTGCTAAAATAATGATTTTATTATTGTTATTTTTAATATGATAATTAAAATAATTTATCTACAATTTGAACAATGATGAATGTTAAGAAAAATATAGTGTCCATATTCACATGAATAATTTGATTAATTATTTTAATAACTATATTCAAAATAAAAGTAATTAGATTCCTTATTTTATAAATCACATCCAAAATAATAATGGGTACAATATTTTGGATGGAAAAAATTTAGTCAATGGACTAAAAAAATTTGGTTGTTAACCATAAGCCTCAAGGCAACTCAACCCCAAAAAAAATTTAAAATAATAATGTGCATCATATAAAATTTGATTGTTAATCTAAAATTTAATAAAAAACCTAGCGTCCCCATCCAAATTAAACTTTCCCAATGCCCACAAATCAATGAAAAACACAACTAACATTTTATGTCCAATAGTACAAAATCCGACCTTTCAGATCGTTATAAAAAAATGTCAAAAAAAAAAAAATACCGTCCTCTTTTACAATATAACATAGATGGAACTTAATGTAAGAGAAACAATCGTATTTTCTCAGTGGAACTCTAAAATATATCGACTGAATCTTTTGTGCATACCTCTGCAAAATATAATCTTTCTCACGTCGATTGAACCTACTGGCGTTGATAATCGGAGCAATGGAACTAAATATTTTAAGCCAATAAAAGAAGAAATTATGGCTCGATTGTAAGGATTTGTCCAAAAAGATGATAGGGAGATGACGAAAGAGAAAATAAAGTTGGGCAGGCCAAACGGTAGTAACTCACAATTAAGGCTTTCACGGTGCGCCTAGGTGAGCTAGAAAGGCATCGCGGGGGTGGGACAACGTCCAATTTAATTATTATTATTATTTTGAATGTAGGTGCTAAAATAATAATTTTATTAATCTGATCATTAAAATAATTGCAATACAATTTGAACAATGATGAATGTTAAGAATCAGAATACAACATCTATATTCAAATTTGGATAATTTGATTAATTATTTTAATAATTATATTAAAAATAAAAGTAATTAGACTCCTTACTTTATAAATCACATCCTAAATAATGTGTATCATATTTTGTATATAAAAATTTTAGTCAATAGACCTCAAATTTTTGTTTTTAGCCAAAAGCCTCAAAATAATTCAACCAAAAAATAAATTTTAAAATAATTATGTACATCAACAAAAATTTGATTGTTAACCTAAATTAAAAAAAAAAACCCTGGCCTCTACATCCAAATTGGGCTTTCCCAATGCCCACAAATCCATGGAGAATATAATTAACATTGTCCACTCAATAGTATCAAACCTATGACCTTTCATATCATTATTAAAAAAAATGTAAATCGGAAAAAAAATTATCGTCCACTTTTACAATATAACATAGGCGGAACGGAATGTAGGAGAAATAATCATTTTTTCTCAGTGGAACTCCAAAATAAATCGACAAAATCGTTCACACATACCTCTTTAAAATATAGTCTTTCTTACATTGATTGAACCTATTGGCATTGACAATTAGAGCAATGAAACTCAATAATTAATTCCATACAAATTTAAATGAGATGTCACATAAGCTAAATAATAATTTAATTTCTTAAATAGATCACAAATTTTATTTGACTCAATATTAGATAGCTTCTAATATATAAAACTTTATTTATATGTAAAAGTATATGTGCCCACATATAGAAATTTCACAACAATCTCTCACTTGGGCCACACATATATATATATATATATATATATATATATATATATATATATATATATATATATATATATATATATATATATATATATATATACATATAATTATACATTATAAAATAACCGTAAGAGCTTAATATTTGCTATCTTTATGAAAAAATATCTTTAGACAATCTGGTCCATCAATCATATCAATATAGAATTAAAGCGATCTTTATTATAATTTTTCGTAACAAGATCCATGAATGATCACTATATTAATATAATTAACGATATAGATCAAGTATGGATATGTAGCATAAAAATTTCATGTAATGTGATCTCAAATCATGACTATTTTCAACTGGTCCAATATTATAACTCAAATGAGTTATAACCAAAATTCAATACTTTATGCTAAACCGCAAATGAAAATTAAATAACTTTATTTCAGAGTTTTCAATCACTACAATAATACTTTAGTCTGATCAGAAAATAAGTTCATAATAATTGAACAGTACAAACAAACTCCCACTAAGCTAGCATATCATCAAAATAGATTAACCCATACGAGCCACATACTCATAAAATACTTTAGGTGGTAATCCTTTTGTAAGTGGGTCTGCAATCATAAAATTTGTACTAATATGTTCAATAGAAATTTGAGAACTCTGAGCCCTTTTTTCACAACAAGAAACTTAATGTCAATATACTTTGATTTTGATGAGCTCCTATTATTTTTGGAATATAACT
Source organism: Dendrobium chrysotoxum (assembly GCA_019925795.1). Classification (NCBI taxonomy): domain Eukaryota; kingdom Viridiplantae; phylum Streptophyta; class Magnoliopsida; order Asparagales; family Orchidaceae; genus Dendrobium; species Dendrobium chrysotoxum. Next base: position 11,780,231 of record CM034304.1, on the reverse strand, counting down.
CAGCTGCTTTATTATCACAATATATCTTTAATGGTCTCTCAATGCTATCAATAATATATAGCCCTATGATAAAATTTTGCAACCATATTCCTTGATTTGAAGCCTCATAACAAGCTATAAATTCTGCCTTCATTGTTGAAGAAGCTATAAGTGATTGCTTGACACTTTTCCAAGAAATAGCTCCTCCAGCTAACATGAAAATATAGCCTGAAGTGGATCTCCTACTATCGAGACAACCAGCAAAATCAGAGTCGGAATACCCCATGATCTCTAAATGATCAGATCTCTGATATATGAGCATAAAATCTCTTATCCTTTTTAGATACCTCATAACCTGTTTCACTGCTTTCCAATAATCCATTCCAAAGTTACTTAAATATCTACCAAGCATTTCAATAATGTACTTAATATCCGGACGCATACAAACTTGAGCATACATAAGACTCCATACAGCTGATGCATAAGGAATCTTATCCATCTCTTGCTTTTCAACTTCATTTCTTGGGCATTGGAGCTTACTAAATTTATCCCCTTTTGCAATGGGTGTATCCCCTGGTGCACAATCTTTCATGTCAAATCTATTAAGTACTTTATTAATATAGGCTATTTGTGATAACCCAAGTATACCACGGGAGCAATCCCGATGAATTTGTATACCCAACATAAAAGATGCATTTCCAAGATCTTTCATTTCAAATTTATTTGAAAGAAATCTCTTAGTCTCATGCAATAAGCCCATATCACTACTTGCTAATAGAATATCATCGACATATAACACCAGGGGAATAAACTTACTCCCACTGACCTTATGATAAATGCATTGATCAACAGTATTTTTTTTAAAACCAAATGAAGAAATTACTTGATCAAATTTCTTATACCACTGACGGGAAGCTTGCTTTAAATTATAGATAGATTTCTTTAATTTGCACACCAGATGTTTTGAATCAGAAGATTGAAAATTTTTTGGTTACATCATATATATATTTTCCTTAATGTCTCTATTAAGGAATGTAGTCTTTACATCCATCTGGTGTAGCTCCAAATCATAATGAGCTACAAGTGCCATAATAATTCTAAAAGAGTCTTTCGAAGAAACTGGAGAAAAAGTCTCTTTATAATCAATGCCTTCCTTTTGAGTGAAACATTTGGCAACTAGACGCGTCTTATATCTTTCAATATTGCCTTTTGCATCCCTTTTGGTTTTAAAAATCCATTTACAACTAATAGGTTTTGCTCCTTCAAGCAATTCAGAAAGATCCCAATTATCATTGTCTTTCATTGATTTCATCTCATCTTCCATGGCTTTTATCCAATTTTGGGAATTAGAACATTATTTGACCTGACTAAATGAGATTGGGTCATCTTCCAATCCCATATCAAACTCATGCTCTTGGAGATATACAATATAATCATCTGAAATTGTTATTCTCCTTTCCCTTATGGATCTCCTTATTGACACTTCAATTTGAGGTTGTTGTCCTTCAGGAAGTAATTCAAGATTATTTTGATTATCTAGATTTACAATTTGAATAATATCAGGCATAATTATCTGATCATTTTCAATTGTAATATTAGGAATAGTAACATATTCCTCCTCAAAATCAAAATTTTTGAGTTTATCACTCCCATTATATTCAATATCCTCAATAAATTTAGCATTGCCCGTCTCAAAAAATGATTTATTTGAGGAATCATAAAACTTAAAGCCTCTTGACCTTTCAGAGTATCAAATAAAATAGCAGCTAACAGTTCTTGAGTCTAATTTTCTTTCATTAGGCTTATATGGCCTAGCCTCAGTTGGACATCCCCAGACATGAAAATGCCTAATACTAGGCTTCTTTCCTATCCACATCTCATATGGAGTTTTAGCTACTGCTTTGCTTGAAACTCTATTAAGAATATAAATTACAGTCTTTAAGGCTTCTCCCCAAAGTAATTCTGGTAAAGAAGAGTGACTAATCATACTTCTAACCATATCCTTTAAGGTTCTATTTCGTCTCTCAACTACACCATTTTGATATGGAGTCCCTGACATAGTGTATTGAGAAACGATGCCACATTCTGCTAAATATCTTGCAAAAGGGCCTGGACGTTGTTCACCTGATCCATCATATCTACCATAGTATTCACCACCACGATCAGATTTGATAGTTTTTCTCTTCTTACCAAGTTGATTTTCAACTTCAGCTTTGAAGATCTTAAATACATCCAGAGATTCTGATTTTTCGTGTATTAAGTATAAGTACCCATAATGAGAATAATCGTCTATCAAAGTAATAAAATATTGCTGACCATTCCAAGAACCTATAGGGAATGGATCACAAATATCAGTATGTATTAATTCCAAGACATTTAAACTCCTTTTGGCACCTAATTTCTTAGTATTTATTTTTTTCCCTTAATACATTCAATACAAATTTTAAAATCAGCATAATTAAGGGAATCAAGAATTACATCTGATACAAGCCTTTCAATTCTTTGTTTAGAAATATGTCCTAAACATTTGTGCCATAACATAAAGAAATTCTCATCAGTTAATTTTTTCTTTGTACCAAAATTATTTATATGTAAAGTTTCATTTATCTGTGAGGCAGAAATATCTAATTTATATAGATTATCAATCAAAGATTCTATACCAATAACTTTAGAATATTGAAAGAGACTAAATTTTTCATTTTCAAATAAATAAGAATAACCAGATTTGTCCAAACATGAAATAGAAATTAGATTACGTCTAAATGACGGTACATAAAAAGTCTCATATAAATTCAAAGTAGAACTAGATTCTAAGTATAATCTATATAAGCCTACAGCTTTAATAGGAGCTTTATTGCCATTTCTCATATAGATGAATCTTTCAGCATCAGTTGGCACTCTACTCCTTAGACAATCCTGCATAGTCATACTTAAGTGAGTAGTTGCACCTGTATCTATCCACCAGGTATGATTTGGTACTAAGGCCAAATTAACTTTAGAACAAACAAGATTCAGAAGTTTACCCTTTTTAATGAGCCAGTTAGCATATTTTGGACAATCCTTCTTCACATGACCAGTCTTCTTACAGAAGAAACAAGTAATAACTGGATCTTGCTTCTGTTGCACTTTAGGTTGTGAAGTCCCTTTATCTGTAGCTCCTTTAGCTTTATAATTTCTTTTTCTTTTGGTAGCAAAATCATAAGAAGAAGCAGCTAAGTGGCACTTTCTATCTTTTTATGTTTCAATCTTTCTTCCTCTTACACACACTGAGCAATGAGCTCATTAAGAGTCCATTTTTTCTTTTGAGTATTATAACTAATCTTAAAAGGATTGAATTGTACAGGAAGAGAGATAAAGACTAGATGCACAAGAATGTCATCAGATAATTCTAACTTTAATGCTCTTAGTCTTATAACAAGATTAGACATTTTCATAATGTACTCTCTTATGTTCCCTTTGCCTTTATATCGCATTGAAACAAGTTTACTAAAAATAGTACTTGTTTCGACCTTTTCAGAACCTACGAAATAGTCTGCTATTTGGCTTAGGAATTTCTTAGCATTTTCCTCCTCAGGTATTGCACCCCTTATGGTATCTGAAATAGAATGCTTCATGATCATAAGACTCATGCGATTTGAATGCTCCCACTTTTCAAAATTTACCCTTTGTTCAATAGTGCTTTCCGTAGTAAGGGCAAGAGGGCGTTCAGTCCGAATCGCATAATCTAGATCCATACACCCAAGAATAATGGTAATGTACTCTTTCTATTTCTTAAAATTAGAGTCATTAAGTACTGAAATGTTATTTAAATTGACAGATAATGAAGAAACATTAATTGAAAAAGAACAAAAATTAACTCATAATTAGTAACAATATAAGGTGGGCCCTTTATAAGATACCTAACATAACATCATATTTCAGTCTTTGAACAAAATTTATAATTTATAAACGGTACTCTTAAAATTATAGTTAATAAATATTGATAATAAATTCTGCCAATAATAAGTCTTTCTTTGCACTGACTTATTATATGCATGAATAATTCAAAAATTATCACATATTTATTACTCTATATTTAAAGTCCGGCAAAAAAAAATAATAATCTTCCTTTGGGCCGATTATTTTTCGTATAGTCTAGAAATAAATCTTTAGTATTATTCAATTAAGTTTAAATTAAATAAATTAATCTAATAGAGGTCACTTTGGTGACATATTATTTCAATTTAATTTAATTTTAAAATAATGAATAATTATTATAAATAAGAAATATTTAATTGATAAATATATTTTATCAATAAATAATTGATTTATTTATAAGTCACTAATTAATTTAATGACGTTATAAATAGATGACTACTCATGTCATTAAGAATATAAATATATTTAATTCAAGAGTTATAAGTCATTGATTAATTTAATGATATTATAAATACATGACTCTTCATGTCATTAAAAATATAAATATATTTAATTCAAGAGTTATAAATCATTAATTAATTTAATGACATTATAAATACATAACTCCTCATGTCATTAAAAAAATATGAATATATTTAATTCTTATATGTAACCGACAAATTAAAAAATATAATAGCAAAATAACTATTCTTAATTTTACAAATTCATCAACAATGACAACTTTTCGTATTTTCATACGAAAAAAAAACTAAATCCATGAAAATGATGAACTCAATTGATGATAAAAGTAGTGAAGAATCAGTACTATTACGATAATGTTGAACTTCACAATTTAATTATCATCTCTCAATTTTTGAAGATAAAGTAAAATAAATTTTGAAAAATTGCTTGCAAATATTTTTCATCAAGAAATCAGTATTTTTTCAAATGAAAAATCATTATCAAACGAATATTTTCTTTGATCGAAAAAACTCAAACAAACCAAAAAAATGTACTTAGAGAAATCATTTCTCGTTGATTCAACATAAAAAATAGGCTCTGATATCACATGTTTGGATTTAAAGGAGACAGAAAAATAATTTCATCGCCTCCAAAAGACATGTCAAATCATAGAGAAAAGAATTGGAATCGTACATGGATCCATTGAAATACAGAATTAAGGTCTTCGATCTTCCACGTTTGAAGCAGCGTTCTCTAATAGAGCGAGAGACCCATTCTTTTCACTCAAGATGGGAAATGAGGAAAAATGAGAACATCATCGCTTAAACTGGGGACCATGACCCTTTTATGCTTGAAGTGTATTTATTTTTATTTCAGTCCATCATTAAAATAAAAATAAATACTTGACCTCTACATAAATAATTAATTTCATACAAATTTAAATGAGATACCACATAAGCCAAATAATAATTTAATTCTTAAATAGATCACAAATTTTATTTGGCTCAATATTAGATAGCTTCTAATGTATAAAACTTTATTTATATGTAAAAGTATATGTGCCCACATATAAAAATTTTCCAACATATTATTCATAAATTTTTTTTATCTATTGAGTTAAAAAAACTAATTTGAGTTATAAATTTAATTATTATTATTTTAAATCTGATCATTATAATAATTGATCTATAATTTGGACAATGATGAATGTTAAGAAAACTATAGCATCCATATTCAGATTTGAATAATTTGATTAATTAGTTTAATAATTATATTCAAAATTAAAGTAATTAGATTTTTTTATCACATGCAAAATAATAATGGGTGTCATATTTTGGATATAAAAATTTTAGTCAATGGACTAAAAAAATTTGGTTATTAACCATAAGCCTCAAGGCAATTTAACCCAACAATAAATTTTAAAATAATAATGTTTATCATATCATTTGATTGTTAACTTCAATTTTAATAAAAAATCATAGCCTCTACATCCAAATTGAACTTTCCCAAAGCCCACAAATTCATGGAAAACACAACATTTTCAGCTCAATAGTACCAAACTTATGACCTTTTTCATCATCATCAAAACAAATATATATATATATATATTAGAAAAAAAATTATCGTTCTCTTTTACAATATAACATTGATAGAATAGAGCGCAAGTGAAAGAGTTATATTTCCTCAGTGGAACACCAAAATATATCGACGGAATCTTTCGTGCATACCTCTTCAAAATATAGTTTTTCTCACATTTGTTGAACACAGAGGGGTTGATAATTGGAGCAATGGAACTAAATATTTCTGGCGGAAAAAAGAAATTATGTCTAGAATGCAAGGATTTGTCTAAAATGATGAAAGTGAGAGGACGAAAAAGAAAAGGAAAGCTAGAAAAGGTGTCAAGCGGGCGTGACAACAGTAGTGGAGCGATGAGGCTCAGCATGTTTGATTAAATGGAGAGACTCTTGCTTGCTCCGTTGTGGGCCACTATTCTTGTAATTCTGACTATCGGCACCTGGGCTTGCGCCATAGTAAGGCTGTGGAGGTCTTATGCATTATTTTTATTATTATTTAAATTCTAAATGATCTTTAAAAAACCAAAAGATTCTCTCTTATTTAAATAAATCTTATTTAGTTTATTGTAATAAAAAATAGAATTATATTTACTATATTGTGATTGTCACAAAATTTTTTAATCTATTGCATTAAAAAAAATTAATTTAAATTATAAATTGAATTATTATTTTTATTGAATTGAGGTGCTAAAATAATGATTTTATTATTGTTATTTTTTAATCTGATCATTAAAATAATTGATATGCAATTTGAACATTGATAAATGTTTAGAAGAATATTGCGCCCATATTCAGATTTGAATAATTTGATTATTTATTTTAATAATTATATTCAAAATAAAATAATTAGATTCCTTATTTTATTAATCAAATCTAAAATAATAATTTGTATGATATTTTGGATATTAAAATTTCAGTCAATGGATGAAAAAATTTGGTTGTTAACCAAAAGCCTCAAAATAATTCAACCCAAAAATAAATTTTAAAATAATAATGTGTATCATAAAAAATTTGATTGTTAACCTAAATTTTAATTAAAAACCCTAGCCTCTACATCCAAATTGAACTTTCTTAATACCCACAGATCCATGAAAAGCATAATTAACATTTTCCGCCAAATAGTACCAAACCTATGACCTTTCAGAACATCATAAAAAAAAAATTGAAAAAAAAATTACCGTCATCTTTTACAATATAACATATGGAGCAGAATGTAAGAGAAACAATCATATTTCCTTGATTGAACTCCTAAATATATCGATAGAATCTATTGTGCATACCTCTTTAAATTATAGTCTTGCTCACGTCGATTGAACCCACTGGCATTAACAATCGGAGCAATGGAACTCAATATTTTAAGGCAGAAAATTGATGAAATAATTATGGTTGGATTGGAAGGATTTATCCAAAAGTTGAATGGGAGAGGAGGATGAAAGAGAAAAGGAAAGTTCGATCTTGCCAAATGGCAAAGGCTTGCAGTTAAGGCTTCCATGATGCTTTTAGGCCATCTTCATTTGAAATACTCATTTTACACTCCAAAATACAGTAATACTCCAAAATGAAGTAACTCATCTCCAATTGAACTCCATTTCATAACATTAAAAAATAATATACCAGGTATATCCTTTTCCCAACCAAACTCCAACCGAACAAAATGGTGAAAAAATGACATTCGTGAATAGCTCGACCCCAATATTGGCATCGTACTATTCACCTGGCGCAAAATGCTGCTGAATTTTGAGTTAGGAGTCGCGGTGACTGCAAACGATCATTTGGTGTTCAGTTGGAGATAACCTAAGGAGAGCTAGAAAAGGCGTTGCTGGGTCGGGACCATGACAGCGGAGCGATGAGACTCAACGTGTTTGATTCAATGGAGTGACTCTTGCTTGCTTTGTTGTGGGCCACTATTCCTACAGTTTTAAATATTGGTACTTGGACTTGTGTCATAGTAGGGTTGTGGAGATCTTATGCATTATTTTTATTATTATTTGAATTCTAAATGATCTTTCAAAAATCAAAAGATTTCTCTCTTATTTAAATAAATCTCAAATAGTTGATTGTAATAAAAAAATTAAAATTTTATTTACGATATATGATTGTTCATAAATTTTTTTTAATCTATTGAATTAAAAAATTAATTTTAGGTATAAATTGACTTATTATTATTTTGAATGGAGGAGCTAAAATAATGATTTATTATTGTTGTTTTTAATCTAATCATCAACATAATTGATCTATAATTTGAACATTGATAAATATTAAGAAGAATATAGCCATATTTTTATTTGAATAATTTGAATTATTTTCATAATTATATTCAAAATAAAAGTAATTAGTTTCTCCATTTTCTTGGTCACATCTAAAATAATAAGGTGTATCATATTTCGGATATCATAGCCCTCATACCAACTTTTTAGAAATGTTTGCACTGTTAGGGTTTCCTTGTGCCCTAGCCACTCTTCCCTTCCCTGCCGCTTAGGTGACCTCCGTCGTCTGGTTCCTCTTCAGGGAAGTTCGCATCTTCTATTTTTAGTCATGTGCTGTGCTTTTTGTGCGTCTTCTTCGTTTGTCTCTCTCTTTTTTTGATTAAATGTCAGTTAATTGCTTAAAGGATCCTGGATTATTGAATGGGGTTGCTTCTTCTCGTTCTTTTAAAGATTCCTTATCTAGTGATTCTCAAGGTTTGGTTTCTTTCCCCGACCTTAAAATCTCATCTCACTATGGGTTGCTGGCTTTATGGATTTTGGAAGAGGAAATATAGGCGCTCGTTGTTCCCTTTGAGTTCACGCTGGTTGGCAAATATCTGGGCCGTAGGCCTTCCATTGATGCTATTAGAATTTTTTTTTCAATCTGAAATTGAATGGTGAATGTTCGATCACTGTCTTCAACCCTAGGCATGTTTTGATTAAGCTTTTTAATGACTTGGACTATTATAGGGTGTTTGCTCATCGTTCCTATTATGTGAGCAACTATTTTATGAAATTGGTTAAATGGACTTCTTCTTTAGATATAGAGGTTGAATCACCTATCATTCTTATTGAATTTCGTTTCCCAATCAATGGCCTCACCTTTTCTCTCTGCATATACTCCATGGTTTTGGTTCCCTTTTCGGTCAGCCTTTAAAAATAGATAATGCTACTTCATCTGGTTCTAAGCCATCTGTCGCTCGTGTCCTTGTGGAGTTAGATGTTACCAAACATTTTTCTGATAAAGTTTGAGTTGGTCCCGATAACTTGGGTTATATCCAGTCTGTGATAATGGAAGAAGTCCCTGCTTGTTATGTACACTGCAAATTGTTAGCTCATTTGAAAGAGGAATGCCATGTTTTACATCCCCATCTCAATATTTCTCCTATTATTAAGCCCCCTACAATTAACGAGGGTGTCTAGCACTCTACTGGTAATCAAGGCATTTTGCATTATATTGAAGGTGATAGTGTGTTACTCAAGAATAGGGAAGTTGGTGTTGTTGAGCTTCCTTTGGTTGTTAGTGGTAATGGGCTTTCGTCTGAGCCCATAATTTTGACCTCTATTGACCCTGTGGTTCCGATTGCTGTTGCTCTTGCCTAAAAAAAATTGATCTTATTAATGGTAAGGTTGGTGATTTATAGGTTATGGATCTTGTTGTTACTATCTCTGAGAATTAGTGTGTTGTTCCTAGTGAGAATTTGGTTTGTCCTGTACAAGAAGGTTGTGAGGTTATTTCCCCAGCTGGTGTTGTGAAGGATCCACTGTGTATTGTGCTTGGTGCCTCTCAGGATGTGTATGTGGTTAATTTGGAGTTGTGTAATGTTAACATTGTGGTGCTGAATGAGTCAACTAATGGTATGGTTGATGCTTATGTATAAACTTCCTTACCTTCTTTTGATCCTTCCTTGGTGGTTTTAGAGGGGAGGGTGTCTGTGTGTTGATGTTCCTGCGGTTATTATTTCTAATGAGGAGTTAAAAGCTCGTTTGAATATATATGATGCTTGTGTGTCCCAAACTGATTAGATGGATGTTTCTTTCTTCTCACCTGGCGGGGGCATGGTGGATGAGTTGGATGGGCCCGAGGAGGAGTTTAATGCATTGTTTAATTTGAATGTGAATCGCTTAGTGGAGAAGGCCTTCTCCCATGGGGGTGGAAAACGTCGTTGGGGCAAACACAAAAGAAAGTAATTCAAGTTGTATTATTGGGTGGTTTCTATCTAGCTGGATGTGGGTTTTGGCGGCCCTTATTCAGGTTTGGTGGGTGTCTACTTGGGTGGCCTTTGGGGGGTTTTTGTGAGGGATGCGGTGTGAGTCCTTCTGCTGTGCTTATTTTTCTTGTTCTTTTCTTTCTTGGTGTCTGTTGTTGTTGTTGTTGTTGGTTGGCCTGGTGCTTTTGACTCTTTTTGCCCGATGGGGGCTTCTTTGGTTGTTGGTTTGCTGTGGGCCTGTTGGTTGCTGGTTTTGTTCGGCCCTCCTGTGCTGCTGGTTGGAAGCTCTGTTGGTGGTTTTTGATTCTATTTTTGTCTTTAGGCTTTGGGTGGTTGGTGCTCGGTTGGTTGTGCTGATTTGTTTCTTTGCTTTCTCTTGCTCTCCTTTCCCTTATTATTTCCCTCTTGCAGGTTGTTGCTGTTGGACTTTTCAAGGTGCTAGATTTGGCTTTCCTCCCTTGGGTGTCTCTCTCGGACTTCTTGGCTTTTCTGTTTGTTTGATTTTGTATCTAGATAGAATCTAAGGCTCGTATGTTTTTCTTTAATTGATGTACTTTTTGAGGGCTTTATATTCTTTAAGGATTTGCAATACGTTTTTTTACATTAACACGTAGGCCCCTTCTGTGGGTTTTTACCACAAAAAAAAGGATATAAAATTTTTATTCAATGGAAAACAAAATTTGGTTGCTAATCGTAAGCCTCAAGGAAATTCAGCCTTAAAATAAATTTTAAAACAATAATGTGTATCATACAAAATTTGGTTGTTTACCATAAGCCTTGAGGCAATTCAACCTAAAAATAAATTTTAAAATAATAATATGCATCATACAAAGTTTAGTTCTTAATCTAAATTTTATTCAAAAACCCTAGCCTCAACATCCAAATTTAACTTTCCCAATGCCAACAAATCCATAGAAAACACAAGTAACATTTTCCGCCCAATATTACCAAATTTATGACCTTTCAGATCATTATATAAAAAAATGTAAATAAAAAAAATATTTATTGTCCTCTTTTACACTATAACATAGACAAAATGGAACGTAAGGGAAACAATCATTCCCAGTAGAACTAAAAAAATATATCTACATAATCTTTTGTGTATACCTCTTCAAAATATAGTCTTTCTAACATTGATTGAATCCACTAGCTCTGACAATCGGAGCAATGGAACTCAACATTTAATTCCGAAAAAACCATTTTTATGGATGGATTACAAGGATTTGTCCGAAAGACGAAAGAGAAACAGAATGCTTGGGCAAGCAAATGGCAGGGACTTGTAGTTAAGGTTTTAATGGCGAGTCTACGCAAGCTAGAGAAGGCATCGCGGGGGCGATACAATGGCAATGGAGCGATGAGGCTCAGTCCGTTTGATTCAATGGAGTGACTCCTGCTTGCACGATTGTGGGATATTATGCTTACAATTCTTAATATTGGCTCATGGGCTTACACCATAGTAGGACTGTGGAGGTTTAATGTATTTTTTTTAGTTTTTAAATTCTAAATGATCTTTCAAAAATCAAAAGATTCTCTTTTATTTAAATAAATCTCATTTAGTTGATTGTTAAAAAACAAATTAGAATTTTATTTACGATATTATGATTGTTCATAAATTTTTTTAGTCTATTGAGTTAAAAAATTAATTTGAGTTATAAATTTAATTATTATTATTTTGAATGCTCGTGCTAAAATAATGATTTTGTTATTATTATTATTTTTAATTTGATCATTAAAATAATTGATCTTTAATTTGAAAATTGCTGAATGTTATGAAGAATATAGCATCCATATTTAGATTTAAATATTTTAATTAAATATTTTAAGAATTAAATTTTAAAATAATAATGTGTATCATGCAATATTTGGTTGTTGATATAAGCTTTAATAAAAAACCCTAGCGTGTTCATCCAAATTGAACTTTTCGAATTCCCACAAATCCTTGGAAAACACAGCTAACATTTTGCGCCCAATAGTACCAAATCTATGACCTTTCAGATCAACATCAAAACAAAAGAAATGTAAAATATACCGTCCTGTTTTATAATATCACATAGATGGAATAAAACATAAGAGAACTCCAAAATATATCGACGAAATCTTTTGTATATACCTCTTCAAAATATAGTCTTTCTCCCATCGATTGAACCCACAGACGTTGACAATCATAGCAATAGAGCTCAATATTTTAAGGTGAATAAAAATAAAATTATGGTTGTATTGCAAGAATTTGTTCGAAAGATGAAAGGGAGAGGAAGAAAGAGAAAAGAAAAACTTGGGCATGCCAAACAACAGTGACTCATTGTCAAGGCTTCCACAACACGTCTAGGCGAGCTAGAAAAGATTTCTCCCTTATTTAGTTGATTGTAATAAAAAACTAGAATTTTATTTACAATATTATGATTATGCATAAATTTTTTTTATTTATCGAGTTAAAAAATTAATTTGAGTTATAAATTTAATTATTATTATTTTGAATGCAGTTGCTAAAATAATGATTTATTATTATTAGTTTTAATCTGATCATTAAATTAATTGATCTACAATTTGAACATTGTTGAATGTTAAAGAATAATATAACGTCCATATTCAGATTTGAATAATTTGATAAATTATTTTAATATTCATATTCAAAATAAAAGTAATTAAATTCCTTATTTTATTAATCATATGCAAAATAATAATGTGCATCATATTTTGTATATAACAATTTTAATTAATGGACTACAAAATTTTGTTTTTAACCAAAAGCATCAAGGCAGTTCAACTCAAAATAAAATTTAAAATAATAATATGTATCATAAAAAAATTGATTACAACAACAACAACAACAAGAACATAATCAAGCCTTTATCCTACTATGTGGGGTCGGCTATATAAATATTTTTTCTCTATTTTGTCCTGTTAAGAGTTAAATTCTTATTTAAATCTAATAAAAAAAGGTCATAAAAATTGATTATTAACTTAAATTTAAATAAAAATCTATGCCTATATAAGATGCACTATCATAAGGATTATGATATATAATGAAAATTTGAAGTGAATTACAATGGCAAGAGGATGTTAAATTGGTTTTTTACTTTTTTTATTAAATTAAAAAAAGTGAGATATTAAACTATTAAAATTTTAAATTAATAAAATTGATAATTCATTTTTTATTATTAAAATGTAAATAAAATCTAGAGCAAATAATGAGATAATTTCAATGATAAATAGGTACAACATTATTTGACAAGATCTCATAATATGATTACCCCTGAGGCCCCAACTAAGAATAGATTTATTGATTCATACATAATACAAAATTATAATCCATCAAAATTCTATCCTTGGAGCATAGGTCATGAAAATCCAAAGTAAGAAGATGTAATGTTGCATCAAAAGAAAGTACAAGTGAAAAGGGCGTGCACTAATTTTTATGCAATTTAGTACTAACACTTCCGTCCTTGTCTTAAGCCCTCAACGTGAACAAAATAAATGTGAGGAATGGAATAGCCACTGATGCGCTTTATATTTCTTTAGTCAAATTTGCATAACTAACATTATAGTATCGCGAGAGATAGACTAATGCGTCACTATTGATTTGAAAAGAATAACCAAATTTACTTTCATATTCAAACACAATATAAGAAATGTTAAATTCATCTCGAAAGATAAAAGAAACATTCATATATCATTTTTAATATGAAACTAAATCAAAGTTATAAAGCTATGTCTGTGTCCACAAAAATTTTCCCCTACTTTAGAGAATTAAAGTAGCGTTTATTTTTTTACTGGGTTCTAGACTCCCTATACAGGCAAGCCTCTATAGTTAATTGTATCACAAGACAAGTCTTGGGAAGACTCTTGATTAAAGTGAGGATTAGACTTTTTCAAATTTATAAAGTTCTAGACAAATAATTTGAGTTCAAAAGGTTATAAAGATTGATTTAGATTTAAGATTTGAATTTAAAATTTATTTAGGATTTGGATAACCTTCTCAGTGAGAAGATTTTGAGGGTTGTATACAATCTAGCCTTGTACTTGCCTGGAATGAGTTGCCAACGAACATCGTAAGTACCAAACAATGCCTTATAAATGTAAGATAGGAAGGTTCTATATCCAGAAATCAAGGAAGTTTAGTTGAAAAACTTTAATCAATACTCTTTAATATGAAATGCACCATAACTAGCATAATGCATGATGCATAAAGCAATATATAAATAAAACTTTTATTCATTTATTTATAATGCAAAGTATAACCTAGGGTCTGCTGAAAAGTAAGGTGACTAGGCTCCACTACAATAAACCTAAAGTAAGATGACTAGGATCCATGTAGCCTATATATGTTGCCCCATTTGATGTTGTACGTAGAGTTTTGAAGAAGTTGAATAACATTTAAATTGTCTCCCTCAATCCAAATGCCTTCCAAATCTAGCATCTAATCTTAAATTGCAAGTTCCAATTGAGTGATGTCCCAATGTAAAAAACTTTTGCAAGTAGTCAAGATGAATCTTCCTTTATAATATCTAATTATTCCTCCTATAGCTGGAAAATTAGAAAGAGTAATTGATGCATCAACGTTAACCTTTATTCAATTTGGAGGCGGGGGACGCCAAAATAGATTTTTTACCTAAAAGAGCTAGTTAGCATTCCAGTTATCCAAAATTGGATTTTTGTGCAGGTTTGATGTTAACGCCTGAGATGATATAATATCAACAGAACTAAAAGGATTACCATATTTACAGTCATTTCTAGCCTTCCAGGAAAAATAAATTGCTGTATAATATATAGATCCCATAATCGAACTTTGCTCAATTTGCTTTTAAGATGCAAAACCATATCCTCTAAAGAATGAAATACAAGAAATAAAAATCCCTAACTGTTAAGACATTGAATTACCTATATGCAAATTGGATTCAATATGATTACATCCTCTCGGGCAAAGAGAAGAATCCTATAGTTTCCTGTATAATAGAAATTCACTAGTAGGTATTGCACGTTTAAGAAAAATGCAACTCTAGGAAGCAACTTTAATTTTTTAATCCAAATAGCATTCTTGCATGCATAAGACTAAATATATTTCATTTCAAGAATAATGCCTGAAATGGATTTACCGATATTAGAATAAATCAGAACAGGTTGATCTGAATTTCTTTTACAAAAAATAGGAATTTGTTTAAGTGGATGAGCTAAATCATTACCAAAGTAATTCTGCAATTCATTTTCATTCCAGGATCCATTTTTAATAAGTTGTGCTAGAGAGAAATCCTGCATATTCAAGGATTTGATATAGGTAGGCCAGCTACATAATCTTTTATCCAATATCCAACAGTCTGTCCAAATATTAATAAGTTTTCTATTAGAAATTTCCCATTTTAATAAAAGCTTCAAGTGTTGGGCACCATACAATAAAATTTTCCATGCTAGAGAAGAACATCTTTTAGTTGATGAATTTAGTACATTTTTTTCATATTTAGCTCTTAAAGTTTTATTGAGCAAAGTAATTGGGTTTTGGATAAATCCCCAAGCTATTCTCACCCTCAAAGGGCCTTTCTAGGTAGAAAAAGAATGAAATCCCAAACCACCCAAACATTTTGGAATACAAAGATCTTTCCAAGAAACATAATGTAAGCCTTATCTACCATGATCTTTATGCCACATAAATTTTCTGTGTAATTGATCTAAATCATACAGAATACCTTTAGGCATAAGAGAGTGAGTCATAAGGAAAGTTGGAAGTGATAATTGAGAAGATTTGATCAGAACAGATCTTCAAACAAGAGACAATGATTTACTGCCCCATGAATTCATCTTTTCAAGAGCATGTTGGATAAGTGGTTGAAAGTCTTCAGAGATATATCTCCTGAGAACTAGCTTCACCCCCAAGCAAACCAGGTCATGAACAAGTTTAAAACCCATCCATTTAGCCATCTTTTTCTTCTTCCTCCTAAATAATGATTTTGAACAAATTATCATAAATTTGGATTTGTTGATAGCTTGACCTGTTCAAGAACAATAATCTAAAAGAATTTTTTTTATAATAGTAGTGCTTCTATGAGAAGCACGAGCAAAGATGAGAATGTCATCTGCATAAAAAAGTGGGAAATATTTTTGGCTGAAGGAGCAACTTTTATTCTCCAATTCCCTGACCATTTAATTTGAGAGCTTTTAACAAAAGTTCTAAACAAATAATGAAAAGATATGGGGATAGATGGCAGCCTTGTCTGAACCTGCATTTAGCTTCATTTCAATTAGTCTTTTTGCCATTAATAAGTAAAGAAAATCTAGGGTTGAGTACACATTCCAAAACCTAATTAACAAATTTACATGGTAACCTTATACCTTCCATAACTTTTTGAAGAGTAGCCCAGCACATGCTATCGAAAGCTTGTTCCATATCGATCTTTAGAGCAAATAAACCTTTAATGGAAGTAGAGAATCTGAACTTATTAAAAAGTTCTTGAGCTAATAGACAATGGTAAGTTATTAATTTACTAGGAACAAAGGCATCTTGTTCCTCATATATTAAGTTTGTTAAAGTTTTCTTCAACATGTTAAGAAGCATTCTTGATGCTATCTTGTAAGTTATTTGACAAAGTCTTATAGGCCTAAATTTGGATGGTTTTAAAGAATTTTCAATCTTAGGGATAAGAAAAACTAATGTAGCTTTCCAACTAGTTAGCATATTATAAGATTCAAAGAATTGAAATATAACATTCCAAACATCATTACTAACAATATCCCAATAATACTTATAAAAGGTAGATGTAATACCATCAATACTTGAGGATTTGTTGTTGCCCATCTATTTTATTTCCATTTGCATATTAGCCTTTATGAAATCAACTATTAACAAGTCTTTATAAGCTGGTTCTAACATCTTGCTTATAGGAAATTCGGGCCATCTAACTAAAGAGCATTGCATAGCTCTCCACTTATTTATAAAGAACTTTTTTATTTCTTCTTCAATGCTTGCGGTTCTTTGGTGAGCTCTCCATTTTGCTTCTTAATTTGGTTAATAAATTTGAATTCCTTCTTGCAGAAGCAAAAGAGTGAAAGAAGTTGGAGTTTGAGTCACCATCTTCCATCCATCTTAACTTTGCATGTTGTCTCCACCATGTAGAGATTCTAGCTAATGTTGAGTTTAACTCTTGAATATGAGATCTTAAAATCATAAGCTCCTAAGATTTAAGACATTCCAAAGAACTTTCTTTATGTTGGAGATAAAGAATATCATCTTTTAATGAAATCTTCATAGAATTTAGTTCTTTAAATTTGTTTTTGCTGCAAAAGTGCAATGATTTAAGTGTTCTATTAAGCTTTCGCTTAAGGATTTCTGAAGCACTACCATAGTTATTTTTCTTCCAAGATTTTCTTACAATTCCCCAAGAAGCATGGTAAGAAGTCCATACATTTTGAAATCTAATAAAATTTTGAGTAGTAGGAGTGTAATTGATTAATTTCATAGCCAAAGGATAGTGATCAGAACAAACATGAGCTAGGTGCTTCACCTGAGCAAAAGGAATTAAGTGAAGAGCAGAGGAATTAATTAAAATTTTGTCTAACCTTTCCTAAATTTGGCTAAGACCTTCCTTGTTATTACACCAAGTGTATTTTGGTCCAATAAAAGGAATTTCATAAAGATCATTAAAAGCCATGAATTTTTCATTTCATTTGAAGATTGGGATGAAATAAATTTCTTCCCTCCATTCTTATCATTATTTGAAGAATACAGTTAAAGTCTCCCCAACAATAGCTGGAAGGTCATTAGATAGAATAGTTTCAATCGATTCCCATATTAATCTATGCAAATGCAAATCCTTATTTCCATATATATAATACAACAATAGTTCAGCTAACAGAATTTGGAGATTTTAAATTTCCTATCACACATTGAGATATGACCTTATGGATGATGAAAGAAGAAACATTTTTCTTCCAAAGAATAAAAATTCCACCGGATCTACCCAAAGCAGGAGAAAGAAAGAAATCCCAGTCAGTAATGTTATTAAGTGGATATCATATTTATTAATTATTTCAACCTTGGTTTCTATTAAACCAACAAAGAAGGCATTATTTTCCTTAACAATGTTACTTAAGTAGAAACCCATTTCCTTCTTGCGGGTGTGGACCTTCGAAAGGATGCCACCGTGTGGGGATAGAATGCAAAGGGTACGACTGCACAATCCCGTAAGACTAAATGATCGCAGGCCTCTGAGCTCTTCGCAAGCGGGCCAATGGGAGGGCAGATTAGATCATACATATGATGGTAGCCAGCTAATCACCTAGTCGGTTTAAAACCATGAGTCCAGTCATTTTTATGAAAGAGTGGTAGAGAGGCTTAAAGTTTCTATGAAGTGAGACTGACATCTAGAGATTGTCCTAAGTGGTTCCTTAACTTATGTTGGGTGAAAAGGACTAAAATAAATGTAATTAAAGTTTCAGACCCGCTTTTAAATTAATTTCTAATGTAATGCATGCTGATTGACTCGATTAAATGCTTGAAATATATATGAAGCAGTTAAAAAAAAAGCTTAAAAATAGATTTTATCCTAAAGTGCATAGGCTCCCCTTGACAGATCTGCACCCTCATAGGCCAGGTGGTCTGTCAGAACCTGCAGGTAGGGAGTGGCCTAACAAACAAAAAGAATAATGCAACAAATATGTTATGCGAACTCCCGACAGTCTGAGGCTTACTTCTTAAAAGCGTTAGAGTTTCTATGTTGTCTTAAAAATTTTAATTAAGTTTAAATAGAAAAGATTTTAGGCGTACCCTCACGAGCCTCCTATCGAATTCAGGCTAAAATAAAAGCGGCACACAAACACCAAAGAAACTAAGAAAAGCAGACAACCCTATATCGCAATCATCATCAAATCAGCCACAGCATAATTAAACCAAATAAATAAAATAATGTCCATATGCAGGTGTCTTTTATTATAACCTAGGGTCTGCAGAAAAGTAAAGTGGCTGGGCACCACTGACAACAATCTGGATCTAATCCTACTGAATGACACAAGTCTTAAAAATAAGGCATTTCACCTTCAAGCCTTCGTCTTCAATGTCTTTATATGGATCATCTTCCTTCGGACCGGCTCCCTTCTGTCTTCGTAGGGTTCACCCTCCAGAAGGGTACCCAAATGAATAAGAAATTCTCTTTAAAGGGCCTTTCTTTTCTCTTTGGATACCTAGTATTTGAAATGCCCCACTTTTAAAGACTTTCATAACTCGATACTTTTACAAATTATCCTTAGGGTGTCACTAAGTTAAATAAGTTTAAATCAAATGTTAACATCTAATCCTTAGGATAACATAAAGGAAATGCATAAAAACATAACACACCATGTCCTTAGAAGTAGGAGAGCCTAAGCTAAGTGTTTGTGCATCCTATACATGTAAGAAGGATGACTGAACACTAACTAAGCATGATTAACGATGTGATTAGTGAATGATTGAAGTCCAATCATCCACTAATCCTCCACCCATGAATGCTACTCATATGCATAGCATATGCTTACAATTTCGTAAAGTGGATCTCCCAAAATTAGGAGATTTAAATATATATAATTTTAATATAAATTTTAAAAATACAAATAATAAATATATATGGGTTTTAGAAAATAATAAAATAAAAAATATTTCAATTTATGATAGTACATAAATATAGGGGAGATCCACTGGTCACCAAAGGGGAGGGTTTAAAAATAATTTTTTAATTTCAAAAAAATTAATACATTATTTATTTAAATCATAATTAAATATGGAAGATAATTAATTAATAAATAAATAAATTAGAAAAAAGAGTTTTAATATCTAAAAATAATTTAAAAAAAATACATAATTTTCTAAAAAATATAAGGTATTATACACATTTTTTGGATTTAAATGAATTTATTATGAATTATTAAAGTTTAAAATAATTAAAAGCAATTTTAATATAATTTAAGATAATTAATATTTAAAAATAATTATTTAATTATATTAAATTAAATATTGAAGCCTCTAAAATTTAGAATGATTTAATAAAAATAATTTTTATAATTATAGAGATTAATTAGATCTTAAATAAAATAATTATTAATTAATAATTTCAATATTTCGTTAATTAAAATTACTTAAAGTAGAAAAATATCTATTATATTAAACTTAATTTAAGATTAAATAATGATGAAAGGTTTTCTAATATTAAATAAAATAAAAGGTTATTAGTATTTATATATATATTTATTTAAAATAATTTTTAATAGCATATATTATTTAAATATTAATTATATAATAACATACAGTAATTATTTAAAGTAATTAAATATTAAATTAAATTTTTAGTTAAAATAAGTTAAATATTATCTAACATAATAAAATATTATTTTAAAAAATAAAATTTTAAATTTTATAAACATATTTTAAGTATTTACAACTAATTATTAACTTAAAATAGAGAATATTTGATAATTAATATAACTTAAAATATATATTATATTTTAAATCAAAATTAATTTTAAACTAAAGAGCTTAATTTTCTGAAAATTTTGATATATTACATGCATTTTTTGGATTTTTAAATAATTTTAAATTAATTTTTGGGGTTTTCTTATTTTAAAAACATTTAAAACAAATTTAAAATAAATTTAAATAAAAAAGGCCAGGGCGGCTTGGTGGGCCACATGGCAGGCCTAAATTGGCCAATTCAAAATGCGGGCAACCATTACCAATGATTGTGCCATCGCACAATCATTGGTAATGATTGTCGCGGCGTTGATTTCGGCGTCGCAGTTTTAAACCACGTCGGATGCAGTTTACAACTCGTCTGATCATCCGTGGTTTGAAATCAACGGCTGTTATCAAGTCGGACGAACAACGGAGCTGCAGGATCGAACTCCATGGTCGATCTGGACTGCGAAAGTACATGATCTCGACCTTTGATCACGAGATCAGCAGTCTAGATCATCCTCCAGCGAATAGGAGACAGAACCCGAGCCCTAACTCATTTTTCATATCGTTCTCGTAAATGATATAATCAAATTCAACAAAATTTAAAACATAATACCTACGAGTGAAGAGTATTCACGTGGAGGTTAAAATGCTGTGTATGATAAGCTATTTGATTCTAAGTGTTCTAACTTAGGGTTGATGATTTTACCTAATCCACACGATGGATTTGGGAGATCTTGGGCTTGTTGAGCTTGTAGATTATCCACGCTCTTTTTCCCTTTAGAAGTCACAGTCTGAAATGCACCCAATCGAGCTATATGGAGGCTTGGACGAACTAGGCTTGACCTCATCGGGAACCCGTAGCCAGCAGCTCTAATCGCTCGGGTTTGACTTCGGGGAGGTGGAAGGGATCTCAGGGAGTTCTCTTCACAAAATCTCATGGGCTATAGGGGCTTGGAGAGAGAGAAAGAGCCAAAAGGTCCTCAACACAACCCTAAACTCCCTATTTAAAGCCTTAGACTCATGATCAAGGGTTTGGATTGAATCTAGAGCCAATTAGGAGGGAAAAAAATTTAATTTGGCCGGGATTTGAGCCCAGGGAACATTAGGAAGGATTTTAAGGCCTTAAATAGGATTAAATTGACCTAAATAGGTCAATTTGACCCAAGGAGGACTTGGGTTGACTAAATCAAATTTGACTTGGTCAACTTAGTCAATTTGACCCAAGGGATGAGTGGATTGGGCCAAGGATAGGTTTGAATTGATTTGAAATTGAATTGGACTCATTTGGGCTTAATGGGTCAACCTAAGTTAACTTGGTCAACCAGGTTGACCCAGGGCATGGGTCTGAGCTCAATGGACTTGGTCTGACCCACGGATCCCAATTAAGGTAGGGAACTGAGCCTAAGAAGCAATGGAAGTGATTTGAAACAAAAAATGACGGGGTTTAGGTCAATTTAGGTCGTCCTGGGTTGACCTGGTCAACTAAATTGACCCAAGGCCTGGGTCTGGGCTCAACAGACTTAGTTTGACCCACTGAACACAGGGGAGGTGGTCTTGGGGCCTAGCTTAGTCAATTTGACCAAGTGAACCCCCTTGACCAAGGGTTTAGTTGAAATGAAGGTCAACAAACAGTCAGCCCCTTTGACCGAGGGTTTAGTTGAAATGAAGGTCAACAATGGGCTCCTCTTAGAATTTTCCATATGTACCATTAATCCAAACACCAGAAGGCAAATTTGTTTTGAAATTTTACAAATTCTCTTCATCCCCAATTGAATGTGTTGGCATCAATTAAGAGTGGCTAACCAATTAAAGAAGATATTCTTGTTATATTTTTCTTATCCAAACAATGAAGAGGAAGGTGAGGAAATTTGATCCAAATAGGAGTTGATAATCCTTCCAAATAATAAGGAGAAAACGAAGGTCTCCATTTGCCTAGACCTATGACATGGCCTTCTACAAACCAAGGACCACCACTCATAACTCCATCCATTGCTTCTTTAGATTTGAAGGTAAAAATAACCCATCCCATACCAACATTAGTGATTTGAAAATCACCAAATTTTGACCATTGCCTCTTAAGATCAATTCTTAGGATATGAATAGGAAGAACCTTCCTAAGAAATTTAACTACCACTGCAAATTCTAAAACTTTGATATTTACTGCTTCAGATTTCGGATTTAGCAATACATACCTACGATCTTTTGAGAACAAAGAGATATCTTCAAGAGCAGATATTTTAATGTGTTATGGCTTTCCCCAAGCATTTTCAAGAAATTTATCTTGATAAGATTTGTTAACTTCAATGGCATTTAGAAGAACACCTGTATGAGGTTCTATTTATTTTGAAGATATAGTTTCATTTGTAGGAGGAAAATCCACAGAACAATAAAAAATAATATTCATCATAATTGGAAATAAATTCAAAGTTTGAGGTTTACAAAATTTGCTAACGTTAAGCTTAAGACCAGTTGAAGAGGGTTCTCCTGCATCATTATTTTTAATTTCTTGATAAAAAATTATTCAGAGGAATCCTCTTTTATTTGTTGCTACATTTAACCGATTTTGCATCAGAGATTAAAATTTCCTTGCCTTTCCTTGAAGAAGGGGCATTTGTTATTAATTTAGATTCAACAATCTCTCCTACCTCCCTGATTATAAGAGCAGGGCTTATAGCAAAGGATTTTTTAGAAAAACTTTCAAGAGATGAACTTTTACCCAGATGATCATAATCTATAACTACTCCAGGAACTTTACCAAGATGAATGGAAGGAGTGGCCGACAAAGGTCGAAGATCATCCCCCATCATAATGGGTTAAAGCTAAAAAACTTTGAATCAAAATTCAAATGAAGGTCTCTCTATCTGATGGGGGCTATGGAGTAACCTATAGAGTGTGAAATGCTCTACGGCTCTATCAATCCCTAACAATGCTTATGTTTTCTTTGATATAAAAACTATAAATACTTCACTTAATATACACAAGTATACATACTGAATCAAGTAATATAGTGATAGAGTAGAGTATTGATCTCACGAAGAAGATATGCTTACTTATAATTCACTAGTATTATCTACTAAAATTATAATAATTATCCTACTCAAATAGAAATAGTTGTCATAGAGATTCAATCACTTAAATAAAATTAGATAAAGATAATAAATACACTATATGGATATACTATTTTGGATTAATGAGTATAAATAACATATATTTTCTAATGATTCTCTTTTAATTGTGATACTATTCAGAGCATATGCATACTTAGATCTTTGTCAAGCTTGTAAGATCAAATAATGTCTATTGACTTCCTATAATTATTTCATCTCCTTAAAAATTTAGGATATTTCATAACCTATGCCTAGGCGTGACACATACTAATTCAATATTCCTGGTTATGCATGCTTCCCTCCATCGAGGCTCCACATTACACAAAATTTTAACTACACATATAGCCACCATGTGCATTAAATTAAGATATAATAGTATTAAAATAATCATTTTAATCATTTATGGAATAAGAAAACTCATTAGTACTTTATATGATACTTACTTCATCAATCTAAAACTAGAGAATTTAGTCAGACATGAAGAAAATTTGAAGCAAACTCATTTTTATTAATAGTATGATAGAAATAAAATATAAAAGATAGATATCGCAGAATAGGTTCAATGGATCTTCTCTATACTCCTTATTTTTACTTACATAATTACTTCCATAACTACAAGCCGAACACTCTAATGATGGTATCAAGTACTTCAATAAAATTCCTTTAGTTGTCACCTAAGGGAAATTCAGAGAAGCTCTCTGAATTGTATTGAAATTATCTAAGTGACTGAAGTTCCTTACAAACATAACATAATGACTATTTATAGGAAAACATAAATAGACATCTTGCACTGTGGCACTATGAACATCGGCGCCGCTGCACCCAATTAATTAATTAATGCCGATGTGCTATTT
The DNA here is from genome assembly GCA_019925795.1 of Dendrobium chrysotoxum. Classification (NCBI taxonomy): domain Eukaryota; kingdom Viridiplantae; phylum Streptophyta; class Magnoliopsida; order Asparagales; family Orchidaceae; genus Dendrobium; species Dendrobium chrysotoxum. The sequence continues at coordinate 11,755,770 of CM034304.1, read as the reverse complement.
TTCTTATTCTGTTGTGGTGTTTGCTGATGTGGATTAGTTACTTTGTGAACAGTCATGTTGCTTTGCTGACATGTTATGTCCTTAGAAAGTTACAACTGCTAAGTTGTGATGCTGCGAACTTTCAAACGCTATAACATGGGAAGAAGGGCAATTTGGGCGCTGAGGCATTATTGATTGTGATGCCGTAGTGTTGGATAACAGAATACTCGATGCTATGAAGTTGATATTTGACTATCGCGACACTCTCTAACAGAGAAGTCAGCTATGCAATATTGATATAGACACCGTGACATTGTTTATTCCAATGCCTCAGTGCTATATGAAACATAGAATTTTTATGCCTTTTTTGTATTGTTTTTGCACAATACAATTAAAATAAGATATTTTCACTAAAAATATAACACATTATTTACACTTATCAATTTCTCCCTAGCTTGAACTCTCACTTATCCTTAAGCAAATAAAAATATTATAATTCTGATTAAATGATTAAGCAAAATAAAAACTGGTAATTTTAAAATTATTAAAATATAGGATAATACATCATGATCTAGAAGTAGTAAAAATAAATAAGATTATAATTCTAGTTTAGAAAAGATAATAGTAATTACACTAATTAGTCATTCTTATTATTGCTTAATTTGAATTAATAGGTTATAGTTTTAATTATTAAATTTTGAATTTTAAAGTGAATAATGTAGTTTAATGTTCATATATGTTTGTAGTTAAAATTGAAATTTCAGTAGATCAACATCATTTGTACAGGTTTTCTTATTTTATCCTTTATGAATTTATGTATAAGATTGTAATTAGATTCTAAGGTTTGTAACTGATATCAATATTTGAATGTACTCATCCTTTTTTAATATTATTTCTTTCTTTTTATTTTTCTTTTTAGAACTATTTGCATAGTTCTTTTTCTCTTTTAATTTATGGAGTATATAGTTAATGATTTTGAATATCAATTTTTTTTCAAATCCTTTTTACAATTCTAATGAGTTTTATGTAAGGATTTAATAAGATTACTAATTCTAAATTTGGATTACTTATGATTTTTAATTTTAATCTACTCATATCAAATCATGAATTCTTATTATTTATCTTTAGTTCAAAAATTAATTAATAAAAAGTATAAATTATAATTTCAAATTAAAATAATAATTTAAATGATCTAGGTTAGATAATTATTAATTTTTTTTGACTCTATAAAGTATAAATAGTATTCATTTAAACTATGATCTTGGGTTTTTTATTATCCTATTTTTATATAATTTTTAATTATCATTTTTAATAAGGTTATTTAATTAATCAGAATACAAAAATTAATGAAGAGTATAATAAGCATAATGGATATTTTAATAAAATAGAAATAATAAAAAATAATGAATACTATACATGCTTTTATATGAATAAGAATAGACACATAAAACATGTGTTACTAAAATATAACAAAACATATTGTAACATAACATGAATTACATCATAACTAGTGTACTAAACACCATGCATAGTATATCAAGTTCACAAGCCAAAATAATAAGTCATGATCCAAGTATTTCTACTTATTTCTCACAATAGTGCATTTCTTCTAAAATATATGAAGTACAATCAAGATACAAACACACATCCTCTATTTATCCAAATTCTAGATTTCCCTACGCTTCTACTCCACATGGTTTTAATCTATGGCTATTGACCTTAAAAATGTGAAAAGTTTTCTTATCTAGAATGCTAATGGCACCATTAAGATATATTTTGATAACATTAATCCATCTAGATTTTATTTTTCCATGGAAAAACTTCTTCTTATAATCAAATAGTAGAACATTTTATCCAGGATGAAATTCATACTCTAAAACTTCACATTTATGCATCTTCTTGATTTCCATATTGTATCTTCTTGTATTGTCTTGAACTTCATCATTAAACTTATAAAATTTATTGATGATAGCAGAACTTTACATGTGGATAAGAGAAAAGGAATCTTCATTTTCCAAACTTTCTTCACTTTTAATCCTAGAGGAAGAATGCCTTTGCTTGATTCTACCCATTACTAAAGTTGAAATTCCAAGAAGAAAAAGATATTACTCTATTAAAAAATTGACAAGGATTGATAGTTAAACTTCCAAAATACCTCTTTTACAATTTTTAAGTGAGAGGAAGTTTTAAAGTTTGAATCTCTAAACCACTTAGTCCTAGCTCAATGCCACGGCGCTAATGGCAGCGCTGCGGCACTTCACATCTCCAAAGTTTTTTTTTGAAGAAACTCAAATTTCCCTACCTACAAATTTAAACTAACAATTGGGTTGCCTCCCTTAAAGTGCTATGTTTACAGTTTTCAGCCAGACTTAATCACTTATAATACCTATTTTTGGGTTGCCTTCCATACAACACTAAATTTTTTGTCTTTAGCTAGACTTGCCTAGATTTTTTAATTTGGCTAGGGTAAATTATTTCCATTCTTTAATTGATCTTTTTCTTTTTTTATCAGATTTATTTCAATATTACTAGGTAAAGATCAAAGAGGTCTACTACTTATTCAAATTGTAAGATGATTAGTTGGGTTTCCAAAATTTTAAAAGAAGTAACTTGATTTTGCAATTGAGTTCCTAACTGCATAACTACATTCCACAATGCTATTTTTTATTTCCGAATTAATTGTTTAAATTAAATCCTAGAGGTTTTGTAAGTCTAGGATTAACAGTAGGTTGTTAGATGTGCTCTAACTTACTCGTTGATTATTTTGCCAAATATTCTATTGATCACTACCACCATATTATTTGACTAATTAAAATTAGGATGATTCCTCCAACCAGAATTATATGTATTTGAATATGGATTATTTTATCTTTTATTTATATTAATGTGTTCAATCCCTTACATATAATTATCTTCATTTAAATTTTGATATCCTGAGATCTTAGTTCCTATTCTAGAATTTATTCCTATGGTATTCAACTTTTTTGAAGTCACTGTAACTTGTGTAGTCAAAATTGATAAAGCATCTAATTCATAAATTCCATATACTTTTTATGATTTACCTTATCAGCAGGCCACTAAAAATTATTGGTAGCCATCTCCTCTATTAGTTCATAAGCTTTCTCAAATGGCTTAGATATTAATGATCATCCAGATGCAGCATCAATTATAGCTCTAAGAAATCCTATTAATCCATTATAAAATGTTTGAATAATCAACTAATCAGGTAATGCATGGTGCGGGCTTTTTTAAAGCATTTGCTTAAATCTTTCCCAACTCTTATAAATGGATTCTCCTTCAAACAGAGTAAAAGAAGTCATGTCATTTCTAAGTTTTATAATTTTTAAAGGTAAAAAATATTTAGCGAGAAACTACTGACAAGGCTAAGGCTGGTAAAGCTGATTACCCCTAACTTATGAGCCAACTCATTCCAAGTCGTTATAGAGCCTGGGGATAAAGAATTCAACCAAAATTTTGCTTTATCTCTTGGAGAAAAGAGAAATAATCTAAGTTTAATAGCATCATCTCTAATATCATTTTACGTAAATGTTACATAAATTTCTAAGAAATTGGCTAAATATAAATTAGGATTTTATATAAGAGTTATCCCAAACTAAGAATTTTGAAGCATGTGAGTGATAGCTGGTTTTAATTTAGAATTATTAGCTTGGATTGTAGGTATATTCATGCTTCAATGAATTTCATCTACTAAAGGGTTTGCATAATCCTTAAAGAGGTCTAGAATGATTTTTCTCTACATCAAGTTTAGTCATTTTCAAGATCTTTTTGGTTTTCTGAATTTTAGAAAGGGTTCTCTCTAGGATCAAGTGTCAATAATTCATTTCTAAGGCTATAAAATATGTTACCAAAAATAATAAAAGTAAAATAAAATAAAATAAAAAATAAAAAAATAAAATATAATTAGGTCTAATTATGTAATTAATTCAATAATATAGTAATTTTTTTTAAAAGTAAAATATTTTCCCCGCAACGGAGTCAAAAACTTGATGAGGGCTATGCAATAACCTATATAATTGTGAAATGTTTTAGGGCTCTATCAACCCCTAACAATGCTTAGTTTTTTTTGATTTAAAAATTATAAAAACTTCACTTAAAATAGACAAGTATACGTGCCGAATCAAGTAATATAATGACAGAGTAGAGTATCATTCCCATGAGGAAGATATATTTACTTGCAATTCACTAGCTCTGTCTACTAAAATTATAATATCAAATAAAAATAGTTATCATGCAGATTCAATCACTTAAATAAAATTAGATAGAGATAATGAATAAACTATATGGATATAATGTTTTGGATTGATGAATATAATTAATATATTATTTCTAATGATTCTCTTTTAATTGTGATGCTATTCAGAGCATATTCATTCGTAGATCTCTATCGAGCTTGTAGGAACAAAGGATGTCTATCAACTTTCTATTGTTATTTTATCTCCTTAAGAATTTAGTATATTTCATACCCTATGCTTAGGTATGATGCATATTAATTCAATATTCTTGGTTATGCCTGCTTCCCTTTGTCGAGGCTCCACATTATACCAAATTTTAATTACACATCTGGCCACTATGTGTTTTAAATTAAGATATGATAATATTGAAAATATCATTTTAATTATTTATGGAATAAGAGAACTCATTAATACTTCATATGATTCTTACTTTATCAATTAAAATCTAAAGAATTTAGCCAGAAATAGAGAAAAGTTAAAGAAAACTCATTTTCATTAATAGTTTGATAAAAAGAAAATTCAAGAGTTAGATATTACCAGATAGGTTTAATGATTCTCCTTTTTACTTCTTCTTTTTACTTATAGAATTGCTTCCATAAATATAAGACAACACTCAAATGATGGTATCAAGTACTTCTCTAAATTTCCTTAGTTATCACCCTAAGGAAAATTTAGAGAAGCTCTCTGAATTGTATTAAAATTATCTAAGTAACTGAACTCCTTTACAAACATAGTACAATTACTATTTATAGGGAAACTCAAATAAACATCTAGCACTGTGGCACTATAAAGATCGATGCCACTGTGCTTAATAAATGAAATAATGTTGCTGCACTATTTTCTTATTTCACAACGGTGCTTGCTAACGTCGATCAGTTACTTAGTGAACAGTCCTGTCACTTTGGTGACAGGTCGTGCACATAGGAAGTTATAACTGTTATGTCGTGGCAATGCTTACTTTCGAATGCTGTAGTGCTGAAAGGTCAATTTGGGTGCCGAGGCATTATTGATTGTGATGTCGTGACCTCTAGATAATAGAACACTTGGCATTGCAAAGTTGATACTTGATTGCTGCAGCGCTGTTCAAAAGAGAAGTCGGCACTACAATGTTGATATTCTGGTGCTCTGGCGGTGTCTTTGATGGCATTGAGGCATTATTCATTCCAACGTCGTGGTACTATATGAAACTTAGAATTTTTATGCATTTTCTATATTTTTACTACACAATACAACTAAAATAACACTTTTTTATTAAAAATATAACACATAAAATAACACATTACTTACACTTATCACTCTCCTCAGAGTTTCTCTCTCCTCCAATTGCTCCCTACCAAGCATTTGCTCCCTCTTAAATGATAAAGTAAAGGCATAAAGCCTGAATTTATTAACATTATTTATTTAAATTCATCCATTTATTTTAATTAATTTATTTAAGTTTAATTTTATTTCTTTTAAATCAATTAATTTTTATTTATTATTCTCTAGTTTTTATTTAATTTTTATTGATTTTATTTTACTATTTAATATGAAAGTTCGTGAAGATTGTTAAACATCTAAGAAATAGGCCGAGACTAACCAAGGGGGGGGGGGGGGGGGGTTGAATTGGTTATTTAAAAAAAAAATCTTTAACAGACAAAAAATTTAAAACCCCTTGATGCAGAAGCAAAACAATTTCATAATAATAGAAATTTCAGAGATTTTAAACACAAAACAATTTATAGAAAAATATGGAAATTAAATACGGAAAAGTAAATAGGAAGAGCACACCAGAATATAGTGGGTTGGTCAACTTGACCTATGTCCACTCCCCTGAAACCTCCTTTCCAGGTTTTACACTAAATGTAGTGTCTCTCTTTTTGCCCCCATAGTAAGGTGGAGAAGCCCTTACAAAATCTTTCCACCAACTCGGTGAGGCAAAGTACCTTGAATCCTTTTACTCCCTCCTAGAGTAGGTAGAGAACATGGAAATCCTTTTACTCCCTATTGAAGTAGGCAGAGAACCTGAGAATTCTTTTACTCGCTCCTAGAGTAGGCAGAGAACCTGAGAATTCTTTTAGTCCCTCTTGGAGTAGGAAGAGAACTTGCGAATCCTTTTACTCCCTCCTAGAGTAGGCAGAGAACTTGGATATGATGTTGATGAAATTCTCCCCATAGCCACCAAGGAATCAGAAAAGCAGCTTAAAGAAGATGGTGGAAACTTTGCTTGGAGCAACCTTTATGAATCCCTTATAACACCCCCTGATAAGGATTTCTCTCTCTCTCTCTCTCTCTCCCAAGCTCTTTCTTTTCCTTCTCTAAGCTCTCTCTCAGATCAACTCAATAGCCAAAGATTTTCCCAAAGATAAATACATCTGCTTAAATATTGAGCTTTCTAAAAAGCCATAATTTTCAATCTGGCAATAGTGATCGTCCGTTACGATCATACGATCATCCTGTATGATTAGTTCAAAAATACTAATTCAGCCAGTACGAATTGCATTGCCCTGTATAATTAATTTAAGAGAAATAGACTGATCATCCTAGACGATTAAAATATCATCCGGGATGATTAGTGTAAAATTATTAAACTTTGTCTAGTATGATACATAGTGATGCCTTATCATGCCATGCAATTCTCTATCGTCCAGTATAAATAGGGTTCATCATCTTAGATGATTAGTTGAAAAACTATGGCTTTCGTCTGATACGTTAGACGGCGATCCCTTGTCATCCCATGCATTTTCTCTATTATCCAGGATGATCTTAATAGATTGTCCTTACGATCGAATCTAATCAATTTTACCATAATTATTCTCCTAATCACAAAATTAATTTAGGCATGATTGTTATCTATTGTCCAGGACGATGTGGATCGTCCTATATGATATGAACAAATTTTGAATTATATAATCATGCCTACATTGTGATTGGTGGCTTATTTTATGATTAAAATATATTATCTTGTATGATAATAATCGTCCAGAATGATTAACTCAAAAAATAAAAAATTTTCTAACTCTCCGACTCACTCTTGAGTATATGTGTGCACAATTACTTAGCTTTTGGATCCAACACAATATATTTTTGACTCAAGAAAGGTAAAATAGCTTTGAAACTGAAATTACAGACTAACTTAACCCTAGTCTACCCAGTGTTGAGTTGATTGACATTGCAAGTGATCTGTGTACTTGAAATATTAGCACATATAGAAAACATATAAGCAAATGAACTTAATTATCAGGAGATAGCATATTAAGAAAATAATAATGTTTGTTATCATCAAAATCATAGTACTTGAGCCTAGATTTGTAATAATCTTCCCCTTTTTTAATGTGGCAAACATTGTTATTAAGAGTTTTTAAAAATATTTTGCTATTCCCTACACTCCCCCTTACTTAGTTAATATTTAAGAAAATAGGGGGGGTGATCTTTTTTAAAGACAATGCAAAACAGTAAACACTGAACAGTAATGCAAAATAGTAGACACTAAACAAGAACACTAAGTGGAAAATAAACTAAATACTGAATAGGAAATAAACTTCATTAAAATAGAATATGCAAGTAATTAATAACAAACTACTACTCCCCCTTTTGACATCATAAAAAAGAGGAAACAACTGAAAAGCAAATGACATACAAAAAAAATCACAAAGTACAGAAGTAAAGAATAAAATACTCATAGGAACAAACAAATCAAAAAGGAGAAAACTAGAAAAGGGAAGGATCCTAATCATGTGGAGGAGGTGGTGGTGGTGGCTAAAAGAAACTATGAATGGAAGCAAAATGCTCCCCAAACTAGGCCATATACTGGTCATGTTGTTGGTGCTGGGCTACGTAGGCATCAAAGCAAGCTATGTCTTGGGCATGCTGCTGCTCCTGCACAGCTACATAGGAGTCAAACCTAGCCTCCCATTTGTCAAAGCTCTAAACCAACTGATCTATTTGGGATTGTTGGCCGATAGGGACAGTTGTAGGAATAGATGCTGGACCTTCCTTGTGTTCATCTGCTTCTCGATAGAGAGCCTAATGGCAAGAGGCACTTTGAATGACATGGAAGGAGGTATTAGAATAGAAGACTGGGAAATGATCCAGTGGTATAGGAAATTGGAAGTTATATTTGGTTTCTAGGACATAAGCTATAATGTACCCTAAGGCCAGATTCAGTATTCTCTTATATTTGGGATCTCTAATGCAGGTCAGAAAAGAAAGATAATGAATTAAAAGATTAGTTGCATTAAAGTCTATTTGAGCCATTATGAAGTAAGTTGTAATAGAAAGAACATGAGTAATATTGATTCGATCACTAGGTTTAAGAATGATAGAGTTTGTAAGTATATGTTGGATGATGTGGGCATCCTAAACTAGAGTGCTAACCTAGGCAATATGGTGGTTACTATTGGATTCCCTAAGGGTCGTGTTGACAGGGGGTCTAATCAACTCTTAATAGCAGTCAAGTTGGACTTTTTTGGATTAGACTAAAATCTAACACAGAGATAAACATTAAACATAAGATTAGGTTTGCTAGCAATCAAGTATAGAAGTGATCTAATTATTTCTTTATATTTGTTTTGATCAATAGATTTTCCATTTGAATCCTTATCTAACTGAACAGTCGAACTCATGGGAGTGTTGATTGGCTTTCTTTATCCATTTCATATTTCTTAAGAATGTCCTTAATATATTTTGATTGACTAAGGAAAGTTCCATAATCTTTTTGCCTTAAGTTAAATCCAAGAAAATAAGTTAGTTCTCCTATCATACTCATTTTAAACTCCTTACTCATTATTTTTAAAAAATCATCATATAGTTCTTTATTTGAAGATCTAACCAGAATATCATCAACATAAATTTGGACAATCAGTAGTTCATCTTCTACCTTTTTCAAAAATAGGGTGGTGTCTATACTCCCCTCAATAAATATTCTTTCTAGTAGGAATGTGCTTAGTCTTTTATACCATGCCCTGGGTGCTTGTTTCAGTCTATGTAAGGCCTTTTTTAATTTGAACACATGATTATGAAATTGTGAATTTTTAAAGCCTAGGGGTTGGTCAACATAACATCTTCTTTAATTACCCTATTCAGAAAGGCACTCTTGATATCCATTTGGTATAGTTTGAATCCTTTAAAATAAGCATAGTCTAGTAGCACCCCAATAGCTTCTAATCTAGTTACATGGGCAAAGGTCTCTTCAAAGTTAATCCCTTTTATATGGTTATGCCCCTTAGCCACTAATCTTATTTTATTTCTCACCACTATACCAGAATCATTCATTTTGCTTTTAAAACCCATTTAGTTCCATAATACTCTAGTCCTTAGGTCTTTCAATTAGTTCCCAAATATCATTTCTCATAAATTAATTTAACTCTTCTTGCATGGCTAGGATCTAGAATTCATCAGATAGGTTTGATTTATGTTGGTGGGTTCTGTCATTAAGATGAAGGTAGAGTGGTTTACTTCTTTTTTAAGAGTATGCCTAGTTCTAACACCTTCAGATGGGTCTCCTAAGATTAGTTCTTTAGGATGACTTGAAGAATATCTCTATTTTCTAGGCAGTGTATTTTTCAGGTTCTATATTTTCCTCCAAATTTGTAGATTCTACTCTTTGGGTAATTTCTACTACTTCTTTCATCCTAGATCCTCCAGAATTATTAGATTCATCAAATACAATATGAGTAGTCTCGTCTACTGCCAGTATTCTTTTATTGAAGACTCTGTAGGATTTTTCAACATTAAGTAACCTAGGAACACTCCTTCATCATATTTTGGGTGAAACTTTTCTAGTTGAGACTTTCCATTATTTAGAATGAATTCTTTACATCCAAAGATATGAAGGTGGGAGACATTGGGTGTCCTACCCTTAAGGATTTCATAGGGTGCCTTGTTCAGCTTGGATCTAACATTAACCCTATTTAAAACATAATAGGCTATATTCACCCCTTCTGCCCAGAAATAGTTAGGAAGTGAGTATTCTGCTAGCATGGCTCTAGCGACTTCTACCAGGATCCTGTTCTTTCTTTCACTACCCCATTCTATTCAGGGGTTCTAGGAGCTAAAAAGTTATGATATATTCCTTGTTCATTACAATAAGTTTCAATATTTTCATTCTCAAATTCTCCACCATGGTCACTATGAATGGCTAAAATTTCACAACATAATTTCCTCTGAATCCAAGTGAAAAAGGTTCTAAATTTCTTGACTGATTCACTTTTTTGAGATAGGAATCTAACCCAAGTAAATCTTGAATAATCATCAACAATTATATTCCCAAAGATTTTCCCTCTTAGGCTTGTAGTGCTGACAGGTCCAAAGAGATCCATCTGAAGGACTTCTAAGGGTTTGCTAGTGTTAATGTCTTTAATTAAGTGGAAGGAGGATTTGACTTATTTCCTCAATTAGTAGGCATCATATAGGTGGTCCTTAGTGAACTCTTGTTTGGAAATTCCTCTCACTAAGTGTTTTTGGGTGATTTTTCTAAGGCTTTTTATTCTTGCATGACACAATCTTCTATGCCATAACTAGGATTCATCAGCAATTATTTTTAAATAAAGAGTAGTATCAAATTTAATGTAATTTAGATTAAACATGTAAACATTATTAATTCTCCTTCCCTGTAAAATAGTTTTTTCATTTAAGCTTATTATGCAGCTGGTAGACAAAAATTTTATGTTGAAGCCTTTATCACATAGCTGGCTGATGCTGAACAGATTATATTTTAAGCCATTTACTAGTAAAATATTTTCAATGATGAAATTTTTTGAGTTGCCAATTATACCTTAGCCCACCACTCTTCTAGTGGTATTATCTCCAAGTGTTACCTTGCCTCCTGCCCTGGCCTCCAATGAAATGAATTAATTTACATCTCTAGTGATGTGCCTTGAATATCCACTGTCTAGGTACAACATGATCTCACGAGGCTTTTTGTGAGGGCACCCTTACAAATCATCAATGGTTAGATTTGGGAACCCAAATAAGTTTGGGTTCCACCTTATGGAATGTGGGATGAAATGCTTGCATGCTATACTATGAAATTTGAAATTTTGGTCTCCATACAAAATGTATTCTACGGTACGATAGTACGATAGTCGATCGTACGGGACGATCGGGACGCGTAAAACTTAAAATTTTTAGTTTTTAGACAGTTTTTCTTATCCCAAGTATATAAATGACTTAAAACTGACTGAATGAAAGATCTTTCTACGAAAATTCTTTTGGAGAGTGAAAGGGAGAGTGATTGGGAGAGTGTTTGGGAGTGAGTGTTGATGAATCTTTGAAGAGAGAATTATGAAGGGATTCACAAGGTTATCCAATTGTGAGGATTTCTTTTCTTATTCTTCAAGCATCTTTCTAATTTCCTTGGAGACTTTTGCAAGAGTTTTGTTCGAGAGGATTCTGGTTCTTTGCCGTCACTTGGAGAGTGAAAAAGGATGATGGTTCTCTGTCACACCGGGTTGGTGGAAGAGAGTGTGTAAAGGCTTCTCTGCCTTGCTGTGGGGGCAAAAGGAGAGTCACTTGAGTTTAGTGCAATACTTAGAGAAGGAGTCTCTAGGGAGTGGATGCAGGTCGTGTTTGACCGAACCACTATAAATTCTAGTGTTTTCTGTTCTTACTGTTTACTTTTCTGCACTATTCTTTTTTCGCATTTTATTTTCTTTCTGTGGTTAAAATTTTGTGATTTGAAGGAAGTAAAAAAATTAACTCTGTTCGTACTGTACGAAGTCAATCGTACTGTACCATTTACTTAAAAATTTTCCAAAATTCCAAAAGTAATTTTTAAAAGGACCAATTCACCCTCCCTCTTGGTTAGCCTAGGGACGTGAGCAATAGGTCTAACAACCTATTCGCACTTTCAAGTGGTATTAGAGCCAAGTTCAAAAATCACTATTTAAAATACTTTTTGAAATTCGATCATGGCTAATTTTGGAAATAGAAATATTTTAGAAGGTTACTCGATCACTAGACCACCTTTGTTTAATAATATCCCATTAAATTTGTGGACAACTCGCATGTCTATGTTTCTACAATCTCTTAATTATCGCATGTGGATGTTAGTACATGAAGGTTATACTGAACCCACTAGAATTGTTGAAGGAATTAGAGTTCAAATGCCTTTTACCGAATGGACTGTAGAAGAACATGAGCTAGCTCAATTAAATGCTAAGTATTTGAATAGTTTCTTTTGTGCTTTAAAATCAGAAGACTGCATGCGTGTTTCGACTTGTAAATCAGGAAAAGAAATTTGGGATAGGCTTTGCATTACTTATAAAGGTACAAATGAAGTGAAGCAAACTAGGTTGAACATTCTCTTGCACGACTATGAACTATTTCGCATGAAACCGAATGAATCAATCTCATACATGTACACACATTTTACTCACATAGCCACTTCATTGCATGCTTTAGGTAGGAAGTTAACTAATGCAAAAAAAAGTTAACAAGATACTTCGTTGTTTACCTACTATATATGATGCAAAGATAACTGCAATAACAAAATCTAAAGATTTAAATATTTATTCTGTTGACAACCTTCTTGGATCACTAATTGCTTACGAGCAATCTGTGACTCAAAGATAGATTGATGCATGTGAGAAGCGAAAGGAGAAGAACATAGCTTTGAAGGTGGACGATTCAGAAAGTGATCAGTCACTACCTGAGGATGAAGAGGATATTGCCTTGATGACAAGGAAATTTAGAAGTTTCCCAAAAAGGAAGCAGAGAAGACGCCAACAGTGGAACAAAGGTAAGTTCCAAAAGAATGTTAAGGCTTCTAATGAAGTCATTTGCTATGAGTGCAGGAAGCCAGGACACATAAAGATAGATTGCCCCAATCTCAAGGAAAATCCTAGCAAGGAGAAGGCCAAGGAGAAACCAAAGGAAAGAAGGGGTAAAAAGAGACTTCAACGAGCATTTTGGGCAGACTCAGCTTCAGATTCCTCAGAAACTGCACCAGAAGAGGAAGTCACAAATTTGTGCTTAATGGCTGGCAATCTTGATCAATCAGATCAAGAAGAGGTTTGTGACTTAAGTTATGAAGAATTATTTGAAGTTTCTGAATGCATATATACAATATATAGAAAACTGAAAAAACTGCATGTTAAATTAAATTTAGATTATCTAAAGCTACAGAAAGAATATGAGATCCTTAGGAAAGATCATGCATTAATTGATAGCAACCACATGACCTTGTTGGATGAGTTTGATAATTTAAACAAACAGCATAATCTTTTAAAATCATCTCACACTGAGCTTAAAATGATTTTAAAACTTATATGGATGAATCAGATACTAGAGAGCATGATTTGAAGATTGATAATTCAATTCTAGAAAGTGCTAATACTTATCTTAAAGTTCAATTAAAAGCACTTAAAGAAAATAGAAATCCACCCAAACTTGAAGATTTTCACGAATCCTACTACAAGATCACTGATTTAAAGTCCAAGAAGAAAATTTTTAGGACGAATAGATTGGTGAATCCTTTTCCTGGAATAAAGTGTTTTTCTTGTGGTAGTTTAGGACATATATCCCACACTTGTACACTTAGATATAGAACACGTTTAGTGTGGAGACTAAAGGTGCATAAATCACAGCATATCATATATGCATATAGTTTAAAATTGTCAAGAGGAGAACCCAAACTTATTTGGGTTCCCAAGACTAACTTTTGATCATTTTGTAGGAACGCTCTCATACAAGACCTCGTGAGAGTATTTGGTACCTAGACAGCGGTTGCTCAAAGCATATGAATGGAGATATAAATCAATTTATAATGTTGGAAGCCAGGAATGGAGGCAAGGTCACACTTGGAGATAATACTACTAAGAGAGTGGTAGGTACATGTATAATTAGAAATTCTAAAAACTTTGTGATTGAAAATGTGCTGTTGGTTGAAGGTTTGAAACACAATCTGTTGAGTATAAGTCAATTGTGTGACAAGGGCTATCATATAAAGTTTTTGCCTACTAGTTATATTATTAGTCTAAATGGAACTGTTGTTTTGAATAGTGATAGAGTTAATAATGTTTACATGCTAGATTTGAATTCTATTAAACCTTCTACTGCTCTGTGTTTGAAAACTGTATCTGATGAATCATGGTTATGGCATAGAAGGCTTTGTCATGCTAGTATGAGAAATCTTTGGAAAATCACTCAAAAGTAACTAGTTAGAGGTGTACCCAAATTAGACTTCACTAAAGATCACTTGTATGATGCATGTCAATTAGGAAAACAAGTGAGATCCCTTTCAATTCAATCAAGGAAATTAGGACTAGCAAGCCCTTAGAAATTCTTCACATGGATTTATTTGGACCTTTTAGTACCTTAAGTCTAGGAGGAAAAAGATTTGGGTATGTTATTGTGGATGACTATTCTAGATTCACCTGGATTAGATTTTTGAATCATAAGAGTGAATCATTTGAAGAGTTTAGAGATTTTGCCACTTGGATTCAGAGGAAACTAGGTTTTGAAATAGTTACTATCCAAAGTGATCATGGGGGAGAATTTAAAAATGAAATGTTTAATGATTTTTGTAAATCTCATGGAATTGAACACAACTTCTCAGCTTCTAGGACACCTCAACAGATTGGAGTTGTAGAAAGAAAGAATAGGATATTAGTTGAAACTGCTAGGGTCATGTTGGCAGAGTATTCACTTCCTGAATATTTTTGGGCTGAAGCAGTTAGTACAGCGTGTTATGTGTTGAATAGGGTGTATATAAGGTCTAAATTAAATAAGACACCCTATGAACTTCTTAAAGGTAGGACTCCCAACCTCTCACATCTACATGTTTTTGGATGTAAAGTGTTCATTTATAATAATGATAAAACTCTCTTAGGAAAATTTGATCCAAAATCTAATGAATGAATCTTTCTAGGTTATTCAAGTGTTGAAAAATCCTATAGAGTTTTTAATAAAAGAACATTGGTAGTTGAGGAGACCACACATATTATTTTTGATGAATCTTATAATAGTAAAGGGTCTAAGTTGGATGAAGATGAGGTTGAGGTAGTAACCCAAAAACTTGAAGATCAAAAAGTTGAAGAAAGGGTTGAAAAGGAAGAAGAAAACCAATTTCCTAGAGAATAAAAATTTATTAGAAGTCATCATAAAGAATTGATTTTAGGAGAACCAAGTGAAGGAGTTAGGACAAGGTATGGTTTGAGGAAAGAGGTAAATCATTCAGTGTTTATTTCAATGATTGAACCCACTAATATAGAACAAGCACTTTTGGATGAATTTTGGATTTTGGCCAAGCAAGAAGAGTTAAATCAATTCAAGAAAAATGATGTTTGGGAGCTAATTGAAAGGCCAAAAGATTAAAGTGTAGTTGGGACTAAGTGGGTGTTCAAAAATAAAATGAATGATTCAGGAGCTGTTGTAAGAAATAAGGCTAGAATGGTAGCTAAGGGGTATAATCAAATTAAAGGAATTAATTTTGAGGAGACATTTTCCCCTATAGCAAGACTTGAAGCAATTAGAGTGTTGTTAGTCTTTGCCTGTTTTAAAGATTTTAAATTGTACCAAACGGATGTTAAGAGTGCATTTTTGAATGGGGTGATAGAAGAGGATGTTTATGTTGAGCAACCTCCAGGTTTTGAAAATTTTAAATTCCCTAATTATGTTTTTAAATTGAAAAAGACATTATATGGACTAAAACAGGCACCTAGAGCATGGTATGAGAGGTTAAGCACTTTCTTATCAAAAGGATCATTTGTTAAAGGAAGTGTGGACACCACTCTATTTTTGAAAAGAATTGAAAATGAAATACTCATTGTATAAATATATATGGATGACATCATTTTTGGATCAACTGATAAAAATCTATGTGATGAATTTTCAAAGACAATAAGTAGTGAATTTGAGATGAGTTTGATGAGTGATTTGAGTTATTTTCTTGGTTTTAGTATAAAGCAAAATGAGGAGGAAATTTTTCTTTGTCAATCTAAGTATGTTAAGGATATCCTCAAAAAGTATGAAATGGATAATACTAAACCAGTAACTACACCC
The DNA here is from genome assembly GCA_019925795.1 of Dendrobium chrysotoxum. Classification (NCBI taxonomy): domain Eukaryota; kingdom Viridiplantae; phylum Streptophyta; class Magnoliopsida; order Asparagales; family Orchidaceae; genus Dendrobium; species Dendrobium chrysotoxum. Next base: position 11,739,556 of record CM034304.1, on the reverse strand, counting down.
ATGAGTTCCTCAGTACTATTAGATAAGGATCCTAAGGGAAAATCTGTTGATTAAAAGAAGTTTAGAGGAATAATTGGATCCTTGCTTTATTTGACTATTAGCAGACTTGACATTATGTTTAGTGTTTGTTTATATGCTAGATTTCAAGCTGATCCAAAGGAATCACATTTGACAGCAGTGAAAAGGATTTTAAGATATCTTCTGTGAACTCAAAATTTAGGGATTTGGTATCCTAAGAATAGTTTTTCTTTTGAAATTATTGGATACTCAAATTCTGATTTTGAAGGCTATAGGGTGGATAGGAAAAGTATTTCTGGGACATGTCAATTCATTGGTAGTTCATTAGTATCTTGGTCCAGTAGAAAATAAAATTCAGTAGCACTTTCTACAGTTGAAGCAGAATATATTACCTTAGGGAGTTGTGTTGCACATGTGCTTTGGTTGAAACAATAATTGAGTGACTTAGGATTTTCAATTGGCACCATTCCAATTTTTTGAGATAACACTAGTACATTTGTATTTCAAAGAATTCTATTCAACATTCTAGAACCAAGCATATTGATATAAGGCATCATTTTATAAGAGATGCAGTAGAAAATAAAATTCAGTAGCACTTTTCTGGGACATGTCAATTCTGGGACATGTCAATTCATTGATATAAAGCATAATGATATAAGACATCATTTCTGGGACATGTCAATTCATTGGTAATTCATTAGTATCTTGGTCCAAAAGAAAATAAAATTCAGTAGCACTTTCTACAGTTGAAGCAGAATATATTACCTTAGGGAGTTGTGTTGCACAGGTGCTTTGGTTGAAACAATAATTGAGTGACTTAGGATTTTCAATTGGCACCATTCCAATTTTTTGTGATAACACTAGTACATTTGTATTTCAAAGAATTCTATTCAACATTCTAGAACCAAGCATATTGATATAAGGCATCATTTTATAAGAGATCATATAGCGAAAGGGGAAATTAAACTACATCATATTGCTACTAAAGATCAGCTTGCAGATATTTTCACAAAACCCTTAGCTTTTGACACTTTTAGCATGTTAAGGACAAGGCTAGGTGTAATTGATCTAAATGCTTGATTGAAAATTCTGCAAATATGAATTTATATGTGTTCGTTAGTATGTTCATTGCAAGTGATTTGTTTTCTAGTGTTTTATATTTTATTGGTATCTTTTATGTTGTAATTTATAAAAAAAAACAAAAATAATTTTTTTTAAAATTGTTTTTTAGTTGAGTGTTGGAAACCTGTAAGATTGGAGAGATAAAGGTTTATCTTATTTTATCTATTCATACTATACGATGACCTCATCGTACTGTACGATTGCTTGAACTTTTTCTGTACAAATGGGGGAGGAATATCAATTAGTGTTAGTTATTATTGATGATCGTACGCACGAATACATCATCTGTCTGTACGATCCAAGTGTCGTTCTGCATGAAGACAACCCTAACCGTCGCCTGAACGATCTTAAATTTTTTGATCGTCCCGGATGAACACGCCATCGTCTACACGATTAGGAAGTCAAAGAGCCTGTACGAAAGGATGCCTCGGGACGAGCAGTTTATAAAAAACCATTTCAATTTGACTGCTTTCGTTCATCCCGGACAAAATCAATTTCTTCTTGTACGAAGTGGGTTCGTACAGTACGATTTCAGGATTTTTCTATGTAAAGGAGGGTCATTTTCTTTCATTTCACTTCCATTCTAAAACCCTTTAGAGCATAGACTAGAAGATGTCAGGCAGTGGAAAGAGAGCGCGTATGGCTAGGGGACCAGCTTTTAGGAGGGATTGGGATGACAACTTTCTTAGTGATGAAAATGAGGAGGCATACCTTAGGTATGCTGCTTCCAAAATCACCCCTTCCCGCATCCTGCTGCAAGAAAATCTACATTTTATGGTAATGACATTGTTCGACTCCACCCAATTCTCCTTTCTTTTGACTCTGATCTTTTCCTTAAACAAAGATCTTTTTCATGTTTTCCTAGCCAATATGACATTCAATCAGGACCACTCTGTCATTTCTTCGTATGTCCTTAAGCAGAGAGTAGAGATTAAAAAGGAGGATTTAGGGGAATTTCTTCACTTAAGAACCTATGGGACATGGGCACACACTTTTTCTAATAGATCGGATTATGATTGGTCTGAGGTAAATCAAGTCCTTAGAGGTGTGAGCACACCCACTCGTGTTTCCCGAGTTGGCTCTTTAAACCAAAATACACGCATAATTCAACATGTTCTTAGGACATCCATCATTCCTAAGGTGGGAGATAGAATAAATATGACCCAACTTCTTTCTTCTACAACTTACTTGATTATGACTGGCCAACCCATTGATGAAGCATAGTTAATCCTAGACTACATTTACTATCTCACTGATATTGGTCTGGCTAGTGTAAAAAGAAAGAAGAATATTGCCTTAGGACACATTGTATGTTATATCCTTGAGAAGAAGTACAATCTGGTCCATCCTTCTGGACCTTATGAACTCCCACTTTATTTCACTGATGCTTCTTTTCGAGCACTATTTATAAAAGATGAAAGTGCTGATAGTTCTGATGATGAACCTGCTTCTGCTTCTGCTCCTGCACATACACCTGGACCAACTCAAGACTTTTATCAGAATATGGTCCAACGATTTGAAAGACTTGATCAAAGATTTGATCATGTAGAGGCACATCTGAAGCAGCAGGACGATCAATACAAGGAGGATAGAGAGTGTGGATAAGAGAATAATTTGATTCTATGAACACAAATATTGCAATGCTAAACAGCTATTTTGCTATGTTTGGCACTCATCCACCACCTCCAGATCAGGGTCCTTCAGATTTCTAGTATGCTATGTTTAGCTTGGCTTGGATATGTTTGTGGTTGTCTTTGTTGTTTATTTTATTTGATGAATATCTTGTTGATGTTTGTTCTTATGATTATTGTATTGAGAGTGATAGCAATTTTATCTTATGATATGTGTTCCAAAGTAAAGCTTGTTATGATGTATGGTTCGAAAATGATTAGAAATGAAACGTTCAAGTGTTTCTGTGCATATTATTTTGTCTTATTGACTGGAAACTTTCTAATCTTAAAACACTCAAATGTAGTTGATTAAAGTTCTAAAATATTAATTGAGTTTAAATTACAATAGAAAATTCTGTGCATAACATTAAATTCTCAAAATATTTAGATTTCATTATAATTTGGTGGGGATTAGAAGATCTTTCTTTATCTTACTTAGACATGTATTATTTTGTCTAAATTGATGTATATTTGATGTCTTAATATTACTCTTACATTCTATATCAAAGTGTTCATTATTATATTTGTGACCCAGAGATAGTGTTGTTGGAAAGAATCTTATCAAATAAACAAAGCAAAGCTTAAAAAGTTGCAGAAAATGTGCCATACAATAAAAGATGCACAATGTCGCCAAATCTAACAGACACACAAAGTGTGCCATTCAATAAAAGATGCGTAATATCGCCAAATCTAAAAAGAGGCACAAAATTTGACTACACTTTGAAAAGATGCGAAATGTCACCAATTGTTCTTTCCTTTAGCATTTTCTCAAGTTTACCAATCAATGATTGTCACTTTTGACTTAAAAAGTTGGTAATATTATTTCATCTTTTGTGCAAAAGTTGAGACTACTAATCTGTCTAATACATTCCTATTTTAGATCAACTTTTCTTCTCCTTATTATAATATGCAATCTAGTACTTTTGAGTCTTTATTTTTTGCATTAGATTTGAATATTGTAGTTAAACTTCATTTAACATTATTCCACTTCTCAACTAATTTGAGTGTCCCTTTTTGTTATTGTCAAAAGGGGGAGAGTTTTATTGTTTGACTTTATTTGCTTGATTTGTTTGACTTTGTTTGCTTGATTTATTTTGACTTGTTGCATTTAAGTTTTTAGTTGCTTGTGTATGTAAGAATGTACATTGCTTGTGTGTAGTGTTTGTAATGCTTGTGTTGTGTTGCATGTTCCCTTTCCTTCGCTTATTCAGTATGTTCTCCTTTTATCCCTTGTTTAGGGTAGATCATTTCTTTAGGGGGAGCTTAGGCTTTAGAGGAGGGTTGTAGTTCATTTACTTAGGGGGAGTGTATATTTAGTGGAAGCTTAGGAGAAATGTGACTTAAGTTGTTCATTCAAACAATAGTTATTTTGCCATCATCAAAAAGGGGGAGATTGTTATGATTTGTGTAAATCTGTTCGTTTAAGTGAATTCTGATACAAGTTATTTTTTTATGATTACAAAAGCTTATTGTTTGTTTTATTCTTCTCCTAACAAATATTTGAGTTTTGTTGTTGTGTGTACTAAAGTATTTTTCAGAAAATTCACACTCTAGATTGCTGAAGACTTCAAGTTTATTTGTTCACTGTAAATGAAGTCTGTATTTTTATTTTTTCTTGAGTCTAAGAGAGTGTGATTGTAAGTTAGATAACTGTGTACACACACATAATGGGGGAGTGAAAAACTTAAATTTTTAAACTTATCGTACAGTACGATTGTATATCGTACGGGACGATCTGTAGTATATTTCCTCCATATCGAACCCATATACCAAGAAATTTTTTCTAAGTTAAGTTCGTACAGTACGAAATACTATTCGTACATGAAGTTTTGCTGTACGAACGGCTCTATTTGGGTTCATCCAGAGGTTCATACAGGATGAACTATTCGTACAAACGGCTCTGTTTGGGTTCGTCCAGAGGTTCATACGGGATGAAATATTCGTACGAACGGCTCTATCTTGATCGTCCATAGTTTCATACGGGATGAATGTTCATACAAACGACTCTATCTTGATCGTCCAGAGGTTCATACGGGACGAAATGTCTGTACGAACGGCTCTGACTTGTTTATTTTATGGTTCATACGGGACGAATCGTTCAATTTTTGAATTATTCGTACAGTATGATAGTCGATCGTACGGGACGATCGGGACACGTGAACTTGAAATTTTCAGTTTTTGGATGGTTTTTCTTGTCCCAAGTATATAAATGACTTAAAACTGACTGAAGAAAAGATCCTTCTACGAAAATTCTTTTGGAGAGTGAAAGGGAGAGTAATTGGGAGAGTGTTTGGGGGTGAGTGTTGAGGAATCTTTGAAGAGAGAATTGTGAAGGGATTCACAAGGTTATCCAATTGTGAGGATTTCTTTACTTGTTCTTCAAGCATCTTCCTAATTTTCTTGGAGACTTTTGTAAGAGTTTTATTCGAGAGGATTACGGTTCTTTGCCGTCACTTGGAGGGTAAAAAAGGATGATGGTTCTCTACCGTACTTGGAGAGTGTAAAAGGATGTTTGGTTCTCTGCCTTCACCGGGAGGGTGAAAAAGGATGACAGTTCTCTGCCGCTCTAGGTTGGTGGAAGAGAGTTTGTAAAGGCTTCTCCGCCTTACGGTGGGGGCAAAAGGAGAGTCACTTGAGTTTTGTGCAATACATAGAGAAGCAGTCTCTAGGGAGTGGATGTAGGTCGTGTTGACCGAATCACTATAAATTCTAGTATTTTCTGTTCTTACTGTTTACTTTTCTGCACTGTTCTTTTTTCATATTTTATTTTCTTTCTGTGGTTAAAATTCTGTGATTTGAAGGAAGTAAAAATTAACTCTGTTCGTACTGTACGAAGTCAATCGTACTGTACGATTTACTTAAAAATTTTCCAAAATTCCAAGAGTAATTTTGAAAAGGACCAATTCACCCCCCTCTTGGTTAGCCTAGGGACATGAGTAATAGGTCTAACAACCTATTTACACTTTCAGTCTGAAGTTGAGTCTGCCTAAAAAGCTTCTGAGTCCTTTGCTTGCCCTTATTGAATTTTGCCTTTTTCTCACCCTTCTCTTTGCTTGGGTGAGCTTTAAGACTTGGGTAATCAGACTTTAAGTGCCCTGGCTTCCTACATTCAAAACAAATAACATCAATTTTTTTTTAGAATTTTATTATTCTTACCTTTATTCTATTACTGATGATGTTTTTGCTTTTTATTTAAAAAAGTCTTGAATTGCCTAGTCATCAGTGCAATGTCATTATCATCTTATCCAGAAGAGTCACTGTCAGAAGAGTCACTATCAGAAGTATTAGCCTTTAAGGCTACAATTTTTTCTTTCTTCTTTTCACCTGCATCAAGCTATATTTGACTCACTCCTTGCTCGTAGGCAATAAGTGACCTAAGTAAGTTATCAATAGAATAAACATTCAGAGCTTTAGATTTAGTAATGGCAATTATTTTTGCGGAAGAAGGTAAACAACGAAGAATTTTATTAACTTTTTTATAATTTATAAGCTCTCTTCCTAAGGCATGCAGGGAAGTAACATTCTAAGTAAACTTAATATATATTTTAGAAATTGATTCACTAGGTTTCATGCAAAATTGTTTATAATCATGAAGCATAATGTTCAGCCTAGATTATTTTACTTCATTAGTTCCCTTATATGTTATGCATAGCTTGTCCCAAATTTCTATTCCAGTTAAATAAGTAGAGACACACATGTAATCTTCATATTTTAAGGCACAAAAAAATAGTTCAAATATTTAGCATTAAGTTGGGCTAAATCTCTATCTTCTATGCTCCATTCAAAAAAAGGAAAGTTTAATTTTTATGCCATTTACTAATCTAAAGGGTGCAGAATATCCTTCTTGAACTAACATCCACATGCGATAATCAATTGATTGTAAGAAAGTGGATATGTAAATTTTTTAAAAATCAAAAGGAATATTATTAAATAAAGGTGGTCGTATGATTGAATATCCTTGTACGATGTTATGCTTTTCAAAGTTAGCCATGGATCATTTTTCAAAAGTTTTCTAAAACTTAATTTATGAATCCTGCTCTGATAGCACTTGAAAGTTCGTGAAGGTTGTTGAACCTTTGAGAACTAGCCCGATGCTAACCAAGAGGGAGGGGGGGGGTGAATTAGTTATTTTTAAAAAATTCTTTAACAGACAAAAGAATTAAACCCCTTGATGTGGAAGCATTTTAGTTTCACAATAAGAGAAGTTTCAGAGATTTTAAATATAGAATAATTCATAGAAAAGTGCAAAAATTAAATGTGAAAATGTAAATAAAAAGAACACACAAGAATAATAGTGGTTTAATCAACTTGACCTACATCCACTCTACAAAAACATCCTTTTCAGGTATTGCACTAAACGTAGTGTCTCTCCTTTTGCCCCCACAGTAAGGAGGAGAAGCCTTTAAAAAATCTTTCCATCGACTTGGTGAGGCAGAGTACCTTGAATCCTTTTACTCCCTTCTGGAGTAGGCAGAGAACCTTGAAATCCTTTTACTCCCTCTTGGAGTAGGCAGAGAAAAGGGCATGATTGGTTTAGCTTAAGCCTAGGGGTCATTGTTGGACCCTTGAGTTCAATTTAACCTAATGACCTCTCCAACAAGTATCAGGATTTGTGCTTTGGTGTGTTTAATGTGTTTAGTGTAAGGGTTAGGTTGCCCTTAATTACACCCCAATCCTTGCTTTAGATGGCCTAAATTAAATTCTTGAAGGTGACTATGTGGTCACCTTAGGTGGTTTGGTTAACCATCTTAGTGGGTCTGCCATGGGCCCAAATTAAGTGGGCTTGGGCCTTGAGACCAGGCAAACTCATGGCCCAATTTTCACTAAAATTGTAGTTCATTTGGTCAAACATTTAGATAACTCAAGATTGACCATGAAAATTGACCTAGGAATTTGATTAATTCATCATTAATTAAGTTTGAATCCTAAAATTTTTAATATTATATCAAAATGCTCATAATTTAATCCCCAACTTAGGAAAATTAATATCTCCTTGATTGAACCCTAATAAAAACCAATATTTAATTAATTTGATTAGTTTAAAAACTTAAAAATTTCAAATAATTCTAAAACACTTGAAAATACTCTCATGGGTCATTCCTGACCATTGAGAGTGATTCCATAAAGTTTGGAAACAGTTTAAATCAAAATCACTAAAAGCCCTTTTAATTAATCAATTAAAAATTCTATTAAATACTCAAATTTTAAAATTCAAAATTAATTTTAAAAAATTCCAAATTGAGCAAACTGAAAGCCATTAGACTCCATTTAGGATTTAATATTTATTAAAAATGTCAAATCACCAGAAATATGTCAAAGTCAAAAAGTTAACGTTTTGGTCAACCTTCGTTCAAATTTAAGTAAAAATATTAAAAATTCATAACTTTTTTTAAAAAATTCCAATTCTAACAAACTTAGTATCTAATTTCTCATTTTAGGTTCTAGTATTTAGGAAAAATATCAAAATTCTAAAATTCACATTAATTTAAAAAGTCAAATTTTGACCCTTTAATTTAATGCACTAAATAATTTATAAAAATTTTAAAAATTCAATAATTAACTAAAACTTTAGAAAACATTAATATAATCAATAAAATCAATCAACTAACCCCTTAAAACGTAATAGGCTCTCAAAAGATGAAGTTTTAGGATGTACTACCTTGAGCTATGAGGATATATGTCCTAATAAGGTTTCGTCCTTGAGCCCACTATGATAATGCCATGAATGGATTCAATGGAGTGTAATTTTAAAATTCATTAATTATTAATTACTTAACTAAATTAAATTCTTAAATCAACTACATCAACTAGGTTTTTAAGATAGACTAGCTTGAGTTGTAGGGCTATGTGTCCTAAGGAGGTTTCATCTTTGAGCCCACTATGACAATGCCATGAACCAGTTGATGGAAAACTAAATTAATTCAATCTTTAAAATTAGTAACTAATTAATTGAATTAAAACTTATTAACCTTTTAAGCTCCAACCACTTAAATTAACTTAACAAAATTGGTTACTACTAGGTAACTTGGGCCTACGAGGCTATTAATTTAGCCCCAAGGAAGGTGAAATAAAATTCACGACCCTGGTATAAACAAATTTAGTATTCATTTATCATTTAAATTTAATTTTAAAATTGATATTAAAATATTAATACTTAAACTTAAATAAAAAATTTTCTTTGATCATCAACAAATCAAAATGTTAGACAACTTTTAACAATTATCCAGCATAAGACATATCCAAGCTATACAACCTTCTCCACACACTTTAGATGGATTGCTAGGACAATAAACTCTAGCTTTAGGCTAGGCTGGTATTTTCTTTTCCTAATATTATGTGCCAGGTTTTTCTATAGTTTTCACTACATACTGGTTGAAAATTGATAGATTGATATTGTAATAACCCATATTTTAACCTAAGTAAATAAATTTTTTTGGAGTCATTATAAATCCAAATTATAAAACTTCTTCACCATAACATTGATATTGTGGTATCTTAATTGTACAAATTTTTTCATAATTTCTGGGCATCGGTGAAAATCCTTAAGAAATTGGTACCTATCGGTACAAGTGAGGATTTCATGACCATTAGTATCCGTTTTGTAAACCGATTTAACCAATATTTTTTTTAAAAAAGTGATTTATTTTAAACATATTTTTTTATAATATTTGAAGTCTTCCTTAAAATTAAAAGAGCATGGACAAGTATGTTATTTTACTTTAAATTTGAACAATGTAAATATATAACTACTTGTGATATTAATTTTGAATATTTGCCTATGATAACCATGCAGGTGGTCTAGAGTCTTTTATATTTTTGAAATGTAATATAATTCAATTAAGTCAAGTTGTGAAAGTGACTTTGAGATGGTATATTACTACCCTACTTGAAATTAAAGAGAAGGGAACATCCCTTAGGGGAGAGTTCTTATTCATTTAGAGATTCTGGTTCAAATGATTTGAAAATCCAAAGAGAAAAGAAAACACTCCTTTGGGGAGGAGTTTCTTTTTCATTTGGATATCTAAACCCGACGAATCCAAGGAGCTCATAGAAGGACGAAGAGATGAAGACTTAGAGAATATCCCTCTCTTATAAAATCACTTGTGTCATTTTTAGGATTAGAATCCGGGTTGTTGTCAGTGATACCCGGCCACTTTTAATTTCTGTAGACCTTGGGTTGTAAATTAAGTGGCACTTGCCACATGGACTTTATATTTAATTTGAAGAAATGATTGATTTGTTTACATTCTTTTTTATTACCACCTCTCGAGGTGGTATATCATTTTTGATGGTGTGTTTGATTTTAGAATTAAAATTGAAAAGTCAATTTCAAATTTCTCAAAGAAATTAAATTTAAATTTGCTTTGCATCTTTCTAATGCAAAGCTCCTATTCAAACTCAATCAACTCAACCAACAATAGTGTCTTTACTATTCAATATGGTTTATAATCAAGTGTTTCAAATACTTACACAAAAACACACAAACCACACAAAAATCAAAACCTAATTCTCCATGGATTATCTAAGAAGATTTTTCAAAAATCTTGGTCAAATTCTAAACTATTCATTTGAAAAAATATAAAAAATGCTTGTGCGGACTTCAACTTTGCATGAGAAAATTGTAGGAGGTAGGTAACATCCCGTAATATCTCTCAGCTAAATTTCAAGCCAATTGTAAGAGTGTATTGGGAGTATTCATTAAAAAGTCATAGATAAATAAACTTAAGTTACTTAAGATACAGTCAACCAATCAACTAGATTTTAATTTTCCTTAATAAGGATTTCTTTCTTGAATCCATAGAGCCCTAGAAATTGCAAGGTATGTGGATAATTTTGTATTAATATTTGGAGCTTTGGACATTAGAAACCAATTAATAAATTATTTTAAAGCATTTTCTAGCTTTCTTTCCTGGCTCCTCCTACACTTTTCAAGTGGCGGAGCACCATTGGATGAGTGGAATGGTGGTGGTTAGTGACTTATACACATTAGCTTAATCATTGGTTGTTTGATCCTATGCTGGATTGGTGAGATAACCATGATTGAATCCAGCTGATCTCGTGATCTGGAGTGTTGAATAGAAGGTTGATACAATGAGATATGGATCGTCCAGCCGAATATGCACAAACTGGATAGTCTTCCTATAGACAACTGAAACACTTGATTTTCTCTCTCTTTAAACAATTTATATATTGGATTTTACTGCATGAAATCATTTACAGAGGTGCTTATATATCTAAACTCTCATTGTATGAAGTTTAGAGGCTTAATATAGTTAGTTGAATGAGATGTTTAAGAAACTAAAGCTAGGCATAAGGTTTAGATTTTACCTTAGCAAACATAATTTTTGAACAGGAACATGATTGAATTCTCTTCCCTAGCTCCTAAGCAACAACTTTGATGAACAACTCATGATCGGAGAAGCTACAGGGAATAAGTTTGGAAGCTTAGGATGAAGAAGCTGACTTAGCTTATAGGATCTCCTAGCTGGCGGTGTCCAAATCATGGGTTTTTGTGTGGGGAATGTAAAAGGAAGTGTGGAGGTGTAAAATACAAATTGGGTTTCACTAGAGAGTGGCTGGATTATGAAATGAAATAAGTTTCAAGGGTTATTCTAGGTATTGTCTATTCCAAGGGCTGGGGACAAAAATAAAAGGCTAAGATTGATTAAGGGCATTGGCTGGATGTTCTGCACATATCCTAGGTGGTTAGGGAACAAACTCTAGAGTTGGGGACTGACTGATAAGGTTAAAAATCAATTGGGATCATTTTATATAGTGGGGACCATTGGGTTAGGCTTGGGATGATTTGAGAAATGGGGTGGGTTTAATGGAATATAGGAAGTTTCTTGAGGCTTATTATAGCAAGCTAAACCAACTAATATGAAAGGAAATTGAGTGTTTAAGGTGGTTTAACCAAGTGTATATTCATTAACCATTCATTGGGTTTAACTAGTGAAAGCTGATCAAGCCACCTATGGTAGAACCTAGGGCATCTCTAGAGGTCAGTTGGATCAAATGTAAGGGTATAATTTTTTTGGATTTAGTGTTTGAATGAATGAGAAATAGGTTTCCTTGGTTTTACCATTTCTTGTGAGTTAACTATCTCAAATAATCATGAATGGGTTAGGCTATTGTTTAGATATATTTAAGAGATCCATTGGGTTGAGCATGAGCAATAGGGGTAGGCTTTTTAGTTATATAAAGGGTTTGACCCACATTAGGTTGGTTTGACCAGTTCTGGGTTGAGAAGTCAACATTTAATCTAGGAGTGTGGACTAAATCAATATGACACTTTAGGTGCTTTCATAAGTTTGATTAAATAAGGTTTACTAGAGTGACGTAGGCTTTAAGAGGTAAATGCAAGGGTTTTACTTATTGAGCTGGTTTAACCTAGCTCAAATATTTTAACAAGGTCAACCTCTTGCTTGGAAAGCTAAGGTTGATGAATTTATTGTATGAATTTCCCAATGTTATGATTCTGGCAAGGTTTGAAATTAACAAATGAATGCCATGCAAGTTGCAGTCTACTAGGTAGACAAGATGTTGATAAAGGTTTTGCTTTATTACTTGGGTTAATCAAAGTGAGCTTCAAGGTTCAGACTATTTTAAGGATTTAGATATACTTTAAGGAACTTGATGTTCAATGGCATTGTCTAGGTCACATAGACTAGTCACCTAACTCAAGGTAGGGTGTTTGAGCCTTGTAGAGGTATATGATGTCATCCTATAGTCAAACATAGTCAACTAGGATTAGACCTATGGTCTTGGGTTACTTAGACTAGCTTAGGAATGATTCAAGATTGATCTATAATATTTGGATATATGTTTGATCAAGCTTGACTGTATGATTGATAGGCTAAGGTTGGAAATTGAGGGCTAAGTCCCTACTACTTGATGAAGTCATACAACACTATAACAATATAATGCTAGCTTGAAGGAATTTGAGGATATTAAATTTTAATAACTTCATCTAAAAAAGAGGACAATACTATTCCATCTCCATTTGCCCTCCTATACCTGTCCTAGCTGGCTGTAATCGCCTGTTGTGGTCATCCACATGCATCTTCAAGTATATATATATATATATATATATATATATATATATATATATATATATATAAACGTTTCTTGTGGTTCCAAGTTCAAATTCTAAGTTCCTTGAGCTTCCTCACACCTTACGTGAGCAATCCCAAGCATTTTATCTCTAATGAGTCTATTTTGTGTAATTCTATTTTTTGCCTCCAGTGGCTCTAACTAGTGTCATCTATAGAAGGAAGTTTCCCTTGATATCCACAAATTCATTACAACTCTTTGATAACCTTGATAATCTCTGCATTAATGTAATCTTCAAATCCATTTAGGCACCTTATAAGGGTTTGGGACATTATGAAGGAAATAAGTAATCCATGGTAATCCAGTTATTGGATTATATGTTACCCTCATCATAATCAACCTAGATAGATTTTTTATGTTCTTATGAGGAAAATTGCTCAGATTAGGGGAGAAATAAGAACAGACTAAGTTGTAGGGGCGGAGTTGGATGACGAAATTAGGTATGTTTGTTATTTTATATTATGCATTATGTTCTTGATTGAGTCAGACTAAATGTCATCCAACCCTCCTAGGATTAATCACCACTAAATATGGTTTTATCCTATAAAATCACTTTACTTTCTTGTGAGCATGCATATATTTTAAATTCTAGTTATACATACATAAAATTCACACATATTAGTAGCAAGGGGCAGCCTAAGCGATGGGATTGAGCTTAAATTTCTTGTTGGTGTTGGGGCCATTATGCTGTCAAATTTTCTTAGAAAGAAGGCTTTTCATTTCTTCCATATTAGATTTGAATTAGAATATTTAAAAGATTTTAAAAGGTTTTTTATTACATTTATTAGGTATATTATACACTAGTCTTATTAAATCTAATTCCACCTTATTTCCAAAATAAATAACAACCAAACAATCTTACATTTCATAAATACTTCGAACATGATTTAAAAGCGCTAGGTGGTGTTAGCTAGCTTTTCACTCCAAGAAAAATGTAAGTCATGAAGTGTCAAGCTTTCTCTTAAACCTCATTTAATGGTTAAAAGACATAAGTTCCACCTCATAAATCTTTGCATCTTCATAGATTTGGTTCAAACATTTATGTCCAAATATTGAACTTGTCCCTCTTGAAGCTTTCAAATCTTCTAAACATTGCCTTATAAACATTTTAAATTCAATAAGCTTTAGTCATTATTTTAATTGAAAAAAAAAAAAAACGTCGGGTGACTTCTCTGCTAGGGTTTGGCGCTCCCCCGCTTTGTCGCTTCCCTTTCCACCCGCCGGGTTTTTTTCCGGGGAGGGCCCCCCCTCCCCCTTCACCACCATCATGGCCTCCTCCACCTCTTCCTATCTATCTGATTTTCCTCCCCTTCCTGGAGCCGCAGCTGCTCCAATATTTGTCTCTCCCTCTAACCTAAATTTCATCTCCAATCTCACCAACAAAGATCCTGTAGCAAATGAGTTTTCTCTTTCGTTTATTCCCCCTCTCCCCAAGGTTCCTTTTTCTGCTGAGGAACTGGCTCTTGGTGTACCGGACTGGAAGTTGACATTGGTCGGATACTCGGTAGGCCCTCGACCGACATATTTGAGCTTACAAAATGTGGTGAAGAAAGCCTGGTCGCCAAAAGGTGCTATCGATCTTCTTTCTCTCAATGATGGATTTTTTCTGTTTAAGTTTTCCTCTCCTGAGGATTTTGATGTTGCATGGACGGGTGGACCTTGGTTTTTTTTCGGTAGACCTTTTATAATGCAAAAATGGACACCTAAATTCAAGCCCAAAAGGGATGAATTCACCTCTATACCCATTTGGATTAAAATCGTGGACCTCCCGCTTGCTGTGTGGAACCCGATTGGTATTTCCAAAATCGCTAGCTTCATTGGTCACCCACTTGCTGTTGACGCCCTTACTGCCAGGAAAACCCGCCTAACCTTTGCTCGTGTCTGTGTTATGATCTCTAACACTTCCCCTCTTCCAGATGAAATACCCATTTCCCTTGATGGAGACGATGTCTCCCTAAAAGTAATTTACGACTGGAAGCCTGTACCTTGCTCAGGTTGTGGCTCACTTGTCCATCCTTCCTCTTTGTGTCATAAAAACCCTCAGCCAAAACCTCCTGTCCATCCCCCTACCAGGGGCAGAAGCTCTAGTCGTGTTCGACGCTCTAAACCGCCAATCCCACCTGCCATTGGCCCACCTCTTCTACCAAGCCCTCTTCCCAGTGATAAACCTCCTAACCTCTCTTCAGACTCCATTAATGATCCCGTTATGCCACCTCATTCTACTGCTCCGGTTGCCCCCCTTCTTCCGTTAGAAAACATTCCTAACCTCAACTCCCCATCTGAAGAGATCTCTCATCTTGACACCTTCTATTCTTCCGGTTCTGCTCAACCCCCAGGTACATCCTTTCAGCCTCCTTCTTTCACTTGTGTGAATAACCTGCAAGCTAAATCACCGGCTAAATCCCATGTTGCTGTTGACCCTACCTCCTCCTCACCAACTTGGACCAGGCAATGCCCTCCCCCCACCACATCTCCTAACAAATTTGCTATTTTGCAACCGGAGGAACCACCCGATGCGAGGGACTCTACGGAATCCTCCTCTAGCAGCCAGAGTAAACCTGATGTTCAACAGGAACATTTGACCAATAATAAACCTAACAATTCTAAGCCATCCCGAGCCAAAAGCGCCAAAAAAGCGCACAACTCCAAGTCTAAATGATCCTTCCCCATATTGGTTGCTGGAATGTTCGGGGCTTTAACAGTTCTGAAAAGGTTCTGGCTTGCAAAAAACTTGTCTCTACTCATTGTATTGACCTTCTTTGCATCCTTGAGGCAAAAATTTCACCTCAGAACATCTCTGATCCCTGGTTCATTAACACTCATCAAGTGTTCACCCATGAGTCGAGCTGTAATAATCTGGTACCTCCCTCCCCTAGTCGGATTTGGATTAAGTGGAATTCATCTGTGGGAAATTTCTCTCCTTCTTTCTCTTCCTCACAGTTAATCCATGGAACATTTCACTATGCGAACTCCAATAGCTTCCTTATTTCGGTGGTTTATGCTGCAAATTCCTTTGAGGATAGGATTGCTCTGTGGCAGCAGCTCTCCTCCTTAGCTGAGGTTATTACCACCCCTTGGATTATCATGGGGGACTTCAACTGTTTCAAAGATCCTAATGAAAAATCGGGAGGTAATGCTTCTCATTTTAGCCGTTTGGGAGAATTGAACAACTGGCTTTCTACTTCTGGTACCTTTGAGCTTGCTTCTACTGGCTTATTTTACACTTGGTTTAATCATAGAGCACAAGATCCTATTCATGTTAAGCTGGATAGGATGCTTGTTAATCATCATTGGCTGGATAAGTTTCCCACCTCCTTCTACAAGGTGGAACCTTCTGGGTGCTCTGATCACTCACCTCTGATTCTTTTTGGGGATTCTGGTATTCCTAACTTCAGCAGATTTCAATTTAAAAAATTTTGGATTAATATGGAAGGCTTTTGGGAGGATGTTATTTCTGCCTTCTCTTCTAGTTTTGAGGGTAACCCTATAGCCAATTTATATGGAAAATTGAGGTTATTGAAGTCTCTCCTTAGGAAGAGGAATTGGGCTAGCTCTTGTTATATAAAAGACAAACTTGCTGACTTGGAGAATAGGCAATCCTGCTTGCTTGATTTGATTCAATCAAATCCTTTAGACCCTACTCTTAACACAAATCTTATGGATATCAATAAAGAACTTCATATGTTCCAGGAGGCTTGGTCTTCTTGGATTATTCAACGTGCCAAAGCCAAATGGCTCTCATCTGGAGAGGATGACTTGGGATTTTTGTATGCCAGAATAAAATCCAGAAGCAATTCTAATCGTATTAAGGAGATATCCACTTCTGAAGGGACTTTTTGCAATCATAAAGACATTGCGGCTGCCACTATTTCTTATTTTCAAAACATTTACAACTCACCTAAGCCTACTGTCTCCTCCAACATCCTTATCCCCGCCGGCTCTGTTATCCCTAACCACCTCATTGGACCTCTAATTGAACCTGTATCTGATATGGAGATTAAAACTGCCGTTTTTTCTGGGCCAAACTCTTCCTCTCCTGGGCCGGATGGTTTTACATTTGAATTCTACAAATCTTGTTGGGAGGTCATAGGGCTATATGTCTGCAACGCTGTGAAGTATTTTTTTTCTACTGCTCTCCTTCAGAAAGGAGTCAAGGCCTCTGCTATTGCTCTAATTCCTAAGCAAACCCACGCTTCTAACATTTCGGATTACCGCCCTATCTCCCTGTGTAATGTTTTTTACAAAATCATTGCCAAGATCTTGGCAAACCGGCTTAAGGGGGTTTTACCTTTTATTGTTCATAAAAGCCAAGCTGGGTTCATTAAAGAGAGAATTGCAACTGACAATATTGTGCTGGCATCTGAAATTCTTAGAGTTTTTAATGCTAAGAAGGAGAATAAGTTTTTCTGTGCCAAATTAGATATCAGGAAGGCATTTGACACTGTTTCCCGCGAGTTTCTTTTACACAGACTAGGTGTGAAAGGTTTCCCTGACAAATTTATCTCTTGGATAAAAGGGTGTATTGAAGATGTACCTTTCTCCATCTGCATCAATGGGGCCTTAGAGGGTTATTTTGATTCTTCTTCCGGTCTTCGCCAAGGATGCCCTCTTTCTCCGTTACTTTTTACTGTTGTTATGGATGCATTTTCTTGTGCTATTGATGATGGTATTTTCAAAGGTGTCTCCTGTGGTACCGTGGATTTCAATCATCTGCTATACGCAGATGATGTGCTGGTGTTTGGGCAGGCTGACATGGATAATGCAAGGCAACTTAAAGGCACGCTTGATAAATTTGAGGCTGTTTCTGGATTAAGCATCAATGAGGCTAAATGCTCTATATTATTTTCCCGGAATGCTGGTGGGGCCAATGACATTTCCAGCCTTCTTGGCTTCTCCAAGTTGGATCATACTATAATCTATTTAGGCCTCCCTATTTCTACCAAAAACCTTTCTGCTACTCACTTCCAACCACTACTGAGTAAACTTTCTACTCTACTTGCTGGTTGGAAAGTTAAATTTTTGTCTTTTGCAGGTAGAATCCAATATCTGAAGTTTACGATTGCTAACACCATTGCATACTGGATTAGAGGGGCAATCCTACCCAAATATTGTTGTAAAGCTATCCAGAAGCTTTGTTCTAAGTTTTTATATCATGGATCTACTTCTGAGAAAAAAATGCATCTTCTTTCTTGGAAGACTACCTGTCTTCCTACTTATGCTGGAGGCCTTGGGATTCCTGACATCAATTCCATCTCTTTTGCTTTTGGATGCACCTTCATCTGGCGTTTTTTCTTATCCAACTCTCTGTTCATTGACTGGTTTAAATTCCACTACATCTCGCCTTGGAAACCCCCTTCTCCTAGGGCTTCCAAATTTTGGAAGGCTATTTGTGGCATTGCTGATCGTATTAAAGAGAGCATTATCTTTAACATAGAGCGCTTTAACTGCCATCTGGATATGTTTTGGGACCCTTGGGCTAAGGGAAAGGCTATATCTGAGTTCATGCCGCCACCTGATGGTGGTTCTCATTTTGTACAGGACTTCATCCATAATGGCCTTTGGAAACTTCCCCTCTATTTCCCTTCCACTGCTACTCAACTCATCCTCTCTATTCCTATTCAGGATGAACAGCGGGGGTGTATTGCTTGGGCTGGTAAGGAGAAAACGTGCTTTAAGACATTTAAGAAATTCTTCTTCTCAGACTTTCCCACAGTTAACTGGAGCAAATATATATGGCATAAACGTTATTCTATTAGATATTCTTCTTTTACATGGCTGGCTGTTGCTAAGGGGCTTAAAACTGCTGATGTCTTACGTAGGAGAAATATTGACATTCATGGAGTTTGCTATTTGTGCTGGAAAGATGAGGAATCTGCATTGCATCTCTTGTTCCTTTGTGATTTCTCCTTTGATGTGATCTCCTCTCTTTTCCCTTGTCTGGGGTGTTTCCTCTTTAGACCTTCTTTGCTCCAGCTTTTCGAATTCTTCGACGACATGCAGGGGAATAATCTGGTTGAGAAGAACTTCTGTTTTCTTGTTATCTGCTGCTCGGTTTACTTTCTGTGGAGGGCAAGAAATGACAGTCGGTATGGGGGAAATTTGTGTTCTTCCCACTCCATCTACAGTAAGATCACCCATGTGATCGCGGCTAAAACTAGATACTGGAAACATAGTATACAATTACAAGAAAAATTTCCTAACTGCTTCCCTGTGCAGTAATTGTTTTGGATGGCTCTTAATTTTTGGGCAATGATGTGTGGAACCGACTGCATTGTTGGATTTTTTCATTTTTCTGCCCCTGCCCCTGGATGGCCGTTCATCCTGCCTGCCTCCGTTTGGCTGTTTTGATTTGCAGCTTTCCTATTAATTGGTGCTCTAGCAACCGGGGTGTACTCCTTTTGTTGCTCGTTGAGCTCTTTGCTTCTGCTTTTGGGACTGTGTATGACTGGTAGATCCGTTGGATTTCCCGTTCTATGCCTCTGGACGGCTGAGCACCCCTGGCACATCGAACTGCTGCTTATATTTTCTGAGATGCTATGGCAACCGGGGCGTGCGGCTTGCAGGCTTTGAGCTGTTAGTGCCTTGATTTGTATTGCCTGCTGTGGTCGGTTCCGTTTTTTCCTGAGCCTTTTTGTTGTTTTGTCCTTTTGGCTGATCTTGTGATCTTCCATTTTTGTGCTTCTTTTCTTGTTTTTTCTTATAGGTTTTTTACTTATATTCTGTAACCTTTTTTCATCAATATACGGGCTTTGCCCCAAATTTTCCCAAAAAAAAAATTATTTTAATTGATAGTGTTCTAAAGGGGTTATCTCTCTTGGGATTAAATTTTTTATAGCATGAATAATATTATAAATTTAAAAAAAAAAATTTAAAACTACGGACACCGGTCCAAAATCCAATAAAATTTTTTTTGACTGTTTTTAAAATGATAAATTTAGATCCTCTTTATAAAAATTGTCCCTCTCTTGCTCACTCCAACTTTCAGCTGGAAGCTGACCGTCAAGCCGTAAACCTGGCGCTATCGCTCAATAAAAAAATGCTTTAAATGTAAATTATTTAGGGAAGGTGTCATTCGGGGGAAATATTTTCGAAGAAAAAACCTTCACGGAACGCCATTTGGATTACACAATCTGCTCCAAGCCAGCCAAGTCAATTTTGTAAGCCTTTTCGGCCTTAACTTTTTTGACTTATCTGTTCTAATCCAACAGCAGCCAATGAAAGGTCGCCGTATTCTTTGAAACATGCCTTCTATGTTATCTAAACATAAAAAAAAAAAAAAAAATTCTTCCTATTATTACATATCAAATTAGTAGTATAAGACATCAGAGCAAGCAAGTGCTTTTTAGTTGGTCTAAAGTAGAAAATGTTGAAAAGAAAATTCAAAGATGACATTAAAATATTGTCTTTAAAAAGAAAAAAAAAAAGAAAACTCTCCTAATTGAAAATTATCGTATGGGGTCTTTAAATACAAACAATTGATTTGCTGTCAACTATTGGGATCTTCTAATCTTTTGGCTCCTCCTCTTTTATAGAATTTCAAAAGATAATGCCCCTTAAAGAAAGGTAAATCATTTCCTTTGAAGTCCTACAAGTGTATAATAAGCAAGCACAATTAAAATCTTTACAACTCTTTTATATTTACAACTCGATCTACCTATTCAAAGAATCTACAATTTACATTTATATTGACACTTTACATTTACATTTTATATTGACTCTTTAATATTAAGGTAAAATTTACTTTGATTGGAATAATGCAAGTGTATGCAAGCTAAGAAAGTAGGGGGTACTGCAGGAGAAATAAATGTACAAGAATGCATGATATGATATCTAGAGTGCAGAAAAGCAAACAAACAAAATAACAGATACCCTCCAAACAAGGCTTCTAATCACACAAAAATAATAGCCGGCCTAGCCTAAATAAAAGTGTGTGCTGAGCCAGTGTGGCTTTGCTAAGGCCATAAAGGACTTTATATTTGCATTATCTGCATTTGAATTTATTTTTTTATTATAGGCCAAACGTACATAATTTTAATTTGAACTTAGTTTTAATATTTTTATTGATTTATTAATAGATTTTTATTTCATAAGTTAATGTTATTTAAATGTAAATTTTATAGAATCATGATGATTAATAACTCCATGTGAGGTTTGGATTAAGATACATAAAATCCTATGACTCATAATTATAATGCATTTGTTTTCCCCTTAAAGGATAAAACAAATGTAGGAGTCATTCATGATTACAAAGGTAGATTTTTGCTTGCTTGTACATTGGGATATAGCTCGGTTGGAGCTTATTGCTATTTATGAGATCGTGAAGTTCTGTAGGTGGAAATATAATTGGCAAGGTATTATTATTGAAGGTGAGAATGTAAATATCATAAGAGCTTTCTATAGCTATTTGAAGAAGGTGCTCATTCAAGGCTTGAACAAATTGAATGACAACTTATTTTTTCTTAGAGAATTTGATAATGTTATTTTTATTATATTATTAGGCATTGTAATAAGTTGGCAGATTATTATGCCTCCTTAGCTATTTGTGGTAAGGTAATTTTCTTTGGGATGCTACTTGTTTTAATAATCTTCCACCATCATTTTTTAAGATGGTTAGTGAAGATTGTGATAAACTCTCTATCACTTAGGTTTACTTATATTCTTCTTTTTTTAGTTTTAACGCTATTTGCTGTTAAAAAATAAAGATTAAACAAATGTATAGAGTCCTTTTTATTATTAATTAATGATCTATTTTATTTTTTAATTTTAAAGAACTTGATAATTAAAGACCTCAAATCACTTTCAAATCTTTAATTAACATGTCCTGGACTTATTTATTTAATGCATTTATTCCGCCCCTAAGAGATAGAGCAAGTGTTCCTAATTCGGTAACAATAGCAGCTCATATTCTTTCTTATTCAGTGCAACCTCTATTTATTCCAATTTGCAAGAACTAGGATATTAATCGACATATTGTGCTGTCAAAAATTTGGTATGCCCCTCCTACAAACCGGATTAAGTTGAATATTGATACTTCACTGATGCAGTCTAACATGGCAAGTATAACAGGAGTTTTGCGAGATCATAGAGGCAGATTTTTTGCTTGCGTATGGAAGGACGTTATTACATTGAGACATCCCTTTATTGGAGTTAATTGTTGTTTTTGATATCAAGAATATAATTCAAGATTGGATGAGTGAGAAGCAAGGTATCATTATTGAAGGTGATAATATCAATATGATTAAGCTATTGCAAAAGTCAGTAATGAAGGCCAATCATCGGAATAACATATTGCAAAGAATAGATTTTAATTTCTAGAAGTTTTTCATTATGTAAATTTTCATTTTGTTTCACGAGAAAGTAATAGAGTGGCAGATGTTTGTTCTCATTATGCCCTCATAGGTGACTTTTATTGGGATACTTTTATTTTTGCTGAACTTCCTTCAAGTGTTGTTGACTTGATTAGGAAGGATTGTGATAGAATTTCTATCACATAAGTTTCTTTGTAGCTTTCTTTATTATGCATTAATGCTATTTGCATATCTTAAAAAAAAAGGTGATAGAGCAAGTGAGAGTCCCTAGCATTATATTTAGCTGAGTTCTGAGGAAAGAGAAATTCTAAGGATAGAGAAGCAACTTAATTGAATTTGAATTTGGCAGATTGCTGGCTTTTAGCGGGTGGGGTGTTATGGCTGGGGGTGATTAGTTGTCACTTCTAGCTAGCGTAGGTTAAGTTCCTAGTGGTGCTATAGGGATCAATAGGATGGGAGCTAGTGGTAAGGGAGGGGTGTTGCAAATCTGAACCCAAGTTTTGTGATTTTAATGATAACAAATATTATTAGGTTGTCTACTATGTCAACTCCTATTATTATTATTATTAGATATTTATTCTTATGCACTAACATTTTGGGTCCGCCGTACATCGTACAAAGTGATCAACTCAAGACTGGGTAGAAGAGGTTAATGTATTATTAAGAGTCTGTATTTTAACTTTTATTTAATTATATATTTTTTGAGTCAAAGTCTTGTATTTGGTGGATGCTAAACTTGTAATCATGCACACACACATAGAGGAGTGAGAAAATAAGAAAATTAGAAGTTTATTTTTCTAAACTAATAGTACTGTTCGATCCATATCGTACTATATGATCAACTATTCAAAAAATCATTATAACGACAAATTGGCATAATTAAAGTTTTTTACTTATTGTACTGTATGATTCATATTATACAGGGGGATCGGTAGAAATCATGATCTTAGCCTCCAATTATATTTTAAGTAATATTTTAAAATTTAAAATTTGTACTAATCGTACCATATGATACTCCTCATATTGTATAATATAATCAATTCTTAACTAATTTAATCATGTAATTAAAGGACCAAATTTGGATTAGTTATCCAGCTCAATCATACTATATGATTAGACCAATCATATTGTACAACCTGATCTCTACATGGTACGATAATTAATTGCCACCGATCGTACAGGATGGTACTCCAATTTGATTAAATTAATCATACTAGATGATTCCTTATATCATACTGGATGATCAGCTCAAATACTTGAACTGATCATATAACGCCCTATTCTTCGTATAGTACTAATAGGTCTATTTAAACTAATCCTACTGTAAGACCTTCTATCGTATTGAACGATCAGTGTTGACAGAATTGAATTATTAAGATTTTTTGTGAAGTCTTATATTTAAGCTCTCTTAATAGGCTTGTTTCAAGTCTTTGGCTGTTGGGTTTTAAGGAGAGAGAGCTTTGAGAGAGATCTTAGAGAGCTTTAGGAAGGAGAAAGGAGAGTTTGTATGTAAGGGAGAAGGAGTGTGTGGAGTTTCTACATGGTTGCTCTGAGCAAGCTTCTGCCTTATTTTCTCCGAGTGTTTTGTTTGATTTCTTAGGTATCTCTGGGAAGAAGAATGTCATTCGAAAGGCCATCGACGCTCTCTGCCTTTACCAGGAGGGTGAAAAAGTATAGCTTGGTTCTCTGCCTTTCCTAGGATGGTGAAAAAGAGGTCGAGATTCTCTTCCTTCATTAGGTGGGTGAAAAAGGATTGCTAGGTTCTCTGCCTTCACCAGGAAGGTGAAAAAGAGGTTAAGGTTCTCCGTCGCACCGGATTGGTGAAAAGATTGTAAGGGCTTCTCCGCCAAACTATCGGGGCTAAAGGGGAGAAACAAAAATTTTAGTATAATACTTGAAGAGGAGGACTCCGGGAAGTGGATGTAGGTTATTGTTTGATCCAACCACCATAAAATTCTAGAGTGTTCATTCTGAGTTTTACTTTATGCAATTTACTTCTGTGCTTTATTTGAGGATAAGCTGGAAAATTATATATTTGATGATAAATTAATTTAACTAACTCATCATCACCATAGTTATAAGTTTTATTTCATTAATTTGCTTCCGCATCAAGTGATAACATTATTTATTTTTAAGTTATTAAAAAATTTTAAAAATTATTTTGTGTTAAAATTCTTTTTTAGAACAACCAATTCACCCCCCCTCTTGGTGTTCCTAGAGATAGTTCAATAAGGCTTAACATCCTACATCGAACTTTTAATTTGTATTAGAGCTAGTCTCATATGTAACATTTTAGAAAACCTTAAGAAAAATGATTCATGACACATTTTGGTAGAGTATAAACTTCATCAATAATGGAACAAAGGTAAACATAATAAAAATTTTAAGGCTTTATCTAACACATTCTATTTTGAATGTAGGAAGCCATGACATCTGAGAGATGATTTCCCAAACCTAAAAACTCACCCGAGTAAGGAGAAGGGTGATGAAAAGGTAAACTTTAGGAAAGGAAAGAATAGGACACATAAGGCCTTTTGGGAAACTCCACCTCAAAAGGAGTATAGGGGGATTATAGGATCTCTTTTGTGTTTGACTGTTAGCAGACCTGACATTATGTTTATTATTTATCTTTGTTCTAGATTTCAAGCTAATCTTAAGGAGTCCAACATAATTGCTGTTAAGAGAATTCTTAGATATCTACTAGGAACCCAAAACCTAGGAATCTGGTATCCTAGACATAGCCCATCCTTCAAAATCATAAGATATTCTAATTCAGACTTTATAGGATGTAGGGTTGATAAAAAAAGCATCTCTAGAACATATTAATTCATTGGATAATCTTTAGTCTCCTAGTATAATATAAAATAAAATTTTGTAGCCCTATCTACCGCTGAAGCAGAATACATAGCTGTAGGAAGCTCAGTTAAACCTAATTATAATATCCTAAGTTCACTCAAAGGTTACAATATTCACCTTCTCTCTCCTTTTTTGTGATTGGGTGCTTTGGCGATTATGGTGTTCTCTGTTCAACCCATTTCATTACTGTTAATTTTGGTTCTTAATCCACCATTTGGCTAGTTTTTCATTTCAATTTATTTTCCTAAGGCAGTCGGCCTTAGGTTTTAGCTGCGCCTGTTGGATGGCATCGGGTTTAAAAGTGCGAATAGGTTATTAAACATACTTATTATGTCCCTAGGCTAACTAAGTGGGTGGGTGAATTGGTACTTTTAAAATCTCTTGGTAGTTTTGAAAACCTTTATATGAAACTTTAAGATATTGTACTGTACAAAATGAGTTCGTACCATACGAGCAGATGTGAATACACGCTTTTCAACCATAGAAAAAATAAAGTACAATGCAGTAAAAAATGTAGAAAAATAAAAATAAGAATAGAGAACACCAAATTTTATAGTGGTTCGGTCAAAGCACGACCTACATCAACTCCCTAGAGACTCCTTCTCTAGGTATTGCACTAAACCAAAGTGACTCTCCTTTTGCCCCCACAGCAAGGCGGAGAAGCCCTTGCAAAAACTCTCTTCCACCAAGTCCCAGTGCGGCAGAGAATCATCGTCCTTTTCACCCTCCTGGTGAAGGCAGAGAACCTATTCATCCTTTCACACCCTCCAGGTGTCGGCAGAGAACCAAACATCCTTTTTCACCCTCTTGGTGACAGCAGAGAATTGGACCTTCTTCAAAGATCTTCTCTCAAGATTCTTCAAAGAGATAGGGAAGAGATTTGTAGTCCAGACAATGAGATCCTCACACTTGGATAACCTTGTGAATCCCCTCATAATTTCCTCTTCAAAGATCTCACTACACTCACTCCAAACACTCTCCTTAATCACTCTCCCTTCCACTCTCAAGAAGAAATTCATAGAAGATTCATTGCAAAGTCAGTTTTGAGGACCCTTATATTCAAAGGACAAGAAAAACTATCCAAAAATTAAAAATTTCAAGTTTTACGAAGTAGGATCATCTCGTACTATCGATAATCGTACTGTACGAATAGTTCAAAATATGAACGATTCATCTCGTACGATATCCCGTACGAACTATGTAAGTCCTATTTCGTACTCTGGAAAATGAAATAAGAACCCAAGTTATACTATATGAACAGTTAAAAAATTAACAGTTCGTCCCGTATGATGCCTTATACGAACCATAGAAGACCCATTTTGTACTCTCTAAAGTGATATATGAAATCAAATCGTATTGTACGAACAATTCAAAAATAAACAGTTTGTCCTGTTTGATGCCTTGTACGAACCATGGAAGCCCAATTTTTTACTCTATAAAGTGATGTACGAAATCAAATCATACTGTATGAATAATTTAAAAATAAACAATTTTTCCCGTATGATGCCTTGTATGAACCATGGAAGCCCCATTTTGTACTCTGTAAAGTGATGTATGGAATCAAATCGTACTGTACGAACAGTTCAAAAATAAACAGTTCATCCCGTACGATGCCTTGTACGAACCATGGTAGCCCCGTTTCGTACTCTAGAAAATGATGTATGAAAACAAGTCATACTATATGATTTAAACTTAGAAAAATTTTCAACCCGGCAGGTTCATTTTAGAGAAAAAAATAACACAAATCATCCCATACCATCATACATCATACAGTATGATTAGTTTTTTTTTAAAAAATTATCTTGCTCCCTGGTGTGTGTGTGCACAGTTATCCAACTTGCAATCACATTCTCTCAGACTCAAAAAAGATAAAATTATAGACTTAACTTGTAATAAACTCTAATAACATAACTTGAAGTCTTCATCAGTGTGAAGTGTGAATTTCCTGAAAGACATGTTAGTACACACAAAATAAAATTTTTCAGTATATGTTAGGAGAAATAATAATCAAACAATAAGCTTTTGTAATCATCAAAAACTGACATAAAAAATTCACTTGAATAAACAAATTTGCATAATTATCAACATTCTCCCCCTTTTTGATGATAATAAAATAATTATCATTTGTATTAACAGGTAAATGCAAATTTTTTTCTAAGCTCCCCCTAAACGTAAGCTCCCCCTAATTGAATTGTCTATTTGAAACTAGGGGAATGAAAAAAAAAGGAGAGACAAAAGACAAAACAAAACAAGCACATACAAATACACACATAACATGCATATCAAACAAAAATAATACACACATAACAAACAATCACATAGCAAACAATACAGATGGACTCCCCTTTTTGACAACAATAAAAAGGGAAACTATCAAAGTAGTTAATGATTAAGATACTGTTAAATGAATTTTAACTACAATATCAAAATTAGATGCAAAAAGTAAGAGAAGTTGATCTATATCAGTAATGTAATAGATGTATTATGTTACCACAACTGTTACAATAATGATGAAATAAAATGAATAATTTTTAATTCAATAGTGACGATCATTGATTAGTGTAATTGAGAAAATGATAAAGGAGAGAACAATTGGTGACATTGCGCATCTTTTCAAATTGAATGACACACTTTGTGCATTTTATCAATTTTGGGCTAATTTTGTGCCTCTTTATATTTGGAGAATATTGTGTATCTTTTGTATTCGTGGCACACTTTGTGCATCTTTTTATTTTTAGGCTCACTTTGCGCCTACAAAAAAAAATTCTTTCCAAAAATACAATCTCTTAAACACAAATACAATAATGAATACTTTGAGATAGAAATAAGAGCAATATTAAGACATAAAATATGCAACAATTTAAGCTAAGTAATACATATCTAAGAATAATATAAAAGAAAGATCTTCTAATCTATACCAAGTTATAATGTAATCTAAATATTTTGAGAGACCAAATTATGCACAGAAATTACTATTGTAAACCAAATTCAATCAACATTTTATAAAGATAATCAACTATGTTTGAGTGATAAAATTTAAAACATTTCTAGTCACAATCACAATCATATGGCAATATGCATACAAACAGAACTTTTTCAATTCCATTAAACATATCATGAAGCAAGCTTACATTCAAATCAACTCACAAAATATCAAAGCTTGCGAGTACAACAGTCATACAACCAAAGCAATGATAAAACATAACCAACAAAAACAATAACAACCACAACAAAAAAACCTAGAAGAACAATAAAGATAACTAAATACTAAACCAAACAAATAGAAAATCATCACTAGTAATACGGAGGACCCTGATCTGGAGGTGGTGGTGGAGTAGTAAACATAACAAAATAGCTATTGATAGTGGTAATATTGGTGTTCACTGATTCAAGCTGGTCACGAATCCAACCTCTATCTTCCGTGTAGCGAGCTTCCTGCTGGTTCATTCTATTCTCAATTTGATCAAATTGCTGATCAAAATGAGTTTCTGACCTATCAAAATGCTGGACTATTTCCTGATAATAATTCTGATCAGGTCCAGGTGCAGGAGCAGGTGTAGGTGTAGGTTCTTTCTCAGAATCATCTTCCCCTGAATCTTGATGAAATAGTGCTCGAAAAGAAGCATTGGTGAAGTAAATAGGCAATTCCTGAGGAGGATCAGGATGAACCAAGTTGTACTTTTTTTCCAGAACATATGACACCAAATGTCCTAATGCCACATTTTTCTTTCTCTTGCTATGTGGACTTCCAATGTCAAAAAGTGAATAGAGATAATCCATAATAAGTTGAGCTTCATCGATAGGAGTCTCAGTCATAAGGAGGTAAGTGAAAGTGGACAAAAGAGGAGTCATGTTTACTCGATCACTAGCCTTAGGGATTATACATATTCTCAAAACATGCTAAATGATCCTAGCATTTTGATTTAAAGTATAGACTCGAGGAAGATGACTAACTTGTTCTACACCTCTAAGAGTTAGATTCATATCTGTCCAATTATAGTCAGCCCTTGAAGTCATAGTATGGGCTCTAACACCAACAGTCCTAAGATGCAAATAGTTTCCTAGATCCTCTTTAGTAATTTCAACACATCGTTTAAGGACATAGGAGGTAATTATGGAATGGTCCTGATTCATTTTTAGGTTGGCCAAGAAAAGATAGAAAGTTTCACGATTATAAGCATAAATCAGGGTAAGAATAAAGGACAGTTGGGTGCTATCAAAAAGAGGCATGACAGAAAAATTTAAATCACGTTGTAAAAGAACTCTAGACGCAGTAATTTTGGCAACACTAAACCTCTCATATGCTTTTCATTTTCCCTACTTAAGAAATTGTCATCCCTAGTAGATCTAGAAGAAGAACCCCTAGAGAGCCTTCCACGCTTGCTAGTACCACTGGCCATTTCACTGTCTAAACTCGGGAAGATTTGATTTTGAAAGTGATGTAATTGAAAATATCAAATGCCTCTCTATTTAAAGAAAATCTCATATCATATAGTACGAAATTTATTTCATACGTACGAACTCAAAAATCATACAGATGAACTAAATTTTTGTACAGACGAATAAAAATAGCCAAAAATATAATAGCTTTTCGTAAACTGCCCTTCCTGAGGCATCCTTTCGTACAGGCTTTTTGACTTCTCGATTGTACAGATGAACAGGTGTTCATCCGGGATGATTAGAAAATTAAAGATCATTCAGTGACGATTAGGTTCGTCCTTATTTGAATCAACAATATGGATTGTACACACGAACGACCAGTTCGTACGTACGATCAGTGATAATAACTAACAAAAACTTGAAAATCGTCCTCATTCGTACAAATAGAACTATTCTAATTGTCTAGTATAATGATGTCATCGTATAGTATGAAAAGACTATAAAAACTCAGTTTCATCTCCTCAACTCTACAGATTTTCATGTATGCTATAGAATTCGTATTGTATGAAAAAAAAAATTCATACAGTACGAACTAAACAAAAAAAAAAAATAAAACATATAATTTATATTATGCACACACTTTACATAAACAAAATATACACTTACATACAAAACAAGACTATAGAATTTTTAATTCTGCATTAAGATCAATTACACCTAGCCTTGTCCTTAAAATGTTGAAAGTGTTAAAAGCTAGAGATTTTGTGAAAATATTTGCAAGTTGATCCTTAGTAGCAACATGATGTAATTCAATTTCTCCTTTTGCTATATGATCTTATAAAATGATGCCTTACATGGATATGCTTGGTTCTGGAATGTTGAATAGGATTCTTTGAAATGCATATGGTACTAGTGTTATCACAAAAGATTGGAATTGTGCCAAAAGAAAATCCTAAGTTAATTAGCTGTTGTTTTAACCAAAGCACTTGTGCAACACAACTTCCTAAGGCATTATATTCAGCTTCTGCAGTTGAAAGGGCTACTGAGTTCTGTTTTCTACTAGACCAAAAAACTAAGGAGTTTCCTATAAATTGATAAGTTCCACAAGTACTTTTCCTATCAACCCTATAACCAGTAAAATCTGAATATGAGTATCCAATAATTTCAAAAGCAGTACTATTCTTAGGATATCAAATTCCTAAATTTTGAGTCCCCAAAAGATATCTCATACTTCTCTTAACTACAATTAGATGTGATTCCTTAGGATCTGCTTGAAATCTAGCACACAAACAAACACTAAACATGATATCCGGTCTGCTAGCTGTCAAGTAAAGTAAAGATCCTATCATCCCTCTAAATTTCTTTTGATCAACTGATTTTTTTTTAGGATTCTTATCTAACTGCACTGAGGAACTTATGGGTATACTTACTGATTTAGCCTTATCAATTTCATATTTCTTAAGGATGTCCTTAACATATTTTGACTAACTCAGAAATATTTTATCCTCATCCTGTTTAATGCTAAACCCCAAAAAGTAACTTAAATCTCTAATTAAGCTCATCTCAAAATCCGTACTCATTATTTTTGAAAATTCATTACAAAGATTTCCATCAGTAGATCCAAACAAGATATCATCAACATAAATTTGAACAATGAGTATTTCATATCTTACTCCTTTTATAAAGAGAGTGGTGTCCACACTCCCTTTTATAAATGATCGTTCAAGTAGAAAAGTGCTTAGCCTTTCATGTCACGCTCTAGGTGCCTGTTTAAGTTCATACAATGCCTTTTTCAATTTAAAAACATAATTGGAAAATTATGTATTTTCAAAACTTGTAGGTTGTTCAACATAAACATCCTATTTAATCATCCCAATTAGAAAGGCACTCTTAATGTCTATTTGAAATAACTTAAATCTTTTAAAACAGACATAGGCTAAAAGCACTCTAACTGCTTCAAGTCTGACTACAGGGGCAAAAGTTTCCTCAAAATTAATTCCCTTAATCTGATTATACTCTTTAGCCACTAACCTTGCTTTATTCCTAACAATCACTCTAGAATCATTCATCTTTTCTTAAATACCCACTTTGTTCCAACAACATTTTAATCTTTTGGTCTTTCTACCAATTCCCAAACATCATTTCTAGCAAATTGGTTTAACTCATCATGCATAGTTAGAATCCAAATATCATCCAAAAGTGCTTGATTTACACTAGTTGGTTCAATCATTGAAATAAAAACGGAGTGATTTACCTCTTTCCTCAAACCATGCCTAATCCCAACTCCTTCACTTGGGTCACCTAAAATCAACTCTTTAGGATGACTTTTATCAAATTTCCATTCCTTAGGCAATTGGTTTTCTTCCTCATTTTCAACCCTTTCTTCAACTTTTTCATTTTCAAGTTTTTGGGTAATCTCATCAACCTCATCTTCATCTAACATAGACTCTCCATAATTATCCGATTCATCAAAAACAACATGAGTGGTCTCTTCAACTACCAATGTTCTTTTATTAAAAACTCTATAGGATTTTTTAACACTTGAATAACTTAGAAAAATTCCTCCATCAGATTTAGGATCAAATTTTCCTAAGAGAGTTTTTCCACTATTATATATGAACACTTTTCATCCAAAAATATGTAGATGTGAGAGGTTAAGAACTCTACCTTTAAGAAGTTCATAGGGTATTTTATTTAATTTTGATCTAATGTATACCCTATTCAACACATAGTATGCGGTACTAACTGCTTCAGCCTAAAAATATTTTGGAAGTGAATATTCTGCCAACATGACTCTAGCAGTTTCAATTATTGTCTGTTGACCTCGATTTTCATTCGAGTGCCCTCAAGGGCCTTTAATTAATTTAATCAAGTCCCGTCGAGTCCAATTCGAGCTCGAATTAGCTTGAATTGAGTCAAAGTAGACTCGACCGTGTCCGATTGAGCCCGATTAGTTTTCCTTAGCCCCGTCGAGGTTAATTTGATTCGAGCCTTCATTTTATTTAAATTTAATTAGGTTAATTTGAGTAAATCATATTGAATCCCAAATTGACCCGAATCGGATCTGATTGTAAGCTTGATTTTAATTTAATATGCTTAATTTTAATTTTTTTTCATTCTCATGAGCTTAAATTTATTTTTAAATCAAGTAATCAAATAGACGGCTAATTAAATCACCTCAATTCCCTCCTAATTAACCTTAGGATGAATCCTAGCCGTGGATCTAAGGCCTTAATCATTTAAATACTCTTTTAGGGCTTTATGAGGGGGGCTGGCTTTTTCTTTTTTCTAGTCGCTCTCAACCCTAATTTTCTTAGTGTGAGAGCTCTTCCAACATCTCCTCATCTTCCTCCACTCAAATTCGTCGCTAAACCTTACCGGCCGCGAGATCTTCGGCGACCCGAGTCTATTCCCCATCCAAAGCTTCTACCGTCCGATCCAAGATGAATTGGAGCTCGAGTTCAACTAGAGGAATATACGAGGACAATCTACAAGCTCAACCGTTTAAAGATCTCGAAGATCTAACGGTAAGAATTTCTCAAAAAAAAAAACTTTAGATCTAGGCCACTACACTTAGATCCGTATATCTTTCTAATAAGCGCTTTTCAGAGCTTCCAAATACCTCCCCATAAATTTTATTCATGTTCTTAATCTACATTTAAAATTTCATCAAAATTAATAGAGCCATCCTTGAGAACGAAATCTTTTTTTTTCGTTTTAGGGTTATGGAATCCGTTTTGAGTCATTGATTTTTCTTTTTTTTACTTTTTATATTTTATTAAAACTAAATACTTTTTTAATAAAATATATTTAAATAATTTAATAATTATTTTAAAATACATTAATTCAAAATTAAATCTATTTTATATTATATTTATTATTATTTAAAATAGTTTTGATTACTTAAAATCTAAACACTTAGTT
The DNA here is from genome assembly GCA_019925795.1 of Dendrobium chrysotoxum. NCBI lineage: Eukaryota > Viridiplantae > Streptophyta > Magnoliopsida > Asparagales > Orchidaceae > Dendrobium > Dendrobium chrysotoxum. The sequence goes on along the minus strand of CM034304.1, from coordinate 11,706,165 downwards.
AATACTAATAGTTATTAAATACTTTTAAAATGATTATAATAAATATTTACTTATCTAATTTATTTTAAAATAAATAAATAAATAAATAAAAATAAGAAAAATTTAATTATTACTTTTTAATATTTAATTTTAAAATTGTATTAAAATATATTATTTTAAGTAATTCTTAATTAGTTAATTGTTTAAATGTCTTAATATTTAATCAATAATTAATTAATTACTTTCTAAAATTGAAAAAAAATATTTTTCATTAATTATTTTGAAATATCAGAGAAATTTTTTTATTATTTAAAGTTGAAATAATAATTACTTTCCTTCTTTAAATTATTTTAATTGATTAATTACCTAAATTACTTAATTAGTAATTAATTAATTTAAACTTTAAAAACTTTCTAAATTTATAAAAATTATTTTCTTGTTGAATTATTTTGAAATCAAAAAATTATTATTATTTTTATTATTTAATTTGAATTAATAATTACTTTTCTTTTTTAAATTATTCTAATTGATGAATTACCTAAATTACTTAATTAGTAATTAATTAATTTAAAATTTAAATACTTTTTAAATTTATAAAAATTATTTTTTTATTAAATTATTTTGAATCAAAAAATTATTATTATTATTTTTTATTATTTAATTCGAATTATTAATCATTTTTCCTATTTTTTAAATTATTTTAATTTATTTACTTCTTAAATTATTTAGTTAATAATTAATTGATTTAAAATTTAATTACTTCCTAAATTTATAAAAAATAATTTTACTAAATTATTTTCAAAATCAGATATTTTTTTAATTTATTTATATTTTTTTATTTTTAATAAATATTTCCTATTTTAAATAGTTTTCTCAATTATTAATTACTTAATTTACGTAATTAATAATTAATTGATTTAAAATTTAATTATTTTCCAAATTTGTAAAGAATCTCTTATTTTAAAAATTAGATAATTATTTTTGTTATTTATTTTTTTTAATTAATAAATAATTTTCCCTTTTTAGATTATTATAATTAATTAAATACTTAGATGATTTAATTAATATTTAATTAATTCAAAATTCATTTATTTTTCAAAACTTATGAAAATTTTTTTTATTAAATTACTTTAAATTCCATAAACTTTAATACTTAATATAATTTAATTTAATAATTATTTTTAAATATTAATTATTTTGAAATTATTTAAAAATCATTTTTTTAATACATTAAACTTCAAAAATTCATATCTAATTCGTTTTAAATCGGATTTTGACGTATAATACCTCAAACTTTTCAGAAAATTATGAATTTTAATTTAAAATTATTTATAGAAACTAAAATTTATTTTTTTGGTTGATTTCTGTATTATCTAGTTATTTAGTTATTTAAATAATATATAAATAATTATTGTATTAATTATTTTTAAATTATAAAATTATTTTAAAACCCTTTTTGAGCTTTGTTGGATTGACCAGTGGATCTCCCCTATATTTATGTATGTTCAAAAATTGAGCTATTTTTTTATTATGTTATTTTAAAAATCTATATGCTTAGTACATGTATTTTAAAATTACTTTAAAATTATATATTATTAAATTAACCTAATTTTGAGGAAATCCACTACTTGAAATTTTAAACTTGGCTTAAGAATATGGATAGCATTCATGGGGTAGAGATTAGTGAATGATTGAGCTCCAATCATTCACTAATCGCATTGTTAAGCGTGCTTATTTATTTATTTTATCATCTTTTGCATGTGTAGGTTGCACAAACACTTAATTTAGGCTCTCCTAGATATAAGGACATGGTGTGTTTATATTTGCATTGTATTCCCCTTTATGTTACCCTAAGGGTTAGTCTCAAACACTTATTCAAGACCTGTGCAACGTAGTGACACCTTAAGGATAATAGTTAAGGACCCGTCTAGTGAACTTAGAGAAATTCTACGAGCTAGGGTTCACCTCAGATTGACTTAAAACTTGAAACACTTAAACTTAGTGACATCCTAAATCCCTCAGAATTTTATAGGAATTTTTAGGACTCATTAAACCCCTTAATTGATCAACCCTAATTTACCCCTTAATTAGGACCTGATAACTTCAAAAAATTCTAATAAATTCATTTTAAATCAAAAAAATACCCATAATATATCAAACTCTTTATAATTTCGTCACTAATCCATAAAAATTAAAATCCCCTTAATTGGACCTCAATATAAACTTTAATGTAATTTTGATTAAAAATGACCTTTTAATTAAATTAAATAATTTAAAATTATTAAAAATTCCAAAATTTTCCCAAACACTTGGGAATACTTCTTTGGGTCATTCCTGACCTTTGGGAGTGATTCCAAGTAGTTTGGAACTGATTTGGATCAAAATCCCTAAAACAGCCTTGAATTAAATAATTTTGATAATTCACTAAATAAACCAAACTTTGAAAATTCATAACTAATTATAGAAAACTCAAAATTGGACAAACTCAAAGGCATTCAACTCAAATTAGGGACTAGTATTTATTAAAAATATTAAGATTCCAGATATCAACTTAAATTAAAAAAGTCAACAATCCGGTCAAACTTAGTTCAAAACGAGACCAAAACTTCAGAAATTCATTACTTTGGATAGATGAATTTAAATTAGGCATACTTATAGTCTAGCTGATCAGGTTAAGGTCTATTATTTTATAAAAATATTAACTATTCATAAAGACCCTTTAATCAAAAATTTAATTTTGGACCCCTTTGACCTAGCATATAGGGTGACCCCGGACCTTCTAAAAACCACCGGCTTAACTTAAGTTTCAGAAAATATTGCCCTTAACTCAAAGCCAACATACTAAGATAATAATAAATAAATTAATATACCCCTTTTATTTTAATCTTTAACCAACTAAATCAACTTAATCAACTCATGGTTGCTACTGGGTAACCCAGGCCTTCGAGGCTGTTGACTTAGCCCCAAGGAAGATGAAATAAACTTCACGACCTCGGTGTGAAACAAAGGTAGTAATCACTGAACCCTTAGAACATACCTAATTTGATCCTTAACACATTAATATTTATATTCAAACCTAAACCTCTTATGGGGACCTTCAACAAACTTGGACACTAGATAACTTCAACAAATTACCCAGCTTAGGATCTATCTCAGCTACACAGCCTTTCACACACACTTAGGTGGTTTTTTAGGGCACCACTTCTAAATCTAGGATAGGCCGGTGTTTACTTTACTACTGTGTGCTGAGTTTTCTGGGTTTTTACTGCATGTTATGATTGGAATAATGTTGATGTGTTTGTTTACTTTTACTATACTCTGGGAATTGATATGATTGCACGATAGATTACCCATAGGTTAGGATCGATTTTGATACTAATAATATTTTATGCAGGTGGCCATACTCATGCAGCGCTAATAAAAGGGGGGGGGGAATAATCATGATTTAAATACTAACCTTGTTTTATACAGGGGCTTCAGAAATTGCTCAGCCCCCCTATATAAATGAGGGCTAATAAAAAAATCATAGTCATAAATTGCTACAGGTGCTCTAGAGTTTGCTTAGCTCTCAAAATATTTAAGAGCATGGCCAAGTGTGGCTGTGATGAGTATTTTCATTTCTATATAAACTGCTTGGGTTGATTTTATTAAGATAACCTTGCAGGAGAGTCTAAATTTTACTGCTTTCATTTAATATAAATTATTTATAATATTGGTATTGAGTTGTGAAAGTGCACCTTTGAGTGGGGATACATAGATCTAGAGGTTAGATTCCTAGAAAGGAAAGGACACCCACTATGAGGATAGTCCTTTTCTATTCAGGAGTCCAAATTTGAATCACTTCACTGCCCAATGTGGAGAGAATAACCTCCCCTTTGGGGGAGAGTCTTCTTACCCACCATGGGTATTTAGTTATAATAAATCTAAGGAGCTCGAAGAGGAGGAGATCTAGGAGTCCAAGGAAGAGAAGATCAAGAAGCTGAAAACCAAAAGTATCCCACTCAAAGTCACTTGTGTCTATTCTAGAATTAGAAATTTGGGTTATTGGCAGTGGTGCTCGGCCACTTTATTTTCTGCAGACCCTGGTTTGTAATTAAGGGCAGTTGGCCTATGGATATTAATTTAATTAGTTTGATTATCTTGATGTGTTATTTATGATTGTGTGCCTTTAGGGTTGCCTATTTTTCTTAGTTTCTTGGCGATTTGCATGCCGCTTTTATTTTAGCCTGGAATTTTGTTAGGCTCTCTAAGTACTAAAATACTTTTCTACTCATAATTAATATTTAAAATTTTAAGATTTAAGTAACATAGAAACCTAACGACTTAGGGAACCACCGGAGTCATCCGGGGTTGCATGCATATCAATGCATTTCCTCTCTCCTTCTGTAAAACACTTCCCTGCCTGCGGATAGAGTCCGGATAATCTAGCCTATGAGGATGAGGTGCCGGACCTGGGGAAGCCCAGTCTACTTCTAAAAATTATTTTCTATAAGCCTTTTTAAAATCCATGCATACTTGATTTGGATACTTTAATTAGCGTGTATTGCATTAGAAATCAACTAAATAAAAATTTTAATTTCATTAGACCTAGTAGCATTCACCCTGCATAAGTCTGGGGCCAATTAGGAAACTCTCTGGACGTCGGCCCTACTTCTAACGAACTATAAGCTACCCACCCATCTTTCATAAAATGACTGGACTCATGGTTTTGAAGTGACTAGGTGGTTAGCTGGCTCCCCAATCCAGGCTGGGGTAAGTCCAGATTTTGCATTGTATTAGCTAAGACTCGGGTGGTAGTGTTGCGTAGAACACTAAACCCACTCTAGATCTAGGATTCAAGGCTACTATTATTTTATAGTATGCCTCATCAGTAGGTAAGTCCTCTATCATCTAGAGATTATAAACCTTACCTATCCACGTCACATGGATGGTGTCACCTCCATCCTTCTCTCGTGCATGCTTCGAGTGCATGATTTATTTCTTTTATTCAGTTTCTTCTCACTGCCTTAGTCCCTCTGGATGCTAATCTGAGCCGTGCATGTTGACTAAGCCTAGTTGAACCTTTTTTCCCCTTTGAGTAGGATTTCCTAGTCTTCGCCTTATGTGCCGATCCCATTTGAGAGTATAATATAGAATCCTTAATCGAGAGTTTTCTCAGGCCCCAGTCTGAGATGTAATTAACCACGGGGGCTTGCACCCATAGAAAACTGAATCCCACTTTTAAATAAACCCCACTCGAGCTGATGTATTGGCTGGGGGAAACCCGTTGTGATGATTAGATCGTACATATTATTACCCATCAGGGTGTGCTGGTGAAAGCTGCTATCCTCAATGGTTAATCATATGTGTGATCGAATCTGCCCTCCCTTTGGCAAACACTATCTCCCCCCATAGGGCGGCGGTATTTTGTTCCCATTCGGAGGTCCACAGGTTTCTGGCGACCACGGTGAGACAGGTTTTTCTCTCCATCTTTGGATTCTATATTATCCTTTCTTATGTGTACTCCGAGATTTTTACTCCTTAGATTAGGTCCGTCCCACTCTTAGTTAGGGTCCTTCCTTAGTTAGGATGGTTCCTTTTTCTTAGTTAGGGTTTCCCCCCTAGCTAGGTTTCTTTCCTTCCGTTCTTCTTAGCTAGGGTTTCCCCATAGTTTTCTTCTTTTCCTTCTGACCTTCTAGGTCATTCCGTCCCCTATATATCATTCCTTTTCTCATGTCATTATTTCTTACTAATCATTTTAAATTTCTTTTGTTCTTCTTGGCAGACAGTGCCATGGCTTTCTTCGTACCTTCCATTACTTTCAGTTTCAGCTCTGATGCGTGGGTGACACTTCCTGAGTCCCTGCTAGCCAGTCCTCCTACTGGAGGAATCACTTTTGGTTCCTTCACTGACTCAACCTTCGTCACTCTTGGCAGGCCGACCCATGCTGAGGCTACTGCCTACTCTCCTCCTCAGAGGAGAGCTCGCGCAGCCATGCGACCTTTCAGACGTCCAGTTGCTCGGAGGACAGCCCAGGCACCTGCTCGTCCCACTCCCATTCATGTGCAGCCGGCACACCCTCTGGTTAGGCTGCTAGTGCCTAGACCACTTCCTATTCAGCCCACTCATCCAGTGGTTAGGTGGCTAGTGCCTACCGCACCAGTTGTTCAGACTGCCCCAGCCCCTCAGCACCGGCGGGCAGTAGTTACCCCTGCTGTTGTACCAGCAGAGGCAGCTCATGTTTGAGTTCCCCCTCCTTCTTCCTCTAGGAAGAGGGGTGCCCAGACTAAGGCTCCTTCGCCTTCTTCTCATCAGGTTTTGGCTTTTGCTCGGTTGTCTCATCTAAAGACCCTCGGGCAGACCCCGACACTTCCTGTAGTCCCTGTTCTCCCTATCACTCAGGCAGTGGGTTCAGATGTTACTTCATCTTTTGCCTCTGGCTTTGGGAGAAGGGCTAGGAGGAATAGAAATCGTAGACTTTGGTTGGATGCATCCGAGGTAGACAGACAGTGGATGGCAGATTCGTTGGCTCAGTAGGAGCCAGTTCAGAGGAGAGTGGTACCCAGGCAGTGGGCATAACGACTAGTTGCAGTTTCCCCTACTCCAGATGTTACGGTTGCCCCTGAGATAGCAGCAGTTCAGGGAGGATACTTCTCTCCACTGATATACAATGGTGATGAGGAGGACGTCGCTTGCATTACGGTGGCCCCTCCTATCACTACTACTTTACCATGTGCTAGGGTCCCCAGGGATGATGCCGCTCGAACCCTCTCTCAGAGAATTTGAAGCATCATCCGCTTAGTGCGGGGTCGAGGCCCTGTCAGTCGGGGAGGTTACTCCACCAGATTTCTCAGGCGTCTTTTTAGTTACAGAGACAGACTTCGAGGCAGAGGTATAGGTGGCAGAGAGGATAGCCACCTAGGCAGCCTATTAGTTTAGTTCCATCGGGGTCCCCACAGATAGTTGCTCTAGTTGTTAGACGATGCCCACATCATCATGGACAGATGAAGTAGTTAGAGCCTCCTAGACCCCAGCTCAGTTCAGTTGTAGTAGCCCCGCAGCATCCAGTTGCCCCTACTGGGGCCCATCATAGTAGATGGGTATGGAGATGATGACAAACAGAGTTTCGTGTCGAGGCAGTGCAGCCAGTTCAAGCAGTTGAGCAGTTAGAGACAGTTGTTCCTCCCAGATCAGAGACAGTTTCGATGGTCTGTGATGTAGTGATAGATATTGATCTTACAGTTTCTCCTAGTAGTTCACCGGTTCGGGCAAAGCCAACCCTTAGCCCCTATAAGACTTCCTCCCCTTTGAGTACCTACATGGAGGATTTTTGTCAGACCCTCTCTGAGGACGATGAACTTGAGGATGACCTACTCGAGGAGGAGTCAGATGGAGATATACCAGTGCACAGAGTATGTGTGATTACTAGACGTGGCCACTCAGACGAGCAGAGAGAGGCAGATGATGATGATGAGCAGGGAGAAGCTGAGGTAGGAGTTGGTTCTTATTTTGCTTAGGCCTATCGTTTCACGTCGTCATCGAAGTGGTAAGTTCGAGCCTATTTGGGAAGGCCCCTTCTATGTAGATCAAGTTTATGAAGGTGGTGCCTACCTACTCGTTGATGCCAATGGTGTTCACCCTATACCCGTCATCAACGGGTAGTACTTAAGAAGGTATTATTCCTGAGTTTTATGCTTCGTAGGGGGAGTCTCCCTACCACCAGTAAATATTCCTCTATATATGCTCCCCCTTTAGAGGGGCTTCTTAACTTTTTGGTAGTCTGTGTGGCCACGATGATTTATCCTCTACCACACGATGTTCGTTACGAAGAGTATGAGGCTATCCTCAGGGGCGGTGAGGTGAGATGATATAATTCATGCTTTAGCTTAAACTCTAATCTCTATTGTCTCCCTTGTCTGAACTCTTCTAGACTAGATCTTGACCCATATCAGTCCAAATAAAGATCCAAGTTCTATCTTCAATGATGGGGTCTTTAATTCAATGTGTGCAAAATTTCTAAAAGAAAAATTAATCTGAGAAAAGTTTGAGAGTTTAAAATACAAGGTAGACTTTTAAGGGAACTTTTCTTAGAGAGTATGTGATTTATTTTTCCTAATGAAAAATTTACCTCTGTCTTCTTTAAAATGTTAAGTAATTGGTGGTTGACTCCTCTAAACACTTTAAAAAAAAATTTGGCGATCCGTGAAAGGATATTTGCTCTTCCTCCCACCCCTTAATTGGGGTGGTTTCATTTTTGAACTAAAATTTATGCCAAGTTGAAATTAGATTTAGAAATGAATATTTTCTCCTTTATCTTGCAATTTTCTATCTCATAGGCATCTTTTGCATATTAGTGAATCTACCTCATAATTTTCTCAATCAGGTTGTTCATTCTTATCATAGGATTGGATTTGTTTTGTGGGTTTTTCTTCCTTATATAATAAAATGAGTTTTCTCCTCTTATATTTGGAGGATAATCTTACAACTGAGAGAGTTGTCTTTTAAGGATTTAGAAAGGAAGCCAGTTACAAAAATAAAAAGATGCGCAAAGTGCGCCAAAATCAAAGATACATAAAGTGTATCAAAAAATGAAAAGATGTGCAAAGTGCGCCACAAAGTCAAAGATGCACAAAGTGTATCAAATAAGATGCACAAAGTGCACCAAACTTAGTTAAGGGGCACAAAATGAGCCCAAAATGAGCAAGTAAATGGCTTCTCTTTCTTGTAAATCTTTAAATCTCAAAAAATCTATATCCTTTGATATTTGTGATACTTGAGTTTGAAAATCATGATTTTGGATTCATCATTATGCAATGATATTCTATTAGATATAAAAAATATTTCCATGCAAGAAGATTGAGAAGATTTAATTTTTTTCTCTAATTTAAACCCATTTGAATTAGATTTTATTTAAAAAATATATATAAGGGAGAGAGCCCAATCTAGCTTGTAGGGAGCTTGAATTGGGTTAGTAAAATTTAAATCCCTAACCTTTTTGGGTTTAGATGGAGTCAACCTATATTATTAAACTTTTGAACCTATTCTAGGTTCAAGATGATTGAGAGGTTAATTTTTTATTTCTAAAAATAACCCTTTTACTCTCTAATGAAATTCTCACTCTTTAAGAAATATGTGAATCAGACCTATCTCAATTAATTGGTAAGTGCTTAACATCTCTTAGTGTCCCCACCATTGAGTTTGTTTAAATGCTTACCTTATTCTTTTAAAAATTCATGCACAAAAATATTTTGACCCCAACATCTGATTATATCCCATTTATTATACTTTTTCCTTTTGAGTTCTGGTTGTTTGGGAGTTTCCCCCTCTCTGTTTCCCCAGTTTCATTCATCAGCTTGAGTGTGGTCTGGGATATCAAAACCATTGACTTTGATCTCTTAGGGGATGTGATATTGGGTTCGTACCCACCTGTATTGGGCAGGAATGGTAATGTTGATCCACAATCCTAATTTGAATTTCATTCCTACATTAATTTTGTTATGATTGTGCCCCCAGTTTTATTCATGTGGCGAATGTGGCCTGGGTTATCAAAGCTAATCCTACATCCCTCTCTTTGTGTTCTAATCATTAGAGGATATCTCATACTAGGTGTGACTCACGAATATGGTAAATGTTCTATCTACTGGGTGTTACCTTCGACAGCATGGGATATACTTAATCTATGATTCTGAATAAATAAAAAATATGCAAAATAAAAAAATGTGCATTAATAAATTAAAAGAGGGAAGCTCTTAGTAGATCAAAATTGTTGCCCTTGTCACAGGTGGAACCCGGTAATACTCTTTAAGAGCTCAAATTCCCCAAGTTTTTCCTTCTCCTCTCCTTCGAAGCATCTAAGTGATCACTTCAAGGATGAACCTACACTAGTGTTGTCATGATCCTTTACGATCATGATAGTCTTTGTTAGTGATGTGACACACCTTATTCTAGGTGTTAAAATCACACCTCTGAGAGCTTTGATCCTCTAGCCAGAGGATCAGCTCTCTATTTTCCTTTAGCAACCTACTTCTTCATCCCTACCCTGCTCTCGGCTACCAGAGTAGTTCTACAGATATAGTAGTGTTGCTCCCACATCTCACAGGGTCCCACTAGTCAGGGTGGGAGTTACCACTGTAATGATTGATATTTATTGATCTTATTCGTAGGTTATTATCCTCGGTGGTGAGTGTGTCCCCTTGCTACCTTGAATTATTCTTCCAGTAGTGTTGTAGTACACCTGGTCTCAGGTGTTAGCATCACTATCTTGAGAGCTCTGATCTCCTAGCAAGAGATCAGCTCTTTCCTTCCTTTACAGATCTACTCTCTCATCCATACTCTACTCTTAGCTGCTATAGTAGTTTTACGGATGCATTGGTATTGTTGTCACCTCCCACAGGGTCCCACCTGCTTGTACGGGTGCTACCACTGTGAGCTTTTCATGATTATTAATCTTATTTGATGTTACCTTCCTCAGTGGCGAGTGTATCTCCTCGCTGCTCCACTTTATTTTTCTTGATCGTGATGTAGTACATCAAATCTCTAATGTTAGCATCACCCCTTAGTGAGCTCTAATTTTCTAATAGGAAATCACCTCCATTGCCTTATAGTGACATACTTTCCCAATGTGACCCGACTCTTGGCTGAAGAGCAGTCTTTTGGATGTGTTCATATTGCTTCCTCCTCTTATAGGGTCCCACCAGTTGATGTGGGTGTACCACTATAGTTCTTTATGATTATTTCTCTTTGATATAATTCTATTCTCTATAGCAAGTGTGTCCCCCTCGCTACTTCAGTTGTTACTCACTGGGAAGGAGATTACCCCTCTCACACTCTATTGAGGGTATACCTTTTCCTGTTGTCCCTCGACGCATCAGTCTGATGCTTCCAGTTTTTACATGATCTTGATATTGCCTGGGAAGTTCCGCCAGCATTTAGATACTCATGGCCATGACGATTTATTCTCTACCATACGGTATCCAAAATACTAGCTTGGGACTTCTTAGTCGACTCTTTCCCTTGGAATTCTTTAATCAACCTTTCTCCTTTTCCTCACATCCTTATACATATGTGTGTTAGGATTTGGTTGAGATGACTTTCCCCTGATTGCACTACTGTAGGCATATTCGCTGGGTAAGCATCAGACTTTACTTGCTTGAGAGTGCCCGACAAGGTCCCTAGCGGAGGCATTTCTCACCACCTTGTTACTCTAATTGTCTTGCCGTTCTGGTAGACATCGGACTTTACTCTGATCATCTTGCTATTTTTAGCAGACATCTGACCTTACTTGGTTGAGATTGCCCCACAGAGCCCCTGCGAGGCGTATCTCACCACCACTTTTCCCTGATTGCTCTACCGCAGGTATATATACCGGGTGGGTATCAGACTTTACTTGGTTGAGAGTGCCTGACAAAGCCCCTGGAAGGCATATTTCACCACTCTTTTACTCCGATCATCTTGCCTTGATCAAGCAGACATCAAAATTTACCCGATTGAGAGAGCCCCGATAGAGCCCCTGGGAGGGCATTCCTCACCACTCTTTTTACCCTGATTGTCCTGTAAAAGACTAAGCAGGTATCAGATTTTGTGGCTTATTTACTTTACTGAGGTCAGGCAGAGTATTGGGTCACCTTTATTCACTGTTCTGAAAGGAGCAAGAGGAGACGGGATCCTTTCACCTTCTACCCCGCTGATCCACTATGGTCAGACTGGTAGTCAATTTTACTTACCCAGTTGAGAGAGCCCTGACAGAGTCCCTGGGAGGGCATTTCTCACCACACTTTTTACCCTAATTATCCTATCAAAGACTAAGCAGGCATCAGATTTTGTGGCTTATTTATTCTGCTGAGGTCAAGCAGAGTATTGGGTCACCCCTATCCGCTGTTCTGAAAGGAGCAGGAGGAGACGGGATCCTTTCATCTTCTACCTCGCTGATCCATTGTGGTCAGACTGGTAGTTGGTTTTACTTATCCGGTTGAGAGAGCCCGATAGAGTCCCTGGGAGGCATTCCTCACCACCCCTTTTTACCCTGATTATCCTGTAAAATACTAAGCAGACATCAAATTTTATGGCTTATTTGCTTTGCTGAGGTCAGGCAGAGTATTGGGTCACCCCTATTCACTATTTTGAAAGGAGTAGGAGGAGACAGGATCCTTTCACCTTCTATCTTGCTGTCGTGAAATGATCAGTTAGGTAGTTGGTTTTACTTATCCGGTTGAGAGAGCCCCGACAGAGTCCCTAGGAGGGACTTCCTCACCACTCCCCTGTTGCAAATCTGGTTTTGATGATGACAAACATGTTTCCAGTGTATTTTGCTTGGCTAATTTGTTTCAGGCACAAAAGACCACGAGCCACTCAAGCCAAGTCAAGATCGGGTCCAAGTGTGTCCAATGTTTTATTTTTCATTTTATTGAGTCAATTGTAATATAACTGATCCCCTAGCTAAGTAACCTTGCACACACACACTCAGGGGGAGAGATTGAGTGAATTAGAATTTCTGTTCAATTTTTATTCAGATCATCCTGGATGATATTCACATCGTCCTAGACGATCAGGTAAAAATAGAAACCCTAATTAGGGCGACTAAGTTAAGAGGGTCTGATTAAGCAGATCGTCCTGGATGATATTTGGATCGTACGGATGATATGCTCAAATAAAAAATTCTCAGCCGCCAGATCAAGTTAGGCAAGTTTTTATTTTTAGTTATTTGGTCTGATCGTCCGGGACGATATGTGTATCATCCTGGATGATTCAGTACAATCATGCCTAATTTAATCTGGTAATTAAGGAAAGCAATTTATTTTTGATTGATACGATCATATCATCCTGGACGATCGCAGGATCGTCCCGGACGATCATGATCGTCTAGTGCATTTCAGCTGTACGACCCGAACTGTGTTCAGGATGATTTGGGCACTTTTTGTACTAATCGTACAGGACGATATCTCTATCGTCATAGACGATCAAGTCATTTTTTGGTCGTCCAGCAAAGATTTCTCTGGACGACCCGAACTATCTTCTGGATGATATTCCTCGATTTGCACTAATCGTCCCGAACGATCGCAGGATCGTATGGAACGATATGAACAATTTTTTCTACTGATCGTCCAGAAGAGCTAGATCGTCCAGGATGAAATAGCTAAATTTGAACTGATCGTACAGGATGATCTATCGATCGTCCTAGACGATCTTGGCCGACCAGTTGAGATTTAGGGCAAATTTTAAGCCCTCCTATAAAAGAACTTTTTCTTGAAACAAGAAAAATCTTTTGCCACCTTCCTTCCCTGAGAAACCCTAGAGAGAGAGAGAGTTGGGAGAGAGAGAGAAGATCTTGTGAGGGGGAGTTAGTGAGGGATTCACTAAGGTTGCTCCAAGCACGGATCAGAGTCGTCTTCTCCGCTCGTTGTCTTTCGTCTAGTCGGTGTTCGTCGTGGGAGGATCGTTCGCAAGAAGATCCGGGGTTCTCTGCCTGCTTCAGGTGGAAGCAAAAGGAGTTCGAAGGTTCTCTGCCTGCTTCAGGAGGAAGCAAAAGGAGGTTAGGTTCTCTGCCTCACCGTGTGGTGAGAAGGAGGTGTTTGTACAGGCTTCTCCGCCTTGCTGTGGGAACAAAAGGAGAGACACTTTTTGTTTAGTGCAATACCTGGAGGGGAGGCTCCGGGGAGTGGTCGTAGGTCAAGTTGACCGAACCACTATAAAATTTTGTTTGCTTTTCTGATTCAGTTTTGCACTTTACTTTTTCGATATTAAATGCTTGGGTGAATATCTGTGATTGATCTTCTCATTCTTGTTTACTTGTTTCTGCTGCTAAGTATCAAAAAGATTTTCATTGTTATCGTGAAATTTTTAAATAACCAATTCACCCCCCCTCTTGGTTAGCCTCGGGACTAGTTCACTAGGGCTTAACATCCCTATCGAACTTTCAAGTGGTATTAGAGCGGGATTCAAAATTTAGGTTTTAAAACTTTTGAATTTGATCCATGGCTAACTGTAACAATCGTAATACTACTGAAGGCTATTCCATTACAAGACTACCATTGTTTGACAATATTCCTTTTGATTTTTGGAAAACATGCATGTCTACTTTTCTGCAATCTATTTATTATCGCATGTGGATGTTAGTTAAGGACGGATACGAACCACCTTTTAGATTGATTAACAATGTAAAAACTGAATTGCCTTTTGCTGATTGGACGTTTGATGATCGTGATTTAGCACAGTTAAATACAAAATGCTTGAACTATTTCTTTTGTGCTTTAAAATCTGAAGACTATATGCGTGTTTCTCCTTGTACAACGGGAAAGGAAATCTGGGATAGATTATGTATAACATACGAAGGTACAACTAAAGTCAAACAGTCTAGGTTAAACATCTTGTTACATGATTACAAACTTTTTCGCATGAAACCTAGTGAGACTATTTCAGAAATGTACACAAGATTCACTCATATTGTTACCTCTTTGCATGCTCTAGGTAGAGAACTTACTAACTACGAAAGAGTGAACAAAATTCTTAGATGTTTGCCTGCTTCTTATGATGCTAAGATTACTGCTATCACTGAATCTAAAGATTTAAATACTTATTCTATTGACAGCTTACTTGGATCACTCATTGCTTACGAGCAAGGGGTGAACCAAAGGCAACTTGATGCAGGTGAACGCAAGAAAGAGAAGACAGTGGCACTAAAGGCCAAAGATTCAGATGTTAGCACTTCTGGGTCTGATAGCGATGATGTTGCCTTAATCACAAGGCAATTCAAAAGCTTTCTAAGGAAGAAACATAAGAACTATCAGAAGTGGAACAAGGGTAAGTCCAATAAAAATTTTAAGGGTTCATCTTAATCTGTTTGTTTTGAATGCAGGAAGCCTGGACACATTAAGGCTGATTTTCCTACACTTAAAGCTCACCCAAGCAAGGAGAAGGGTGAGGAGAAACCAAAGTTTAGAAAGGACAAGAAGCAGATTTAGAAGGCGTTCTGGGCAGACTCTACATCCGACTCTTCTGAGACTGAAGCTGAAGAGGAGGAAATAAACTTATGTCTGATGGCAGATGATCACCCTGGTCAGTCAGACCAGGAAGAGGTATGTGAGCTTACTTACGATCAATTATTTAAAGTTTCTAAAAAAATTCATACATCGTATAGGAAGCTTAAGAGAACTTATGCTAGTATGAAATTAGATTATTTGACTTTGCAAAAAGAGCATGATTCTGTAGTTAAAGATCATTCCATACTTGATTCCAATCACATGTCCTTGCTTGATGAATTCAATAATTTGAACAAAAAATATTCTGATTTAACTGTTGAGCATGATTTGTTAAAAACATCGCATGTTGAATTAGAAGTTGCTTTTAAGAAAGTGAATGATATGGCATGTGAGTTAGAAAGTAATGAAAGTGCAAGAACTTTTGAAATTACAAGTTTAAATGAACATATTGAGTTCTTGAAAGTGAAAATTAGTGCTTTTGAAAATAATAAAACACCTCCTACTTTTGAACAGTTTTATGCACCGCCACCTTTTGAAAAATCTGTTGCAAGTTCTTCAAAATATGTTTCATATACATCTAGGATGAGGCATTATCACCCATGTAGATTAGTTAACCCTTTTCCTGGTATTAGATGTTTTTCATGTGGCATGTTAGGATATATTTCCCACACCTGCATTGTTCACTGTAGTACACATTAGGTGTGGAAACCCAAACTGCCTGTTTCACAGCACAGCACGCATGCATTGCATTCTTCTTTTCATAAGAAGGAACCCAAACCTGTTTGGGTTCCTAAGACTGACGTTTGATATATTTTTAGGTGTGCTCTCACACAATACCTCGTGAGAGCATGTGGTACCTGGACAGCGGATGTTCTAGACATATAACTGGAGATGCAAATCAGTTCATTTTGCTGGAGGCCAGAGCTGGAGGCAAGGTGACACTTGGAGATAACACCACCAGGAAGGTGGTAGGCTCAGGTATAATTGGTGATTCAAAGAATTTTATAATTGATAATGTTTTGCTTGTAGATGGACTGAAACACAACTTGCTGAGCATCAGTCAACTCTGTGACAAGGGATACAGAATCAAATTCCTGCCCACTGACTGCATTTTAAGCTTAAATGATGAAGTTATTTTGCAGGGGCAAAGGATCAACAACGTCTACAAGCTGGATGTAAGTTGCATTAAATCTGATAATTTAATTTGCTTAAAAACTACTGCTGATGAGTCTTGGTTATGGCATAGGAGATTGTGTCATGCCAGTATGAAAACCCTTAGGAGAGTCACCCAAAAGGACTTAGTTAGAGGTGTGCCCAAGCTTAAGTTCACTAAGGATCAGCTGTGTGATGCCTGTCAGTTGGGGAAGCAAGTCCAGTCCTCTTTTCACTCTGTTAAGGACATTAGCACCTCCAGACCTTTAGATGTTCTTCACATGGACCTCTTTGGACCCATTAGCACTGCCAGCTTAGGGGGGAGAGTCTATGGGTTTGTGATTGTAGATGATTATTCGAGGTTCACTTGGGTTAAGTTTTTGTCACATAAATCTGAGTCATTTGATGAGTTTAGAACTTTCTCTACTTGGATTCAGAAGAAGTTAGGATGTGAGATTATTACCATCCATAGTGATCACGGAGGGGAGTTTGAAAATGAAAGATTTAGAAGTTTTTGTGAGGATCATGGGATTAGTCACAATTTTTCAGCTCCTAGGACCCCTCAGCAGAACGGGGTAGCTGAAAGGAAGAACAAGACCTTAGTGGAAGCCGCTAGAGTCATGCTTGCCAAGTATTCACTTCCAAAATACTTTTGGGCTGAAGCAGTGAACACTGCCTGTTATGTGCTGAATAGGGCGAATGTGAGAGTCAAACTGAACTAGACACCTTATGAGATCATTAAGGGTAGAACTCCAAATTTGTCCCACCTCCATGTCTTTGGCTGTAAGGTTTTCATTCTGAACAACAGGAAATCATCCTTAGGAAAATTTGACCCTAAATCTGATGAAGGAGTGTTCTTAGGATATTCAAGTGTGGGGAAATCGTTTAGGGTGTTCAATAGGAGGACTTTGGTGGTGGAAGAAATAACCCATGTAGTGTTTGATGAATCTGATCCTAAGGAGTCTAGATCTGAAGTAGAAGATGAAGAGATTGTTGAGGTTACCCAAGGAGTTGGAAATACAAATTTCGAGGAAAGGGTAGAACCTCAAACCATGTTGCCTAGAGATTGGAGAGATTCTTCGAGTCATCCTAAAGAACTGATCTTAGGAGACCCTTCTGAAGGTGTTAGGACTAGGCATTGACTTAGGAAGGAAGTAAACCATTCTGCCTTTATCTCAATGACTGAACCCACCAACATCAATCAAGCCTTGTCGGATGAGTTTTGAATTTTAGCTATGCAGGAAGAATTGAATCAATTTGTAAGGAATGATGTTTGGGAGTTAGTAGAAAGACCTAAAAATTAAAGTATTGTGGGAACCAAGTGGGTCTTTAAGAATAAGATGAATGATTCTGGTGTGGTGGTGAGAAATAAGGCAAGATTGGTGGCTAAGGGGTATAATCAGATAGAAGGGATTAATTTTGAGGTGAATTTTGCCCCTGTAGCTAGATTGAAAGCCATTAGAGTGCTACTAGCCTTTGCCTGTTATATGGGATTTAAGCTGTTTCAAATGGATGTCAAGAGTGCCTTTTTAAATGGGTTCATTAAAGAAGATGTTTTTGTAGAACAACCCCCAGGTTTTGAGAGTTCCCAATATCCAAGTCATATCTATAAATTAAAAAAGGCCTTATATGGATTGAAACAGGTACCCAGAGCTTGGTATGAGAGGCTTAGCACATTCCTGTTAGAAAGAGAGTTTGTTAAGGGGAGCGTAGACACCACCCTTTTTCTTAGGAGATTAGGGAATGACTTACTCATTGTCCAGATCTATGTTGATGATATAATTTTTAGATCTTCTGATAAATATTTATGTGAAGAGTTTTCTAAAATAATGAGTAAGGAGTTTGAGATGAGTATGATGGGAGAATTGTCCTACTTTTTGGGATTTAGCATAAGACAAACGGATGATGAAACCTTTCTCAATCAATCAAAATACACTAAGGACATTGTGAAGAAATATGAAATGGACAAAGCCAAGCCAATCAATACTCCCATGCCCCCCTCAGTTCAGTTAGATAAGGATTCAAATGGAAAATCTGTTGATCAAAAGAAGTATAGAGGGATAATAGGTTCACTACTTTACCTGACCGCTAGCCGACCTGATATCATATTTAGTGTCTGTCTTTATGCTAGGTTTCAGGCTGATCCTAAGGAGTCCCACCTGACTGCTGTTAAGAGAATTCTTAGATATCTTTTAGGGACCCCAAACCTAGGAATTTGGTACCCTAGGCACATCACCTCTTTTGAGATCATTGGATATTCTGATTCTGACTTTGTGGGGTGTAGGGTGGATAGGAAGAGTACTTCTGGGACTTGTCAATTCATAGGACAGTCGTTAGCCTCCTGGTCCAGTAGAAAATAGAACTCAGTTGTACTTTCTACTGCTGAAGCTGAGTATATTGCCTTAGGAAGTTGTGTGGCCCAAGTTCTTTGGTTGAAGTAATAAGTCTTGGATTTAGGAGTACCTGTTGGCACAATTTCTATTCTGTGTGATAATACTAGTGCCATCTATATTTCTAAGAATCTAATCCAATATTCTAGGACCAAACACATTGATATTAGGCATCACTTCATTAGGGACCATGTTACAAAAGGTGACATTGACCTACATCATGTAGCAACTAAAAATTAGCTGGCTAACATATTCACTAAACCACTGCCTTTGACTCATTCAGCATTTTGAGAACCAGTTTAGGAGTGATTGATATAAATGCTTGATTCTGATGAATGCTGATTTATGATTGTTCTGATTGGTATTCTGATTTCTATTAGTTAGTTTTTGGTTTGATTATTTGCTTTCAGTTGATTTTATTTCTTCTGCTGATTTCTGTTTTAGCCTTACTGTTAGTTTGATTTGAGTATTTACTTTGATGTGATTTTTTACCTATTTTTATTCACTGGTTCATATCTTGCACTTAATGTTTTAAGTTTTTCAAAATCTGATCACCGCTCACTACTTCTGAAAATCTGAATTTCTGACTGGGAGATTTTACCTTGTTTTGGTTTGGAAGCTGGTAAGCAGTGATTGATTTCACTGAATCTGTTAAAGGGAAGAAACATTGATGATTGTTTCTCTTCCTCTAACTCCTTTACTGGTGTATAGTTTCTTTTGGATAAAAATCCTCTTCAAAATTGAAATGTTAGTTTTTGAAAAAGAGATTATTTTATCTTCCTACAGTAATCTACCTCATATCAAGAGTGTTTTTCAAAGTCTTGAGTCATTAGTTTAATTTTCTAAACCAAGTGATTGCATTTATCATATGATGTATGGCTTTTGGGTTGTGAAACATTCTTCCTTACTATGGAGAGTCATCTCCTAGGTCTGGAAGATAATTTCACAGCTAAGACTCTTTAATGATTATGAAAAGGAGGAAGCTTACAAAAGACGCACAGTGCGCCAAATAAATTGAAAAAGAGGCATAAAATGAGCCCAAAACTGAAAAGATACGAAATTGCCAAATTGGATACACAAAGTGTATCAAAAATGAAAAGATGTGCAAAGCGCCAACCAATTTGAAAAAGAGGCACAAAATGAGCCCAAACCAAGCTTTCCTCCCTTTCAGATTGTTAAATGTCTTAGAAAAATTCGTGCGCCACTTAATATTTTCAAAAGCTTGAGTGTAAAAATCCTCATTTCTGATTTTTTACTTTGTAACACTATTATATCATATATTTTTCTGAAACGAGGCTTGAAAGGATCTCTTTTCAAATCTAATGTCTTTTCTTCTGAATCGGATTTTTGTTTTGAAAGAAGTTTGCATCGATAAGGTGCCCCGGGTCTGAGTTACGAAAGTTGATTTTTCCAACCTTTTCTGGATTTCAGCGCTGTCAATCGTCTTCTTAGTGGTTTTTGAATCTAAAATCAAGGAAAAATCCTGATTTACTCGAGCAGCTTGATCAAAAAAAAAACCTTGGTTTTTATGTATTTTTGCTGTAAGTTTTATTCGTTTTTATTTTATTTTGATTTCATGATTGTGTTTTTGGGATCCTGATCGATCATCTTCATCCTTCATCTTTTTCTGTTTTCTTCACATCGTCCTGGATAATACACGGATCGTCTTGGACGATCCTTTTCTTCCTGGCCGATCCAAACATCATCCTGGACGATTCTTTCAAAATCATCCCCACACTGCTCCTGCTGCTGAAAAAATCTCAATTATTGGTGATCGTCCTGGACGATCCTTACATCGTCCTGGACGATGTGATCCATATCTTCCTGATATGATCAAACGGCTGACATTGCACCAATTATTATCCATCATCCTGGACGATCCACCTCATCGTCCTGGACAATCCACGTGTCAGCCGCTAGATGATTCGAATTCGGCCCGTCCGACATATTTATTACATATCGTCCTGGACGATCCACCTAATCATCCTGGACGATACTTTTCGTCAACGGTCGTCCAGCCTGACTCCTCGGGATGATCGACTGTGTCTAATCATCCTGGATGATCGGACCGCCTTTTTGACCAATCGTCCAGGATGTCATAAATGACCAAATTATCCGGACGATGTCGCGATCGTATGGGACGATCAGGCCGTGTTCTATATAAACAGCAGTTTTCTTAAGGATTTCCCACACCTTTTTCTTCCACTCTCCTTCTACTTCCTTACACTTTGGATTCCTAATGGCTGGTGGCAAAAAGTCTTGATAAAAGGGTGCCAGTTCCTCCCGGGGACCGGTTGATCCTCGCTTCCCCAATGAAGCCGATCAGGCTGCCTACGAGCGATACTGCGAAGTGGGGATCACACCATCAAAAATCGTAAATCCCCGCACTCTCACTTATCCTGTCCTTGACCTCTTCGCACACACCTCCCTCACCTTCATCATGACTCTTACATTTCCTTTTAATTCTGTATTTCTCCGCGTCTTCTTTGCAAACTTGCAGATTTCGGCTGATTATTCCACTCTCTATTTTTATGTAAATTAGCGCCCCGCCGAATTTACCTATCAGGACTTTCACAACATTCTCCAGCTGTCCGTAACTGGTGACAAACTCCACACCCTTATCACCGACCTATACTATGATCGGAGTGTCGCCAATCATTTCCTTCACAATACCAATGCCCCTTATCATGACAATGCCTGCTCCACACTTCTTACGGACGCCCAGACTATTCAGCATGTTCTTCGTTCATCCGTCATTCCAAAGGCGGGGGATCAGATTCACATCACCCCACTCCTATCTTTGACCACCTACTACATCCTGGCCAATAGGGAATTCAATGCCACAGACCTTATTATCCGGTACCTCGAGCACCTCACCACCATTCGGGATCCAAGTTATCGCCGTCGTCCAAATCTAGCCTTAGGACACATCGTTGCCTATGCCCTCGAAACCAAATATGACCTGCAATATCCCGTAGCTCCAGATGTTCCTCCTTCCTTCCTCACCAACAATGCCTTCCATGTCCTACACAGCACACGACTACATCCGGAGCCCACCCCGGATGTTGAGGAAGAGGAGGAAGAGGCCATTCCAGTTCCTGCTGCACCAGAGGAACCTGCTCCCCTTCGCATTGCCTCTCCCTTTGACCACCTGGTGCAGCGTTTCGATCAGTGGGAGGCCAAATTTGACTCCTACGTGGTTGCCCAGGAGCAGCGGCACATCGAGGACATCCAGCGCTTCACTGACTATGCTGCGCAGCAGCAACAGTAGCATGACCAGGACATTGCCTGGATTGGAGCCCACTTTCAGGCCATTCACCATTACTTCAACCCTCCACCGCCACCTCCTTCTTCCGATCAGGATCCGCCTCAGTTTTAGTTTCCTGTTTTGTAGTTGTTCTCTTTTATATTTTGTACTTGTATTTCCGTGTTCTGTTTTTCCCTCCTCCTTTTTGTGATGTCAAAAGGGGGAGTCAGTTGTAGTCATTTCAGTCTTTGTTATGTGTTATATTTTCTGTATTAGTTTGATTGTTAAATGAAAATTGAAAAAAAATATATCTGTTTTTCGATCTCCTGTTTATTATTATTTTCAAACTACTTTACAAATATTTGCCATCATCAAAAAGGGGGAGATTGTTGTAAATCTGGTTTTGATGATGACAAACATGTTTCCAGTGTGTTTTGCTTGGCTAATCTATTTCAGGCACAAAAGACCACGAGCCACTCAAGCCAAGTCAAGATCGGGTCCAAGTGTGTCCAATGTATTGTTTTTCATTTTATTTAGTCAATTATAATATAATTGATCCCCTAGCTAAGTAACCTTGCACACACACACTCAGAGGGAGAGATTGAGTGAATTAGAGTTTCTGTTCAGTTTTTATTCAGATCGTCCTTGACGATATTCATATTGTCCTGGACGATCAGGTAAAAATAGAAACCCTAATTAGGGAGACTAAGTTAAGAGGGTCTGATTAAGCAGATCGTCCTGGATGATATTTGGATCGTACGGGACGATATGCTCAAATCAGAAATTCTCAGCCGCTAGATCAAGTTAGGCAAGTTTTTATTTTTAGTTATTTGGTCTGATCGTCCGGGATGATACGTGTATCGTCCTGGATGATTCAGTACAATCATGCCTAATTTAATCTGGTAATTAAGGAAAGTAATTTATTTTTAATTGATACGATCATATCGTCCTGAACGATCGCAGGATTATCCCGGACGATCATGATCGTCTATAGTGCATTTAAGGTGTACGACCCAAACTGTGTTCAGGATGATTTGGGCACTTTTTGTACTAATCATACAGGATGATATCTCTATCATCCTGGATAATCAAGTCATTTTTTGGTCATCCAGCAAAGAATTCTCTGGACGACCCGAACTGTCGTCTGGACGATATTCCTCGATTTGCACTAATCATCCCGGACGATCGCAGGATCGTACGGGACGATATGAACAATTTTTTCTACTGATCGTCCAGAAGAGCCAGATCGTCCATGCTAAAACAGCTGAATTTGAACTGATCGTACAGGACGATCTATCGATCATCCTAGACGATCTTGGCCGACCAGTTGAGATTTAGGGCAAATTTTAAGCCCTCCTATAAAAGAACTTTTTCTTGAAATAAGAAAAATCTTTTGCCACCTTCCATCCCTGAGAAACCCTAGAGAGAGAGAGAGAGTTGGGAGAGAGAGAGAAGATCTTGTGAGGGGGAGTTAGTAAGGGATTCACTAAGGTTGCTCCAAGCACGGATCAAAGTCGTCTTCTCCGCTCATCGTCTTTCGTCTAGTCGGTGTTCGTCGTGGGAGGATCGTTCGTAAGAATATCCGGGGTTCTCTATACGCTTCAGGTGGAAGCAAAAGGAGTTCGAAGGTTCTCTACTTGCTTCAGGAGGAAGCAAAAGGAGGTCAGGTTCTCTGCCTCACCGTGTGGTGAAAAGGAGGTGTTTGTACAGGCTTCTCCGCCTTACTGTGGGAGCAAAAGGAGAGACACTTTTTGTTTAGAGGGGAGGCTCCAGGGAGTGGTTGTAGGTCAAGTTGACCGAACCACTATAAAATCTGGTTTGCTTTTTCGATTCAGTTTTGCACTTTACTTTTTCAATATTAACTGCTTGGGTAAATATCTGTGATTGATCTTCTCGTTCTTGTTTACTTATTTCTATTGCTAAGTATCGAAAAGATTTTCATTGTTATCGTGAAATTTTTAAATAACCATTTCACCCCCCTCTTGGTTAGCCTCGGGACTAGTTCACTAGGGCTTAACATCCCTATCGAACTTTCATCCCCTTCTTCTCTGACTGTCTTGCTCTGATCAAGCAGACATCAAACTTTACTCGGTTGAGAGCACCCTACAGAGTCCCTGGAAGGCGTGCCTCACCACCTTTCACCTTATATTCTGTCATTTTGATATGGTCACACGGGTAGTTGGTTTACCTTTACCACTTTACTCTTTGTTCTCTCCTCAGATCTGCCCTCACTACGGGGGAAGGCAAGGAGATGATCTCCCTTACTTTGTCACCTTTTGGTGACCTGTTACTACTTTACTCTTTGGTCTCTTCTCGGCTCTGCCCTTGCTATAGGGCAAGGCCAGGAGAAGATCCCCCTTCGCTCTCTTTCACATCTTTTAGCCCTCAAGGGCATTTAATTAATTTAATCAAGCCCCATCGAGTCCAATTTGAGCTCGAATTAGCTTGAATTGAGTCAAAGTAGACTCGACCGTGTCTGATTGAGCCTGATTAGTTTGCCTTAGCCCCATTGAGGTTAATTTGATTCGAGTCTTCATTTTATTTAAATTTAATTGGGTTAATTTGAGTAAATTAAATTGAATCCCAAATTGACCTGAATCAGATCTGATTGTAAGCTTGATTTTAATTTAATATGCTTAATTTTAATTTTTTTTCATTCTCATGAGCTTAAATTTGTTCCTAAATCAAGCAATCAAACAGACGACTAATTAAATCACCTCAATTCCCTCCTAATTAACCTTAGGATGAATCCTAGCCGTAGATCTAAGGCCTTAATCATTTAAATACTCTTTTAGGGCTTCATGAGGGGGGCTGGCTTTTTCTTTTTCCTAGCCACTCTCAACCCTAATTTTCTTAGTGTGAGAGCTCTTCCAGCATCTCCCCATCTTCCTCCACTCAAATTCGTCGCTAAAACCTTGCCGGCCGCGAGATCTCCGGTGACCCGAGTCTATTCCCCTTCCAAAGCTTCTACCGTCCGATCCAAGATGAATTGTAGCTCGAGTTCAACTAGAGGAATATACGAGGACAATCTACAAGCTCAACCATTTAAAGATCTCGAAGATCTAACGGTAAGAATTTCTCAAAAAAAAAAACTTTAGATCTAAGCCACTACACTTAGATTCGTATATCTTTCTAATAAGCACTTTTCAGAGCTTCCAAATACCTCCCCATGACTTTTGTTCATGTTCTTAATCTACGTTTAAAATTTCATCAAAATCAATAGAGCCATCCTTGAGAACGAAATCTTTTTTTTTTGTTTTAGGGTTA
The DNA here is from genome assembly GCA_019925795.1 of Dendrobium chrysotoxum. Lineage (NCBI taxonomy): Eukaryota > Viridiplantae > Streptophyta > Magnoliopsida > Asparagales > Orchidaceae > Dendrobium > Dendrobium chrysotoxum. The sequence goes on along the minus strand of CM034304.1, from coordinate 11,681,176 downwards.
TGGAATCTGTTTTGAGTCGTTGATTTTTTATTTTTTTTACTTTTTATATTTTATTAAAACTAAATTCTTTTTTTTTGTAAAATATATTTAAGTAATTTAATAATTATTTTAAAATATATTAATTTAAAATTAAATCTATTTTATATCATATTTATTATTATTTAAAATAGTTTTAATTATTTAAAATCTAAACACTTAGTTAATACTAATAATTATTAAATACCTTTAAAATGATAATAATAAATATTTCTTTATCTATTTTATTTTAAAATAAATAAATAAATAAATAAAAAAAAAAAATTTTATTATTACTTTTTAATAATTTAATTTTAAAATTATATTAAAATATATTATTTTAAGTAATTCTTAATTAGTTAATTGTTTAAATGTCTTAATATTTAATCAATAATTAATTAATTACTTTCTAAAATTAAAAAAAATAATTTTCATTAATTATTTTGAAATATCAAAGAATTTTTTTAATTATTTAAAGTCGAATTAATAATTACTTTCCTTCTTTAAATTATTCTAATTGATTAATTACCTAAATGACTTAATTAGTAACTAATTAATTTAAACTTTAAATACTTTCTAAATTTATAAAAATTATTTTCTTATTGAATTATTTTGAAATCAGAAAATTATTATTATTTTTATTATTTAATTTGAATTAATAATTACTTTCCTTTTTTAAATTATTCTAATTGATTAATTACCTAAATTACTTAATTAGTAATTAATTAATTTAAAATTAAAATACTTTCTAAATTGATGTGATTGCATGATAGATTACCCATAGGTTAGGATCAATTTTGATAGTAATGATATTTTCTGCAGGTGGCCATACTCATGCAGCGCTAATAAAAGGGGGTGGGGGCAATAATCATGATTTAAATACTAACGTTGTTTTATGCAGGGGCTTCAGAAATTGCTCAGCCCCTACATAAATGAGGGCGAATAAAAAAATCATTGTCATAAATTGGTAAATGTGCTCCAGAGTTTGCTTAGCCCTTAAAACAATTCAGAGCATGGAAAAGTGTGGCTGTGATGAGTATTTTTATTTCTATATAAACTGCTTGGGATGATTTTATTAGGATAACCTTGCAGGAGAGTCTAGATTTTACTACTTTTATTTAATATAAATTATTTGTAATATTGGTATTGAGTTGTGAAAGTGCACCTTTGAGTGGGGATACATAGATCTAGTGGTTGGATTCCTAGAAAGGAAAGGACACCCACTATGAGGATAGCCCTTTTCTATTCAGGAGTCTAAATTTGGATCACTTCACTACCCAAGCTGGAGAGAATAACCTCCCCTTTGAGAGAGAGTCTTCTTACCCACCCTGGGTATTTAGTTACAATAAATCTAAGGAGATCAAAGAGGAGGAGATCCAGGAGTCCAATGAAGAGAAGATCAAGAAGCTGAAGACCAAGAGTATCCGACTCAAAGTTATTTGCGTATGTTCTGGGATTAAAAATTTGGGTTGTTAGCAGTGGTGCCCGACCACTTTATTTTCTGCAGACCCTGATTTATAATTAAGGACAGTTGGCCTATGGACATTTATTTAATTAGTTTGATTATCTTGATGTGTTATTTATGATTATGTGCCTTTAGGGTTGCCTATTTTTCTTAGTTTCTTAGCGATTTGCATGCCGCTTTTATTTTAGCCTGGAATTTCATTAGGCTCTCTAAGGACTAAAACACTTTTCTACTCACAATTAATATTTAAAATTTTAAGGTTTAAGTAACATAGAAACCTAACGACCTAGGGAACCGCCGGAGTCGTCCGGGGTTGTATGCATATCAATGCATTTTCTCTCTCCTTCTGTAAGACACTTCCCTGCCTGCGGGTAGAGTCTGGATAATCTGGCCTATGAGGATGAGGTGCCGGACCTGGGGAAGCCCAGTCTACTTCTAAAAATTATTTTCTATAAGCCTTTTTAAAATCCATGCATACTTGATTTGGATACTTTAATTAGCATGCATTATTTTAGAAATCAACTAAATTAAAATTTTAATTACATTAGACCTAGTAGCATTCACCCTGCATAAGTCTGGGGTCAATTAGGAAACTCTCTACACATCGGCCCTACTTCTAAAGAACTATAACCTACTCACCCATCTTTCATAAAATGACTGGCTCATGGTTTTGAAGCAACTAGGTGGTTAGCTGGCTTCCCAATCCAGGTCAGGGTAAGTCTAAATTTTGTATTGCATTAGCTAGGACACGGGTGTTAGTGTTGCATAGAACGCTAGACCCACTCTAGAGCTAGGATTCAAGGCTACTATTATTTCATAGTATGCCTCATTAGTAGGTAAGTCCTCTATCATCTAGAGACTATAAACCCTACCTATCCGCGTCACAGGAAATGACGCCGCCTCCATCCTTCTCTCATGCATGCTTCGGTGCATGATTTATTTCTTTTCTCTAGTTTCTTCTCACTGCCTTAGTCCCTCCGGATGCTAATCTGAGCCATGCATGTTGACTAAGCTTAGTTGAACCTTTATTTCCCTTTGAGTAGGATTTCCTAGTCTTCACCTTATGTGCTGATCCCATTTGAGAGTATAATATAGAGTCCTTAATCGAGAGTTTTCTCAGGCTCTGGTTTGAGATGTAATTAACCACGAGGGCTTGCGCCCATGGGAAACTGAATCCCACTTTCAAATAAACCCCACTCGAGCTGATGTATTGGGTGGGGGAAACTCATTGTGATGATTAGATCGTACATATTTTTACCCATCAGGGTGTGCTGGTGAGAGCCGCTATCCTCAATGGTTAATCATATGTGTGATCGAATCTACCCTCCTATTGGCAAACACTATCTCCCCTCACAGGGTGGCGGTATTTTGTATCCTTTCGAAGGTCCATATTATCCTGTTCTTTCTCTCAACTACTCCATTTTGATGAGGTGTCCTAGAAGGTGAGAAATTATATTCTATCCAATAAGATTTACAAAAATCATTAAATAATTCATTTTTAAATTCTCCCCCTTCATCACTTTGGATAGTAATAATTTCAAAACCTAGTTTTTTCTAAATCCAAGTGGCAAAATCACTAAACTCCTCAAATGATTCACTCTTATTATTAAAAAATCTAATCCATGTGAATCTTGAATAATCATCCATAATTATATACCCAAATCTTTTTCCTCCTAGACTTAGGATACTGAAGGGTCCAAAGAGATCCATATGAAGAATTTCTAAGGGCTTACTAGTCCTAACTTCTTTGATTGAATTGAAGGAGGATTTGACTTATTTTCCTAGTTGACATGCATCACATAAGTGATCTTTTAAAAAGTTTAATTTGGGTACTCCTCTAACTAACTCTTTTTGGGTGATTTTCTTAAGATTTCTCATACTGGAATGACAAAGTCTTCTATGCCATAACCATGACTCATCAGATATAGTTTTTAAACAAAAGGCAGTAGAAGATTTTATAAAATTCAAATCAAGCATATACACATTATTTACTCTATCACCATTCAACATAATAATTCCTTTTTGACTAATAACATAGCTAGTAGGCAAAAAGTTTATATGATAACCTTTATCACATAATTAACTTATGCTCAATAGATTATGTTTTAAGCCTTCTACTAACAAAACATTTTCAATCACCAAATTTCTTAAATTTCCAATCATACCTTTACCTACCACTCTCTTGGTGGTATTGTCTCCAAGTGTAACCTTGCCTTCTTTCTTGGCTTCCAGCGATATAAATTGATTTGCATCTCCAGTCATATGCTTTGAATAGCCACTGTCCAGGTACCAAATACTCTCACGAGGTCTTGTATGAGATCGTTCCTACAAAATTATCAAACATTAGACTTGAGAGCTCAAACAAGTTTAGGTTCATCTCTTGGCAATTTTAAACCAGATGCATGTGTGATATGCTATGTTTCATGCATCTTAGGTCTCCACACTAAATGTGTTCTATGATGAATAGTATAAGTGTGAGAAATATGCCCAATCATATCACAAGAAAAACATTTTACTCCAGGGAAAAGATTCACCAATCTATGTGCACTATAAGATCTTCTTCTAGATTTTGAATTAATTGACTTACGATAGATTTTGTGAAAATCTTTAAGTTTAGGTGGAATCCTATTTTCTTCAAGTGATTTCAATTTAACTTTAAGATATGCATTAGCACTCTCTAGAATTGAATTATTAATCTTCAAATTATGCTCTCTACTATCTGATTCATCCATGAAAGTTTTGAAATCATTTTCAAGTTCAGTATGTGATGATTTTAAAAGTTCATGCTGTTTATTTAAATCATCAAACTCATCCAATAAAGTTATGTGGTTGCTATCAATTAATGCATGGTCTTTACTAAAGATTTCATACTCTTTTTGAAATTCTAAGTAATCTAAATTTAGTTTGGCATGCAGTTTCTTTAATTTTTTATATGCAGAATGAATGCGTTCAGAAACTTCAAATAATTCATCATAACTTAAGTCACATACCTCCTCTTGATCTGAATGATCAAGAATGTCAGCCATCAAGCACAAATTCGTGACTTTCTCTTCAGGTGCTGTTTCTGAAGAATCTGAAGTTGAGTCCGCCGAAAATGCTCGGTGAAGTCTCTTTTTACCCCTTTTATCATTTGGTTTCTCCTCGGCTTTCTCCTTGCTAGGATTGGCCTTGAGATTGGGGCAGTTAGTCTTTATGTGTCCTGGCTTCCTGCACTCATAGCAAATAACATTATTAGAAGCCTTAACATTTTTATGGAACTTACCTTTGTTCCACTACTGGCGTCTCCTCTGCTTCCTTTTTAAGAAACTTTTAAATTGCCTTGTCATTAATACAATATCCTCTTCATCCTCAGGTTGGGATTGATCACTCTCCGAGTCATCCACTTTCAGTGCAATATTTTTTTCTTTCCTTCTATCACCTGCATCAATCTGTCTTTGAGTCAGTCCTTGCTCGTAGGCAATCAATGAACCAAGCAGATTATCAGTAGAGTAAACATTTAAGTCTTTTGACTCTATTATAGCAGTAATCTTTGGATCATAAGAAGTAGGCAAACAACGTAATATCTAATTAACTTTTTCAGAATTGGTTAGTTCTCTACCTAAAGCTTGCAATGAAGTTACTATCTGTGTGAAATGAGTATACATGTCAGAGATTGATTCATTTGATTTTATGCAAAAATGTTTATAATCATGCAGTAGGATATTTAATCTAGATTGTTTCACTTCATTGCTTCCTTCATATGTGATGCAAAGCCTATCCCAAATCTCTTTTCCAGATTTACAAGTAGAAACATGCATGTAGTCTTCTAATTTCAATGCACAAAAGAAACGACTCAAACACTTAGCATTCAATTGAGCTAAGTCACATTCTTCTACATTCCATTCAGGAAAAGGTGTTTGAACTCTAATTCTTTCTTCAATTCTAGTAGGTTCAGTGTAACCTTCCTGTACTAAAATCCATATGTGATAGTCTAGTGATTACAAAAAAGTAGACATGTGAGTTTTTCAAAAATTAAATGGGATGTTATCAAATAGTGGAGGTCTAGTGATCGAATAACCCTCTGATGTGTTTCGATTTTTAACATTAGCCATGATCGAATTTCAAAAAGTAATTTAAATAGTAATTTTCAAAATAGGCTTTGATACCAGTTGAAAGTGTGAATAGGTTGTTAAACCTACTGATTATGACCCTAGGCTAACCAAGAGGGAGGGTGAATTGGTACTTTTAAAACTCTTGGTAGTTTTAAAAACTTTTATATGAAACTTTAAGATATTGTACAGTACGAAATGAGTTTGTACCGTATGATCATATGTGAATACACACTTTTCAACCACAGAAAAAATAAAGTGCAATGCACTAAGAAAATACAGAAAAATTAAAACAAGAATAAAGAACACCAGATTTTATAGTGGTTCGATGAAAGCACGACCTACATCCAGTCCCTAGAGACTCCTTCTCTAGATATTGCACTAAACCAAAGTGACTCTCCTTTTTCCCCCACAGCAAGGCAGAGAAGCCCTTACAAAAACTCTCTTCCACCAAGTCCCGGTGCGACAAAGAACCATCATCCTTTTTTACCCTCCTAATGAAGGCAAAGAACCTACTCATCCTTTCACACCCTCTTGGTATCGGTAGAGAATCAAGCATACTTTTTTTGCCCTCCTGGTGATGGCAGAGAACCATACCTTCTTCAAACATCTTCTCTTATGAGTTTTTAAAGAGATAGCGAAGAGATTTGTAGTATAGACAATGAGATCCTCACACTTGGATAACCTTGTGAATCCCCTCACAATTTCCTCTTCAAAGATCTCACCACACTCACTCCCAAACACTCTACCTATTCACTCTCCCTTCCACTCTCAAGAAGAAATTCATAGAAGATTCATTGCAAAGTCAATTTTTAGGACCCTTATATTCAAAGGATAAGAAAAACCATCCAAAAACTAAAAATTTCAAGTTTTATGAAGTAGGATAGTCTCGTACGATTGACAATTGTACTGTACGAATAGTTTAAAATACGAACGATTTCTCGTAAGATATCCCGTATGAACTAAGTAAGTCCTGTTTCATTCTCTGGAAAATAAAATACGAACCCAACTCATACTATACGAACAGTTAAAAAATTAACAATTCATCTCGTACGATGACTTGTATGAACCATGGAAGCCCCATTTTGTACTCTATAAAGTGATGTATGAAATCAAATCGTACTGTATGAATAGTTCAAAAATAAATAGTTCATCCCGTACGATGCCTTGTACGAACCATGGAAGCCCCATTTCGTACTCTATAAAGTGATGCACGAAATCAAATCGTATTATATGAATAGTTCAAAAATAAATAGTTCATCCCGTATGATGTCTTGTACGAACCATGGAAGCCCCATTTCGTACTCTGTAAAGTGATGTATGAAATTAAATCATACTGTACGAATAGTTAAAAAATAAACAGTTCATCCCGTACGATACCTTGTATGAACCATGGAAACCCCATTTCGTACTCTGGAAAATAATGTACGAAAATATGTCGTACTGTATGATTTACACTTAGAAAAATTTTCAACCAGGCAGGTTCATTTTAGAGGAGAAATAATATAAATCATCCCGTACCATCATACATCATACAATATGATTAGTTTTTTTTAAAAAAAAATTATCTTGCTCCCTGGTGTGTGTGTGCATAATTATCTAACTTACAATCATATTCTGTCAGACTCAAGAAAGATAAAAATTACAAACTTCACTTGTAACAAACTCTAACAACATAACTTGAAGTCTTCATCAGTCTGAAGTGTGAATTTACTGAAGGACATGTTAGTACACACAAAACAAAATTTTCTAGTATATGTTAGGAGAAACAATAATCAAATAATAAGTTTTTGTAATCATCAAAAACTGATATAAAAAATTCACTTGAATAAACAAATTTGCACAATTCTCGACAGGGTTCATCCACTTCTTTGCTAAATCCATGGGGTAATCCTCCATCGGCTCCGATAGCTTCTAAAGCTAGTTTTTTTATGGGGATAGTAATGTTTCTAACCCTAAAACTCGGTCCTTCTGAGATGTTGTCTTAGGCATTTCGACATTCAAGAAGAATCCTTAATAGTTCCTATTTGGATTTAATTTCCTAATCATAGATTATATTTCTTCAATTCTCATATTTTGCATGCTTTGGGTTGCATTTTTGGGAGGCCTTTACAATTGGACCAAGCCACTACCTATCGATTGAGGCAATATGTGCCTCAGATATTGGTGGAATTGGATACACCAAGAAACATTCCAAAGAGAATTGGCTTGGTTTCGAAGAGTCTAGGCATTTATAAAACGTGGATTTTGAAAATGTTCCTGAATTTTGTTCTCATTGTAAGGTTCATGGACATTCAATTAATAAATGCTTCATGGTTCACCTATAGGTTAAGAAAACCAAGAATGGTTCTAAAATTATGGTTGAATCGAATATAAATACTTTAGCTAAAAAGGAAATTCATAATAGGAATCATGATGATTCTCTTGATGTGAAAATTGGTGAGTATAAGGCTTGTGATGATGACATAAAAAATGTTCCTTCTAAAAAATCCTTTAGAGAATCAATGAATAAAAATGAGGGAAATATTGAACTTAACAAACTTGACGATATCATTGGGGATATTGATAGTCCTACTTTAATTGATTCTGTTGGGCCGATCATGGGGGGTAGTATTCAAGAGGAAAATAATCATGTTCCCAATAGTATGGTGATTACTAATGAAAGGAAGTGGTTAATATGGCTGAGGAAGGATTGGCTCAAGATAAGTATTCTTTAAATCAAATGAATGGGGAGAAGGACAACTTAAACGTTGATCAATTACATATGATTCAATCGAGACCTATTAGTTTAAGGGATGATGCTTTGGAAGAAGAGGAGTATATTTCTCATGAAAATGATTCTTCTAAGGAATTTTTTGGAAGGCAACACTACTCCTTTTATGTCATCTCTTGATGGGAAGGCCGAAATTAATGATGAGGATTTTCAAAAAGCTTCTAAAAAGAAGAATAAGAGTAGCAAAAAATTCTATTAGCTAGACTCCCAGCATCACTCATGCTTCAAATGCTTCATCTTCTATTAATGGTTAAAGCTCTTGTGTGGAATGTTAGGGGTGTGGGTTGTACTTTATCAAAGGATAGAGTTAAGAATTTATATGGGATTTATGATATTCAACTTCTTATTTTAATTGAAACTTTAATTTCTAATGTTAAGTTAGATTCTGTTCGTAAAAAGCTTGGTTTTGATTTGGCTTTGGAAATTGTACTAATAAAATTTGGATTTTTTAGAATCATTTTATTTCTTTAGATGATGTAAGGAGAAAGGAATTCAATAACCACTCGATCAAATCGAAACAATCAAGGACAGCAATCAAAGGAAAGAAAGGAGGTAGAATAATCAATGAAAAGAAGAAAATTATCTATCTGCCTGACCACATCACAATAGTAGAATAGAGAAAGGAAAAGGGGTCCCACGTCCACCTAACCATATTCGCAACAACGAATGGGGACAACTTGATGTTCGCCTGACCATATTCCAAATAGTGAGACAAGGAGTTACAAGATAGGGAGTTCCACATTCACCTGACCACATCGCAACGACAAATGGGAATGGCTCAATATCCACCAGACCATATTCACAACAACGAATAAAGAGCCCTCCCAAAGTCTAATATCCACCTGACCATATTCAAAATGGCAAGGAAAAAGAGAGAAAAAATGCAACATCCACCTGACCATATTCAAAATGGAAGATGAGGATGACCCAATGTTAGCCTGACCATATTCGAAATGGCTAAATAAAGGGTCAAAGAAAAAGGGAATTCAACATTCAGGTGACCACATCATAATGATGAATGAGAATTGCTCAATATCCACCTGACCATATTCGAAATGGTGAATAAAGAGCTTCTCCTAGTCTAATATCTACCTGACCATTTTTGTAACAACGGGACAAAGGAGAAAGAGTCCAATATTCACCTGGTTGTATTCAAAATGGTGAATGAGGATGACTCAATATTTTCCTGACCTTATTTGAACTGGTGAAACAAAGAGTCACTAGAAACTCAACAACCCCCAAATAGGAAATATAAATAGGGGAAATGAATAGGTGGTGAAGTGTACCCCATAAGACACTGCAGGGTAACCAAATAGAAAGGGGAGTTCAATTTTCACCTAATAATATTTGTAACAGTTAATGAGAATAGCTCAATATCCATTGACCATATTCACAATAGTGAATAAAGATCTTCCCTGAGTCTAATGTCCACTTGAATATATTTGAAATGGTGGGAAAAAAGAGCAAGTGTTCAACATTTACATGACCGTATTCGAAATGGTGAATGAGGATGACTCAATGTTTACCTGACCATATTCAAAATGGCTAAGCAAAGAGTGAAAGAAAGGGAGTTCAACATTCACTTGACCACATCAAATGACAAAATGAGATTGGCTCAATATCCACCTGTCCATATTTGCAACAGCGAATAAAGAGCCCCTCTACAGTCTAATGTCCACTTGACCATATTTGAAATAGTGAGTCAAAAGAAGAAAAAGGATCCAACATCCACTTGACCATATTCAAAATGGTGAATGAGGATGACTCAATGTCTGCTTGACCATATTCAAAATGAAGAAATAAAGAGTAAAAAGAGAAAGGGAATTCAACATTCACCTGACCATAATGCAACGACGAATGAGAACAGCTCAATATCCACCAGAACATATTCGCAACAACGAATAAAGAGATCTCCCAATGTTTAATGCCTACCTGATCATATTCGAAATGTCAAGACAAAAGAAGAAAAAGGTCCAACATCCACCTGACCGTATTCGAAATGGCGAATGAGGATGACTCAATATCTTCCTAACCATATTCAAAATAGTAAAACAAAGAGTTAAAACCACCCCAACAACTACCCAATGCACACATGCATAGTAATGTGAGGGGAAAAGAGAGGTAAAAGGGAAAAATCATAAGTGGTTGTCATCTAAGAGATCCTAAGCTTACTTTTTAGTTACCACATGTAGAGGACAAATCATTATGGCCATGAGTAATCCAAATGTAAGTAGAATTCTTTAGGCAAAATTGAAATTGTATACAACAAGAAGTAACTGACCGATATATACCTCTCTACAAAGGAAGAAATATATAAGTAGCAGAGTGGAAAGTGATCTCTCACTAAGGATAGGGCAATTGAAGTAGCGAGGGGACACACTTATCACTAAGAACAACAACTCTGTTGAGAATTAATAATTACTAAAGAATCACAGTGGTAACACCCATACTAACTGATGGGACCCTGTGAGAGGTGCAAGCAACATATACACATCCCAAGAACTACTCTTGTAACTAAGAGAAAGATTTTAGGGGAAACTATGTTTCTAAAGGAGGTAAGGGATTGACTTTCTACTAGAAAATCTGAATCCACTAAGAAATAATGCTATCACCTAGAGCAAGATGTACCACATCAATGATGGGGGAAAGCACCACTCCCACTATAAAAGTAAAGCTATAATGGAAAGTGAGTGCAGGGTTATCCCCTAAGCAATCATAAAGATGCTTCAACAAGAGAAAGTGGAGAGAATTTTTGGAGGAACTTAGCTCTTGGAGCATAGAATAGGGTTCCACCTGTGATAAGGGCAACCGATTCTACTAAGCTAAGAGCTTCCCTCTCTTTTAAAATCATATTTTTATGTGTCTTCATACTATGTTCACAGTTATAGATTAATTATATCTCATACCATTAAAGATAACACACGGTAGAAGGAATGTTTACCATATCCATGAGTTACTCCTAGTACAAAACATCCTTTAATGACTGGAACATAAAGAGAGGGAGATATGGTTGGCTTTAATAACTCAGGCCATATTCATCACATGAATAAAACTGGGGGAGATAGACATTATATACATGATCTGTAAAGGAATAATACATTGGCTTTAGTAACCCAGGCCACAGTCAACTCATATGAATGAACTAGAGAGAGAGAAATCATACACAGGATCTGTAAAGGAATAACACATTGGCTTTAGTAACCTAGGCCACATTCTGCTCATATGAATAAACTGGGGAGCACAACTATCATAACAAAATTTATAGAGGAATGAAATTCATATTATGATAGTGCATCAACATTACCATACCTCACTAACATAGGTTAGATATGGATCCAATGTCAAATTCCATAAGGGATCCAAATTAATGGTTTTGATGTCCCAGACTATACTTAGGGGTGACAAGTGAAACTAGGGAAGATCAACCCTCGTAGGGGAACAAAAGTGAAGTTTTATGCCATAACACCAAAGTAACTAATGGGCATGGACGTAAGCACAAATACCCCTATGATGTATTTATACACAACTCTTAAGGACAACTTCATACTTTACATGATGAACTTTACATGATAGATGACAAATCATCATGGCCACAGACTATCAAAAAGTAAAATGAATCCTTTTAAGTTATATCTATATAGATGGATATTTACAGGTGGCGAAGGGATGCCCCCTATGATATGGAAACTCAAGCGTAATACTTTTTCAATTACTGACCGTTGATGATGGGCATGGGGTGAACACCACTCGCATCAACTAACAAGTAAGGGCCACATTTATATACTTGCTCTACGGTGAAGGTGCCTTCCCAAATAGGCTCAAACTTACCACTTCGATGATGATGCAAGATGATAGGCCTATACAAGACAAGAACTAAGTTACCAACCTGGAAAGTACAGGGTCAAACAAGGCGATCATGTGCCTAGGCCATATGGGCCTGATATAACTTGAGGTTTCGATGAGCTTGTAGATGAAGCTCTTCTAAACTATTAAGTTCTTCTAACTGTAGTCGAGTATTATCCTCATGAGAAAGATTATGACAAACTACCACATGCAATAAGGGAAGCTTGACCTTAAGAGGGAGGATGGCTTTAACCTCGAAGGCCAAAGCATATGGGGTGGACTGAGTAGGAGTATGATATGTAATGTTATAAGCCCATAATGCTTCAGGCAATTCATCATTGTATTCTCTTTTATTTTCCACAAGTATTTTCCTTATTAATTGGACCCAGATTTTATTAAATGCCTCAGCCAAACCATTGGCCCTAGGATAGTAGATAGAGTAATAATACTAATTGATGCTATGGCGAAGGAAAAATCTAGCAATTTTGGTGCTCCTAAATAATGAGTCATTATCAGAGATGATATGACGTTAAACACCAAAACGGTTAACAATATGATCGGTGATCGCGAAAGAAGCGCATCACATCTTTCGATTTAACTTCCTTAAGCGGGATTGCTTCTACCCACTTAGAGAAGTAATCAGTGGCAACAAGATTAAACCTATGACCCTTAGAGGAGGGAGGGTAAATAAAACCCACTACATCCGTGCCCTAACTTTTGAATGGCCAAGAAGATACGGTGGGATGCAAGTGTACTATGGATTAGGAGGTTAGTGAATAATTGTACTATTAAATCTGGCATTGGTGGCACTTACTAGCATGTTCCATATACATTCATAGATTATAGTCGGCCAATAATAACCAAGGTGTTTAATTTTGACCTTCATTTTAGGTCCAAACTGATGAGCACCATAAAGCCCCTCATGTATCTCGCTCATGACCTTATGAGCCTCCTTATTATTGAGGCAACACAACCACATTCAGTCAAAAGAGCGTCGATACAAAGTATCATTCACGTAGGTAAATGATAGAGCTCTCTTTCTAGTTTGAGTGGCAAGAGAGCGATCATCTAGAAGCCTACCATATTTCAAATATTGAGGGTTTGATCGAAAGAAGAGAAGTCGGTGGGGCATAAGGCTTTACGACACTGAACACTAATAAAAAATTGATTTTTAGTTGGGTCAGCCAACTCCTTAGCAAGTTTAGCTAGTGAATTTGCTCTACCATTATCAGATCGAGGGATTCTAACCAAAGTTACTTCAGGGATTAAACACAAGAGTTCTATTGCCCTATTATGATAAGGCAAGAGCTCAGATTTGAGAACTTTGAAGATTTCGACCACCTGATTAATGATTAGTTTGAAATCTTCAAAGATCTTCACCCATGTAATATTATCTGAATGGCCAACTCAAGTCCCAAAATTAGAGCTTCATACTCAGCTTCATTATTAATATGAGGTTTTAAAAGGCTATAAGAGTAACACAGAGTATGGCCCTCAGGAGACACAAAAATGAGGCCCAAACCTACTCTAATCATGGGAGTTTCATAAGGGTGCAGTGATTTGATGGAGGATGCACCATCAAAATAAAACTCCTAAGTAAGGGACTCATGTTCATCCACACTCATGACTAGTTCATCAGGTAAATCATCAATGAGTGGAGAATCTGCAGGGATCAGGTGAGCAGCAAGAAAATTAGCTAGAGTCTATCCTTTAATAGCTCGCTGAGGGACAAACGTAATATTAAATTGTAGTAAAATCATTGACCAACATGCTAGGTGACCTGACAAAGTCGGATGGGTCATCAAATACTACAAAGTTGACTCAAGAAATGAGACTGATCTTGTAGAGAATTAATAGCTTACTTGGGATGGGTGCAGCTAACATAGGGGGAATCATCAGGTAGCACTTTATGCTATCAAAGGCCTCCTAAAAATTCTTATCCCAATAAAAACGAGCATCCTTCTTTGTAAGAGCAGTGAAGGGATGACATCTATCAGAAAGGTTGGAGATAAATCTCTATAAGAATGCAAGCTTAGCCTGAAAAGATCTCAACTATGTAAGACTCTTAGGGGGTTTCAAGTCCACTATATACTTGATCATGGAGGGATCAATCTCAATGTCATGGTAGTGAACAATGAAACCGAGAAACTTCCTAGCAGTAACAACAAATGTGCATTTTAAAGGATTCATCTTTAAATTATACCTGTATAGTGTTAAAAAATGATTCGCAGATCTTGAAGGTGATCTCCACAGACCATGCTTTTGACTACGAGGTTATCCACATAATATTGAACCTGCTCGTGAATCAATTCATCAATGATAGTCATAACACGCTGATAGGTGGCTCCATCATTCTTGAAGCTGAAGGGCATTACCTTATAGAAGTACACACCAATGGGGGTGCAAAATGCAGTGAATTTCTCATCTTCAGGGGCCATCTTTATCTGATTGTAACCAGATGAGCCATCTATGAAGGAGAATATACTATGGGATGAAGTAATATCTACCATAAGCTCAGGGATGAGAAGAAGAAAGTCATCTTTAGGATATGCCTTATTCAAATCATGGAAGTCTACACAGATACGAATTTTACCACTCTTCTTTCAGATTGGAATAATATTGGTGAGCCAAGTAGGATACTTCTCTTCCTGAATAAAATCAGCTTCTATAAGCTTCTTAATCTCAGTGATTACTTATTATTTAATCTCCAACCTTATCCGATGAGGTGACTATTTAACAGGAACTGAATCAGAATTAATGGCCAACTTATGGACTGCTACTTCTAGCTCTAAACCAGGCATCTCAATATAGTTCCAGGCATAATAATCTCTAAACTTAGATATGAGTTCAATATACCCTTGGGATTTTGATTCGGATAACAAAGCACTATGTAAAATAGGTCGAGGATCCGATTCAGTAACCAAATTGATCTCTCGTAATTCAAACATGGTAGAAGTGGCACTATCTTCGAATTCATGTGGAGCGTAAAGGGCCCTGTCCTCCACATCATTTGGGTCTTCATTTTTAGAGATGGAAATAACTGGATAAGAGTGGGAGATAACACGTATATTGGCAGAAGGAAACTGATATTTCTCAAAATAGCCTATACCACATTGAGTTTGAGGTAGACTAGTTCGCCAAATACAGGCTTGCTATAGAGCTTATCCATCAAACCAAGTCAAAGGAATAACAACCCGCTCAACACAGTTATCCATGAAAGAGGTAAAGTATCGAGGGACATGTGTGACCTCATCATCCATAGTGGATTCCACAGAACCCTGTACAATAATACTATGTGGGACACCTACATTGTGGAACAATGATGTATGCCAACCAGGCTGTGGTGGCATATAGAGAGTGTGTAACTCCTGCACAGAGTGATTATCAGAGTGCAGTGGACCATAAGTATAAGTAGAAGATATAGAGGAAGTTTATCGAATAGATTTCTCAACTCTTACCCCATACATCTGACGAGAAAGGGATTGTCAGCTTGTAGTCTGATGTCCGACATCTGCGTCGTCGTCTGAGCACTATGAACGATTAGACAGCCTTGAGATATCATATACCTATGAAATATGGGATAGGAACTGTAATCATCAATACTAAAGGTGGGAGAGGGAACTGAATGACAAGGAGCCTTAGTCATCTCATCATCATAGTCAGACTCGATAATCAAAGGGGAAGTATAATGGTGCAAGAGTGGAGGAATTCGAGTATCAAAATTTCTTGCAGTGTAAGCTGACTCTCTATGTCATCCTCTACCCCACCATCCCCTACCTCTACTAGGGGAAACTTCTTGCCCATCTGCAAACTGAAAAGAAGATCCAGCATGATCTGCAGTGGAAATATCTACATCAATACCAACCTGTGATGGACCCTATACTAGTGGTCATGTAGGACCCTATGTGAGTGACTGCACAGGACCCTGTATAACACTAGTGGGTATCACTGGTGATTGGATAGTGGGAGGTCTATAAGCCTTCCAAGGAATGTAATACTCGGCATCATCATAAATTGAGATTTCATGCACAATAAAGGGTTGAGTATCCCTGGGGATGGAGTACTCTATATCATTCCTAGTATACTTTATGCACTAGTGCAATATAGAGGGCACCATCCCATTCTTATGAATCCAAGACCTTTCTAAGAGAGCCTTGTATGAGGTATCTACCTCAATAACATGAAACTTTACCTCTGTTAAGAGATCTCCAAAATATAAAGGCAAGGTAATGGATCTTAGAGCATACTGGCCCTAATCATTGAAGCCCTTCAGCATAATCTTATCTGAAGTCTATTTTAAATAACCAAGGGAGAGGCTTTGTAGAGTGGCATGATTAAGAATATTAACTGAAGCACCTTAGTCAATGAGGACCCTATTCAACTCATAACCATTGAATTTAATAGTGACATATAAGGGACGGTTATGCTCAGAAGTCCTTAAGAGAAGATCTTGATCTGAAATGGTAATGTATGGTATTTCTCTCAAATAGCATGCAACCTTAATAAACTCAGTGGCAAAGAATACTTGACAGGACTCTGGTTCTAGTAAATCTTTCATTAAAGTCTCTCTCAAGACGGAAGATATCATAAGTGCATCGTAAAAATTTAGAAGAGATGGAATTTTTCTCAAATGAGCCAACACATTATAATCAACATCAAATTGAGGGCCTTTTCCTTTCTCTTTAGCCTGTGCTTAAGGAGGGGGAATAAAATCATCATGTTGGGGATTGATATTTTTATCTTTTTCTTTAATATTTTTATCCATTTTAGGTGGAAGGATCTTTCTTGAATATAATTGGATCCCTGCATTGAGTCAAGCTCAGCAGAAGACTTATTTAGTTTAGAGGTCATGGCTTATGTTAGCTCTATAAAAGGTGATTAGAGTATGTTCTCAAACTCATCTCCAGAATCCATGTAATAACCTCCCTCAGGAATGGTAAATCTAGGCTTTTCCTCACACTCAAACCCTTCTCCATATGAAGGCTTACCATCATTATCAGAGATAAATAAAACATGAGAAGAATGAGTGCTGAAAAAGTAAAGCTAGAAGCAAAAGACCAAAAGCAGCCATAATCATCTTATTCCATTAATTCATCATCAATAGAAGGGAGAATAAAATTTTTCAGTGTAAGTGCTAGAAGAGATCCCATCTTCCCCTCTGAAGTTACAACAAACTTATCTCTTTCATACATTTTTCTAGTATATGAAGTAAAAGAAATGTGCTCAGTAGGCACTACAACAGAATAAGGAGAAACTAGTAATATAACTGGGCTGGCAACTATCGACTTGGCCTGTGAATGCCTCCTCTCAACTGCTTGTTTGATCATGCCCCTTATCTTGGGAGAGAGTGCAAGCTACCACTCCTTCCTAGAACTAAGGGGTACTCTACTATCACTGCTCTGACCATAATACTGACTGTCACACTAACTGGAGTATGTAATTATCTGAACCACCTAAGCAACCTTGTCTCGGGGTTGTACCAAATCACTATCCTGTAAGTGAATCTCCCCATTAGCCATAAGGCTTTCCACCCTATCTTTGAACACATAATAATCTTCAATGACATGATTAATGTGCCTATGGAACGAACAATATAATGATGATCCTTCTAT
Source organism: Dendrobium chrysotoxum (assembly GCA_019925795.1). Classification (NCBI taxonomy): domain Eukaryota; kingdom Viridiplantae; phylum Streptophyta; class Magnoliopsida; order Asparagales; family Orchidaceae; genus Dendrobium; species Dendrobium chrysotoxum. Next base: position 11,663,380 of record CM034304.1, on the reverse strand, counting down.
CCCTCTTCTTCTACTCTCCTGTTAGCTAGAAATATCAAAATATTTTTCTTAACAAGGAATTTAAAATTTTTTTGTACACTTTTCCTTTTAAAGGGATATTCCTATCTAAGCTTCTACTATAGGTACTGCTAACTCTCTGGAGTCCTATAAGAGGGTCTAAACTACTGAGTCAGTGATCGTGGCTGAAACTGTACTGGAGGCTATGCCGATGGTGGCATCTGTGGTCATGGCTAAAACTATGGTTGTGGTGGTTGTGGTGGTGGTCCCTGTGGTATCGAGCTAACCATGGGCCTCTTGCTCTTATCCTAAGACTCAAAAGTACTGTGCACCTCTACCTTCCTAAGAGGTGGTTCCCCTAAAAACTCCTATATTTGAGGTCTACACGAGGGTTGATTTTCAACCTTAGGAGGGATTATAGCGGGTATACTGTCCTGCAAACTAGTGAGCTTAGTCAACAACTTTTGAAAGGATTGAATGCTAAAACCCTTCAGGTATGGGGTGATAAGACCATTAATATTCTTCAATAAGATCTCAACTATATGCTGCTCCTGCCACTGAGGCTCGCATTGAAGGCTAAGATATCTCCTCCTAAGAATGTAGTTAGGTAGAGGCTCATGGGGACACTGTCTGGTCACTACCAACTCACCAACTATGACTCTATGCTGAACACTGATAAATCTCTGAATGAAAATTTGCTCAAGCTCCATAAATGTGCTGACTAAATTATTATGTAATTGGCATAATTATCACATACCACCCCAGATAAACTGCTAACAAATAACCTCAGCGTCCACACATCGTTCCCTCTAATATTATAACATATGGCCCAAAACTGCACCAAATATTGTCTGGGGTTCCCTAAACCATTAAACTGTCAGAAATGAGGAGGGACAAAATAGGTGGGGTATGGCTCCTGCTCATACTCTATCAAATAGAACTAACTTCTACTAAAACTTTCTAGAAGAGATAGCTTGCTCAACTCTCTATGGAATTATATCATAGATCTGGCCTGGTGTTAACTATACTAATTGACTCTGGGCTGGAACACTAAACTGTACTGTTTGGGGTGCTACTATAACTACCCTCTGAACCCTATCAACTCTCATAAGCTGTGGCACTGCTACCTACAACACTACAGGCTCATCTCTGGATGTAGTGGGGGTGCTTATATCCATGACTTGGGGTGTATCCCATAACACTGTCAACTAGGCAGTCATCGATGCCATAACCCTGGCCATCTTAGCCATCTAAGTCTGCAACTACAACACTATCATATTTGTATCCACCGATCGGGGAGGACCACCTTATGCTGAGGTGTAAGGCATGTCAGCCTCTCCCTGCTCCTCCATACTATCATCCAGACCCCTCTAATCATTTGATGTACCCTACCTCATAACAACACAAATATGATGAATGGGGATGTCCTCGTCTGACTTTTCTTCGAGTAAGTCCTCACTAGAGAAGGATTGATAAATTACATTAATATATGGACCCATAAGAGAGGAGATTCTATGGGGACTGGGAACAAGAACTGGCTCCACTCAAACTAGGGAACTATCCAATGAGACAACATCCTTAACATTTGCTAACTCATCACACACCATCGACCCTGCTACTGATCCCGAGGGAATAATTATGTCAACCTACTGAACTATCCCAACTATTTCCTTTATCTCAACAAGTCGATCCACCTGTCGATGACTCCATACCCATGTACTATGATGGGATCCAACATGAACATCGGACTGCATGGGGGGATAACAATAATATAATTGAGCTATGGCCAGTCAGGCTCTGACTGTGGGCGATGTCCATGATGACGGGGGCATCATCCAATAGTAGGGACACCAATCTAGGGTTTGACTATCAGAACTGCTCTAGTTTGTTGTTGTGGTGGTTATCCTCTCTACCACTGGTAACTCTATCAAAGAGACTGCCTCTGAAATTGGGTCTGCACCTAAGAGATTTGGTTGAGTAACCTCTCCTCACTAACACAGCCTCTACCTCGCATCTAATGGATTATACTTCTATTCCTCTGAGTGAGGGCTCTAACAGCACTGTCATAATAGCAAGTGGAAGAGTAGTGATGACAGGAGGGGCTGCCATAATACGAAGAGCATCCTCCTCATCACCATTATGTACTAGTGGAGAAAAGCATCCTCCCATGATGATGTCGATCTCAGGTGAGACCACAATATTAGGAATCTGAAGAACTGTAGGTCAACATGGCTCCTGCTATAAGGGAACCACCCTTTACTGAGCTGGCTCCTAATGAGCCACTGAATCTACCATATGTTGTACTATCACCTCAGACACTACTAAGCGTAACGTCCTGTTCCTATTCCTTTGGGCCCTTCTCCTAAAGCCCGAGGTTAAAGAAGAGGCTACTTTAAGACCAATCAACTAAACAGGAGGGATAAGAGCTACTAGGAAGGGGAGTGTCGGGGTTTGCCCAGCAGTCTCAGGGTAAGAAGGCCAAGCAAAAATAGAAACCCAATGGGTAGATGAGGGTGAAGAAAGCTCGTCCTAGGCACCCCTCTTCCTCGAAGAGGAAGGAGGAGGGGAAACTTGAGTGTGAGTAGCCTCCAATGGGGTAGCAGAAAGAGGAACAATTGGCTGCTGGCACTGAGGGGTCGGGGCTGTCCAAATAACAGGTAGTGCAGATGCTAGCCACCTAACCCCTAGTCTAGGAAACTGAATAGGTGGGGGCCTCAACACTAGCTGCCTAGCTATAGGGCACACTAGCTACGTATGGGCTAGAACAGGGTGAATAGGTGCCCGGGCAGAATGCTGAGTAGCTGGGCATCCAAAGGGGCGCATGGCTGCACAGCCTTTCCTTTATGGGGGAGCAAAGGTGGAAGCCTCGGATGGGGTTGACCCACCAAGAGTTATGTATGCCGAGTCAATAAAGGAACTAAAGGTGATCCCCCATAGGTAGGCTCGAAAGAAAAGACTCCAGAAGTGTCACCTGTGAGTTTGATCCAAAATAGAAAATAACAGAAGAGCTGGAGTAAGCCATGGTACTGTATGCTAACAAAAACTGAACCAATTCGGACAAGATGATACCATATGAGAGAAAGAGAAAAGAAAGGATAGAATAGCCTAAAAGGCTAGGAAGGAGAGAACCTAACTAAGGAGCACGAAACCCGGAGTACACATAAGAGATAATAATATCTAATCCAAAGATGGAGAGAGAAACCTATCCCACCATGGTCGCCAAAAATCTGTGGGTCTTCGAAAGGATTCTACTAGCGGGGAACATAATGCAAATGGTACGATCACACTACCCCTAGAACAAAATGGTCATAGGCCTTTACACTCTATGCAAGCAGGCCAAAAAAAGAGCAGATGAGATTATATATATGATTAATCATGGAGGATAGCGATTTTTACCTTTGATGGGTAATAATATATGTAACCTGATCAAAGTCATGAGATTTCCCTCAATTGGAGCTATTCCAACCTTTCCATATATATGCTCATTTCGTATTCTATCTCTAAGAGTACAACCACTCATCCTTCTAACCATCCTCATATTTGGAACACTTAACTTAATATTATGTTTCCCTTTTAATGGCCAACATTCTACACCATAAATTATTGCAGGTCTAACCACCATCTTATAGAATTTTCCCTTAAGTTTGAGGGGGCCTTTTCTATCACACAACAGGCCCTATGCATTCGACCACTTCAACCATCCAACTTGAACTCTTCTAATAAAATCCCCATATTTTTTACCATTACTCTAAATAATAGACCCAAGAAATCAAAAACATGTACTCTTATTAATGACTTGATTACCCAAAGTCACAATCCCTCCACTAGGTCTATTATTACTAATGTTACACTCAATAAATTCAATTTTACCTTCAACTCTCTCTTTAGTCTTATCAACAAGAAGAATATCATTGGAAAAAAAGTATACACTGAGGTACAACCTCTTGTAACAGCCTAGTGAGGACATCCATTACTAATGTAAAAAGATATGGGCTTAAGGCTGATCCTTAATATAATCCAATTGAAATAAGAAAATACTTAGTCAAACCATCTTGTGTTTGAACATAAGTAATAGCTCATGCACATATATCTTTAATGGCTTAAATAAATATTACTATCTCCTGTCTTTTCTAGAACTCTCCATAGCACTTCTCATGGAACTTTATCACATGCTTTCTCTAAATTAGTAAATCTCATATGAAGATCCACCTTATTTTATCTATACTTCTCCATCAAACCTTTCACTACATGTATATCTTCCATAGTAGACCTATTGATACTACCTACCTCATGACTTATTCTAGAGATTTTGATGATAACAAATATATGCTTAGATGTTCTAATTTATGTGTTAAGTATTTCAGGTGTAATGACTTGATGAATATTTATGGTAATTACTTAAATGGAATCTATATTGCATAACTCAAGCTCAATCAAATTTTGAGCTGAAAGAACTCAAGATGGACCAAAGATGGAAAGCTTAAAGATTTTTATATTAACGTAGGAGTATGTTAGAGGTCCATTAATATTTACTTGTGTGGTTCAATTTACTCATAATTTAAATATTTATTAAAATGATTTATCTAATTATTTAGAAATCTATAAGATTCGTTTATTAAATAAATTTTATAAGCTTCATTGTTATTAATTATGAAAAGATAATTAATCAGGAAAATTAAATGTAATAAGCTTATGTGGTAAAAATTTATTAAGTATTTTATTTTGAATTAAACTTATTTCTTATAAATTTACTAATGTATAATTAATTTTATCTAATTACATCATATTTTTATATGAATACTTAATATATCTTTAAATATATAAAAATATGCATGAGGTTTTATTTTACTGGATATGATATTATTTTGATTGAAAAGTGGCTTAGTTTTTGATTAATTAGATTCCTTGGATTCAATAGATAAAAATTGATAGGTTATATGACCCATCTGGAGCTATATTAAAATTATAATGAATTTCTAAATATTATCCAATTTTAATACTATTTGCTGGGTAGCCGTTTTTGCCTTAATTTGGATGTATATGAAGACTTTTTGACTTGTCCATGTGACTAGCCATTTTATAGCCATTTGAAACATATATTTTTTTAATATAAATTAATTATTTATCAAATATCGTATTATTAGTTGATAAATTAATCTTAGATTATTAGTTTTATTCAAATTTGACTTTACTTACCCTTTTCCTTTAAATACCCCTCTTTCTCTTCTTGTGAGGGCTATTTTTTTAAAGAGAAACTCTAGCATTTTCTCCATTCATTTTTTCCTTCCTTACATGGTAAATCTTAAGAGGTGAAACTTTAATTTTACTTCCAAGAGCTCTTTTCATTTGCAAGATCAAATTCTTGGTTAGAAAACTTTAATGCACTAAATCCTGTAACGTCTCTTGGAGTTCTTAAGTTTGCTTTCTTTTTTTAAATTTTTACTTGCTATTTTTTTAGTTATTTTCCACCATATATTTTTCTTGAAAATATTTATTATTTGATGAAATACTAGTGGAGAACATTATATTAAGTTTTCTATGTTAAATCTTTTAAATCCATAAAGAAAATAAAGCAAGTATTTTTATTTTCTTTTATGTGGTGTAGATTTGCATTTCAAATCTAATACTTTTTTAAAAGTATTATATGATTTGAAGAGTTGTAGTTTAATTCAATAATATTTTTATTTAAAATATTATTCATATTTTTATCAAGATATAAATCTATCTAAAAGTGAGCAAATTTTATATTCCAATTGCAAGTAGTGAGGTGATTAAAATTAAATTGTAAGATCATCTCAAATATTTTGATCATTTTAATGCAAGATAATTTGAGCATGTATTATTTACATCATATCATATATTTTTTTTCTTGATCTAAGCCATTTGGCTTAGTAAAGTTTAAATTATAATTAGATTGGGTTGTACACGCCCGTGTAGGAGAGTGCATTCACTAATAACTCCATATTAAAATCGACCCTATCTTATTTTCATATGATAGGTGAAAAATCTTAGGGAATGTAGAATATTTTTAAAAAAAGCCAATTTTTATATTCAAATCACTTCGCAAAATATCTTTTTCACCTTTCAAGGTGATATGATATGATCATTATTGTATTTGATAACAAAAAATGGAAAATTTTTAAACCCAACTTCTATCTTTAAATAATATTTTTGAAAGACATTTCTATCTTTCGAGATAGTAAGTTATTCTTTTATTTGTATTTGACTATAAAAGTGAATAATTTCTTATTTTTGCACTTAAATCCATCATAGAATAAATAGTCTATCTTCTGAGATAGTATTTTATTTTCAATATCATATTCAATCACAAGAATTAATAGGACCACCCCAAATCTACATAAACTTTAAACATAACATTTTATTTTCTTATAAATTTTTCTGGTGACTCCATTGGGGATAGTTCCTCTCTCTATCTTTAATAGTGGCTAATATTTTACTACATCGGTAGTTTGTAAGACTACCTTTCTTCTTTCAATTGCCTTATCCATTTCTTCTTTGTGTAAGTGTGATTAGAATCTAAAAAGTTTAAGGGGTGAGTGAGGGAATTTTAAATAAAATTTTAGACTTTACCATCCCATGCATAATTGATTCGTATAAGGAGAGTGCTATGCCAAATTCTTTGAAAATTTTCATTCAATATTTTTAAATTTTAGGAACCTTGTACTAGATGAATTTGTAGTGTATTGGATTTTAAAATCTAGAAATATCTCAAAAACAAAAAGCTAAACTTTTTCTTTCAAAATACTTTTTCCTTCCTATTGGCATACACTATAGTTATAATCTTTTATATCTCAATGGATGTGATGAGATTCCAAACTTTTAAAAATTTAAAGATCAATTTTAAATTATAATAAAATGATTATTTTAAAGAAAATTGATTGTGGATAGTGTAGAAGATAATGGAAGGAAAATTAATCTTCTCCTTTTATAAGAACTCATTGTTGAGGAGATGGAATTTAGAAATACAGTTAGATTTGTAGTGGATTTTTAGATTGTTGTATTGTCAATAAACAAAAATAAGATAATTGATATCATTGTCATTGACTAAAATTATGATACCCTAGTAGAGATTACTATAGAGTAAGGGTCTAACTCCTCTATTCTTTACAAGAGAGTTATTGTTACTCCTATACTCATTACACATCATGCTAAGGAGGATAAAAAAAGTCATTTACTGTGATGACACTAAAAGTACATTGGTATTTAAAATTGGTTCAACTTTGTTACCCCTTTTACATGCTAGACCGAATGAGAAACTATCTCAAAAGGATTCGAAATAAAATTATCAAGGCAAGAAAAGTTACTGAATTGGAAGGCTTAAAGAAAATGAAATTTGAGGATGGTGAGGAGTTTACTATTCCTCCCACGTTCCCGTTCCAAGATGGAAGTCACTTCCACCCTCTTTCTACTACCAAAGGTGATGAGCATGTTCATAGGATAAGATGTTATCCATCGCACCCTTCTCACTTTTGCTTGGGAAAAACTAATGATAAAGAAGTATTGCAATAAGGTAAAGTTCAAAAAAACATCATTCATATATGTGTTGCCTGTGCAGTAGGTGAAAATGGTTAAGGTACATTGAAAAGATATGAGGACGTAAAGACTAAGAGATCCAAATCTCCTCAAAAGGAATTTCTGCCAACTAAAATCAGTCGATTAAAATCACTAATGATTGGACATGGTCCTTCCACTTTATTGGATGATGTTAAATTACACTTTTATCAGTATTTCAGTGCATCATCTTTAGAGGAGGATGTGTAGAAACCACTAGGAGTGCCACTCTCATAATTACTAGGTCACTGGTAATTAGGGAGAAAAAATGAGGAAAAAGAGGGAGAAGAAATAAAAATTGGTGATAAGGAGGATGAATTTGTGGTCTTATCTCATAGTAATACCACCTAAATGTAATTTATAAAGGTTCCTACCATGATATATTTTAAGATTTAGATGCCTTATTATAAAATCATGCTGCATCACCTAGGAATCGGACAAACCCCATGACAATCTCTTCCTCCGAAGAGATCGTGGAAATAATATTTCATAATGGTAGAGTCTTGTGACCTAGACTTTTAATTTGTAAGGAAAACAAATCCTTCCTCAAGTGTACTGGGCCTAAATTTTCATTAGAAAAAAGTTGGTTCATTTTTTTTAATGGAAATTGACATCTACTTTAAATCATAAATAGAAGAAGGTTATGATTGAATCCACTAAATACTTAAAAGTAAAGACCTATGATTGATCAATTTATAAAAATAAGTATCCCCTCCTTGCCACCATTTTTGTGGGTTGGTTTTATTTTTGAATCAAAATCTATATCGAGCTAAAATTGGACTTAGAAATAAAATTATCTCTATCTTCTTGAAATTTTATATGCTATAGGCATCTTTGGTGTGTTTATGAATAAACCAAATGATTTTCCAAATTAGTTCTTATTAATATCAACGGATTAGATTTATTTTGTAGATTTTGCTTCCTTTTATACGAGATTGAATTTGCTCTCTTATGTTTGAAAGATAACCTTACAACTGAGAATAATAATTTTAAGGTTTGAGAAAGGAAATCTTCTCTAAAAAAATGAAAAGGTGCACAAAGCGAGCCAAAAATGAAAAGAATAACTAAGTATTCCAAAATAAAAGATGCACAAAATGTGCCAAAAATTAAATAACTAAATGACATCCTTTTCAAATCCTTAAATCATAGAAAATCCATTTTCCTTAGATATTTTTCTTGATGCTTAACTTTGAAAATCCTAATCTTAGATTTATTATCATGAATTAATATTCTATTAGATAAAAAAATCATGCAAGAGAATTAAAAAGATTAAATTTTTTCCCTAATTTAAATATTTTGAAATAAAATTCAATTTTAAAATATATAAGGTTAACCCTAGTTCAGCTTCTATGGGGCTTGATCTGGGTTAACAAAATCTAAATTCTTAAACCTTCTTAGGTTAGTTGGAGTTAGTCCACTTCTCACTATAATTTTGAATTTGTTCTCGTTTGTCATTTTGATTGGGTCTAAATGATTAAGAGAAAATATTATTAAATAAAAAGAATAAATCTTCTACTCCCTGATAATAAATCTAAATCTTATTCTTGAGGATAGGTGTAATCCCTTACAGTTAGGCATCCATTCATTTAGGATCCACTCCATAAATCATATTATATAATGGGTTTAACATTATTCTCTCTCTAGAAGTGTAATTTCCATCACTGAGAATTGCCATTCAAAAATAAAACATAATTGAACAGAGTACCTGACTTTGGTTAGAAGAACATGAGGGTCTTAAAAAATACTACTTCAAGCTCATTAAAATCTATAATTATATAAGTCATGACTGATTCAAGCTCGTGATAAATTATTTAACCCTAAAACTTTCCAAGTAGGAGACTTGGCCTTTATTCTTAAGAGTCCTATTTTAGTCTATTAGAAAATTGATGGAAAGTTTGACCCAATGTTAACTGGATCATTCATTATGGAGATAGTCTATGAAGGAGGTTCCTATCAATTTATTGATTATAAAGGATTTAAGCCAATACTTTTTGTTAATGGGTAGGAAATATTATGCATGATATAAATCAATGTTCAATATTTATGGAAAGTCTTCATATTTAAAAAAAACTTCAAATTAAATTCTCCAAAATCGCAATTCTAAATTTAAATCTTTTAATTTTTTAATTTGTCAAATCAAATTAAAAATCATAATCCATATGTAAATAACGAATACTTTCAAATTCAATCAAAAATCAAAATTGATCTTAATCTCAATCAGAATCTAATCCAAAACTTAAATTCAAAATCAAAATTCCATTCTAGTCTTTAATGATATGTGTGAGTACCGGTGCTTCCATTCCTTATGATTAGACCTTTTATTGTTGGAGCAAGCCCATTGTGGCACGATCCTAACATCAAAATTAAATTCGAGTTAGATAGATTCTAGCAAATCTCCAGAAGTTTAGGTAGAATATCTCCTTGATTTGTTCCCCTAGCTAGATATGAGTCCTTGTACTTTCTATGTTAGATATTCATTAAAATCCTAAATTTGATCAAATAGGAGTAGGTGTGAGTCCTTGAGCTTCTTATTTTCTAGGATCTTAACTAGGTAGTTCTGGACTTTATCCCACTAGGCTCCATCATAGTTTAGTTACCTTCTAGTCTATTAAATGTTAGGTGTGAGTCCCCATGCTTCCCTCCCTCAGAATTACATATGCTACTATCGGAGTAAGCCCTCATCGTAGCATCATAGCATTAGAATTAAATTCCCTCAAATACTTTAGGAGTAAGTCTGAGTACATGAGCTTCCTATTTCCTAGACTAGCTAATATTGGATTAAGCCTTATGGGGCAATTCATAGCTTGGTTATCTTTAGTATCTTAAGGTTCGGTGTGGGTCTCCATTATTCTTTTCCTTAGATTTGGAGGTAATCAAAATCATAGAAATCCACATCCTTTAGGAATAGATGTGAGTCCTCAAGCTTCCTATTTCCTATGATTTAAACAAAGCTAGTGTAGGATTTAAGCCTACTAGGCTGCTTCATGGCTTAGTCATCTTTAGTGTCTACAAAATAAGTGTTGGAGCAAGCCTTTTTGTGGCACCATCCTAACATTAAAATTAAAAGAAATATTGATCCTTTAAGACTAGGAGTGACTCCCTGAGCTTCCTATTTTCTAAGTCTTTTGTTGGCTATTATTGGATTTAAGTCTAGGCCCTTCATAGCTTAGTCATCTTTAGTCTGTTAAGTTTTGGTGTGAGACCCCATGCTTCTTTTCCTAAGGGCATTGATCATTAGTATATGATAAAGCCTTTTCATCCCCTTTCCTAGTGATCTTCCAAAATTTCAAGTCAATGAACATTTTTGCTTTTAAAATGGCATGCATAGCAACCCCTAAATCCCCAATGATTACAAATATATGAGGTCAATGCCAACATATATGATTCACTCTTTCAAGATCATCATACATATTGGGGGTCCATTTGTTGACCTCATGCTTATGTGAGGTCAAGAATACCAAATCAAATTCAATTCCAAATCAATCTAAATATGAAATCCAATTCAAAATCAATTATTGAAATCCAAATCCAAAACCCCTTGGTCCAAAACAAATTTATGGAAAAATTTTAAATCCTTTAATACCCTACCAAATGACCTTGGAATCATGATATGTTAGTTGCGTATTGATTAGGCATGTTGGTAGGGTCAACTAAGTCAAATTGAAAGCACCACAAGCCTTCTAACACTGAACACTAAAGTCATTTTTCAATATTGCAAAGCTTTCAATATTTGTAACCTATGCCACTAGACATGGCATACTAGAGAAAATCACCTTGAAAGCCTTCCCAAAACCTTTGAATATGTCCATGAGCAATATTATATTGGTTTGAACTTCCTTGGACTTTGGTGGGCTATGGTTGACCATGGTTGACCATGAAACCCATAAACTTTGAAACCTCCTAAATTAAACTATTCAATTAACTTTTGCATTGCTCAATTAAATAAAACCCTTAAACTACCTCAAACATATCCCAAAATTGATATAGAGTGTATTGAACCCTGGTCAAACCTAGTTGACCATGTCAGCAATGATTGACCAAACTAGCCCTTAAGCTTTAAAAAATTGTATTTCAATAATTTTGATGAAATCAACCCCTTAAATTATGGAAACTCACTCTATTTCATGCTTATAATGAACCAAAATTATGTGTGAGTAAATTCATGGTGAGTTGACCATGCCTTGAATGAACCTAAATTATGTGTGGGTAAATTTTTGGTGACTTGACTTGGTCCTTTAAAAATGCAAATTTCACATCCATGCAACCAAATCCTCCAAAATTCATGCAAATAGCCTCTTGAAGTTTCCTATGACCCATCCTAGGTGGCTTGACCAAGTTTGACTAGTCAACATGGTCAATTCTACAAAAATTTGCTTAAATGATAAAAATGGTAAAAAATGGTTCAATTTGCTAATTTCAAAAATCCCACCACACCAACCCATGTGGGCTACTTAAATGGATTCTAGAAGCTTCCTAATTACCCTTTAATCCATTTATAAGCTTTGGTTTAATGTAAATCAACCCCATATGGCCACATGAGTAATTTATATTTGACTAAAAATTGAATTTCTTTAATTACTCCTTAACCAGTGGTACAATTGAGCTCAAATTTGGACAGGATAAACTTGGGTATGCTTGCCAGAAGTAATAATTTTTCTAACTCCTCATGATTAAAGGATTTTAGTGAATTAAATTTTCAAAGTTCTGGGTCACATTTTGACCCAAACTTTTGAAAATATATAATTCTACATCCACATAGAATTAGGTCTTAAGTTTTCTATGATTTGTGTACATTAGTTTAAGGGTTAGAAATTGGTCTCGATTTCTTGTGAGAGAAATTTAAAAAAAATTTCATTCTATTTTTTTGGTTTGCTCGTCTATGGTGGCGGAGGGACTCTGATCATTAGATTCCGATGATTGGAATACCACAAATATATTTACTACTAAGCATCCTAATGAAGGAATCCTTCATATGGATGCTAAAGGCAGTTTCTCTTTCAATAGTGCAAGTTTTTGGAATTCTGGTTTCAAAAATATACCATTGATTATTAATGAAGGTCGCATTCCATCTGTTCATGAGTTTGTTTCTATTTCTGTGGAAGGAAAAGGAAAAGTAGTCTTAACTGATTAGGATTTGAAGTATAAGAATGGTTCTATATCTTCTGAAAATAGTTTTCAGCATCTATGAAGAATATCATCTCTACTTATACTCCAAAGTCAAATGATTTGGAAACCTTGTCTTCATCAGATTTTAATTTGAAAGTTCATAGATTTGTTAATCATTCTATTTCTGAGGAAATTAAAGGTGTTAGCTTCTTAAGTTCAATCTAAGATTGATAAATCAACTCCTGAAATTGATAAATCATCTCCAAAGATTTTACAAATTTCTGATAAAATAATAGATTTATTTCAGAAGAATGGTTTTTTGAATGCTTGGGTGAAACTAGAATATATAAAAGTTAATCATATTCAATCAATTTCCAAAATAATTGAGGATGGCAATGTTGTTAAACTCAACTTAGAGAAAGAATTTGTGAATGTTCAAGTTCTAAAAAATTCACTTGTTGTTAAGGTTCTAGGTAAAAACATTCCCTTTCCCCTTTGTAGTATTGAATTGAGGCGTCAATGGGGTAAATTTTGTAGATTCTATTTAACTTCTCTTGGTTTAGATTGGATTTTATTTTCTTTTCAATCATCTAAAGATATGGAAGAATTTTTAGGTGGAGGACCTTGGTATGTGTCAGGATTCATAATTGTAATAGATAAATGGACACCCAAATTTTCTCCTTTATCTATGAAAGGTTTATCATCACCAATTTGGATTTGTTTTCCACATTTACCATTACAATGTTGGGATGAAGTTAATGTTACTAAGATTATTTCAAGGATAGGGGCCCCATTGTTATTAGATGGCAACATGTTCAAATGGGGAAGAAGAGAATTTGCTAGAGCTTGTGTTCGAATTAACTTGGATTCTAAGTTACCACTTGGAGTCTGGATAGAAGGGGTTTGTAGTAAATTTTTTTAGCCAATTGAGTATGAAAAAATATACTCCTTGTGTCTTAATTGTTGTAAGATAAGACATAAAAAAGATATATGTCCTGAAGGTTATCACAAGAATGAGTTTGAAGGGCAAAAGGAAGTTCAATCAGTAGGTGATCATAAAAATGAGTCTGATTTTGTCAGGACAATTCCTTAGAAAGTAAGTGATTATGGGATTTCTAAACCATATAATGAAATATCTTATGGTCCTTGGATGCATGTTAAATTCAAAAAAAATAGAAGAAGACCCTACTCAACTTTTAAGGAAGACTTAGTCAGGAATTCTGATAAGCGATTATCTTCATCAGTTGTAGCTATCAAATTTGATGTATTATCTCAAGAGAATTCTGCTATGAAAGATGCTGAAGCTGATGCATAGAAGGAGCTTGATGTAGAGGATCCTAAGGTTTCATCTAAATCTATGGGTGCAGTGGAACCTTATTCTACTGTTAATGAATCTATATTTTAAAAACCCAAAATTGGAGCTGAAGATTGGATTGAGGATGTTGTTGATGGAGCTAAAGATATTAATAAGGATGGAGCTGAAGATGTAGTTGAAGGGGTTGTTGCTGAAGTTGAAGAATTTACTGATGCTGTGGTGAATCAAAATAGTTAGAAAACTTTTATGGAAGTTGTTGTTGGTGCTGTGGTTATTTATGAAAATGTTTTGAACCTAAAGCTTAATAAGAATATTTTTGAAAGTATGGTTCCACAAAAGATGGAAGAAATTATTTCAAATGATCCCAAGATAAGTTTGAAGCCTTCCTATTTTGTTATTGGTCATGAGGTTATAAGTTCTTTATGTGTTAAACAAAAATGCTTTAAAGAACTTAAATCCCAAGGACCTATTGAAGATGTTACTAGAAAAAGTAAAGTTGATTCGGGTTTGTGGTTGAATAGTGGTGGTAGGGATTATTCCCTTTCTGGTTCTTAATGTATTCCTTTTTCTTGACTTTGAGGAGGAGTATCAAATGTTCTAGTCCTAGTTGGGTAGAGGTTGCAATATGGCCCTAGGTTTTGAGGATATCATCATAGTTTTCTATTTGCATTATGAAATTAGAGTAATGGAATTTGGGACTTTTCCTAGTTTTCACTTTTTACCTGATTGGGAATTCTGGGATACTAACCAACCAATTTGGTTATCAAAAATTTTGAGTCCCCAACACACCAATTGGTTCAAAATGAGGAGTAGTCGATCTTATTTCCATTATAATATTTTCTTTTTTGCAATTACATTTTTCTTTTGCTTTGTTTGCTTTTCAATAATGCTTCCTTTCCTAATGTTAGGAAAGGAATGCCTATTAGCTTTATTTTCTTTCTAGTTTGTAATAGCTTTTTTTCATGTTATTAATGCAATTTGCACTTCTTCTTCTTCAAAAAAAAAAGAATGCCTTTGATTTCACCCCAATCTAAATAGTAGAAAGCCCAGATTAAAAATCCAAAGGTATAAATTTATTTATCTTTAGGGATTAATTATGAAACCTAGTGAGATCTTAATGGATTCAAATTTGATGGGTTTGAAGTACATGCTCTAGTAAATATGTATTTCAAATTTCACTAGATTTGGAGTTCATTTGGTCATTCAATTAGTGAACTCAAGATTGACACTCATAATTGACCTAAAAACTTTAACAATTTATAATAAATCCAAATTTAATTCAAAAAATATAAACTAAGTGTCAAAATACTTAGAATTAGGAGCTTACTAAATAATAGTTAATAGTGTCATGACAAATCCCCCCATTCCTTAAAAAGTAATTTAAAAATAAAGAAAATTTAATAATAAATTAAAATAAATATTAAAAATATTAAAAATATCAAAATAATTTTAAACTATTGAAATCATCCCCAGAGTCATCTCAGACATTTGGGAAAGCTTTCAAGCAGTTTGGAGCTAATTTGGTGCAAAAATAAGACACCTTCTCTAATTAAATAATTAAATAATTCATTAAAACGGTCAAATTTCCTTTAATATATTCTGGTAATGCTAGGCCATTCCATCGAAGTGATGCATTGTATAATATGAATACAACGAGATGTGTGTAAGGGCCACTACACCGGTGCCTGGGTGTATTGTTAAATAGACAAGGGTTCCCACATCATGGACAAACATAGGCAAATAAGCTAGTCCATGAAACTAGAATTTGGATAGAATCTTGGAATGTAGGTTCTCTTACATGAAAATTAATGGAAGTAATTGATATTATGATTTATAGGAAGATAAATATTTTATGCATTGAAGAAACTAAAAGGGTTAGGGAGAAGGCTAAGAAGATTGATAGTGTAGGATTTAAACTTTGGAATTCTTGCAGAAGTCATATCATAAATGGTGTAGGTATGATTATAGATAAGAGTTTTAAGAATAATGTTATAAAAATTGACAAAATTGGAGACAAAATGATAGCTTTGAAGATTATTGTTGATGATATGGTTATTAATATTATAAGTGCTTATGTTCCTCAAGTAGGTTTGGATATATGTTTGAAATTAAAATTTTGGAATGACTTAGAAGAATTAATTTGAATGATACCTCGTGAAGAAAGAGTTTTTATTAGAGGAGATTTAAATGGAAATGTTGGTAGAGAGGTATAGGATTTTAAAAGCATTTATAGTGGCTATGGGTTTGGAGTGACTAATGAAGGTGGTAAGACTATATTAGATTTTTCTCTAGCTTGACAGTGTGTAATTACTAATACCTTATTTAAGAAAAGAGATGAGCATCTTATTACTTATAAGAATGGTTATTATAAAACTTATATTATTGTCTTACAAAGATTGTAAAATTATTCTGAGTAAAAGTTTATGTACCCAACATCGCTTATTAGTTTTGAACTTTAAGATGAATGGGAAGAATATGAAAAATATGTTAAAACATTATTCTAACATTAGACAAGGGCATTTATAGAACACTAACAAAAATATTTTTAAGATTAAGACCCGAGGTCTTAATATTTTATCTGTGCATTAGGAAGTGAATGTTATGTGGGAAAAAGTATGTAGTAATATTAAGAATGTTGCAAAGGATATTTTTGGAGTTTCAAAAGGAAAAGCTCCTAATAATAAAAAGAGTCAGTGGTGGAATCAGAATGTACAAGAAAAGATCAATATTAAGCATTGTTATAATAATTGGTTTAGATGTAAAAACTCTGAAAATTAAGAAATATATAAAGAGGCTCGTAAGTTGTCTAAGAAAGCAATCTGTGATGCAAAGATAATAGCTTTTAATGATTTACATAATAGATCAGATTCTAAAGAGGGTGAAAGATATTTATATAATTTAGCCAAACAAAGCATAGGAGTAGTAAATATTTAGATCAAGTGAAGTGCATTAAGGATGAAGATCATAAATTGCTTTTTTAGAAGAGGATATTCAACAAAGGTGGATGAGATATTTTTCTAACCTATTCAATGAAGATTGTTAGAATACGATTGACTATAGTGACCTTACCACTCTAAATAAAAATAGAGATTTTTATTTTTATCAGCGTATTAGTAAAACTAAATTTAAAGAGGCTTAAAGAAAATGAACTGTGGAAAAACTAACCTGATGAAATTCCAATTGAGGTGTGGAAATGCTTAGGAGATGAATGAATGTCTTGGCTTACTAAACTTTTTAATATTATTTTGAAGACTAAAAAGATGCTAGATGAGTGAAGAATGAGTGTGCTGTGTCCTTTTTTTGAAGAATAAAGGTGATGCACAAGATTGTGCAAATTATAGAGGAATTAAGTTGATGTATCTCAGTTTAAAACTTTGAGAGAGAGTTATGGTGCATAGGTTATGACATGTTACTAATGTTTCTTAAAATCAAATTGGATTCAAGCTAGGTAGGTCTACCATGGAAGCTATTCATTTATTGAGAGGGTTGGTGGAGAAGTTTAGAGAGAATTAGGAGGATCTACATATGATATTTATTGATTTAGAGAAAGCATATGATAAAGCTCTACGAGAAGTGCTATGGAGAGTCCTAGAAAAGAGAAGGGTTAATAATATGTTTATTCAAGTCATTAGGGATATGTATGCAAGAGCTGTTACTTGTGTTCAAACACAAGGCAATTTGACCAAGTATTTTCCTATATCTGTTGTACTACATCATCGATCAGCCTTAAGCCCTTATCTTTTTTACTTTATTCATGGATGTTCTTACAATACATTTATAAGAGGATGTACCCTGAAGTATATTTTTTACTGATGATATTCTTCTTATTGATAAGAATAGAGAGGGAGTTGAAGGTAAACTCGAATTATGGAGGTCAACCTTAGAGTCTAAAGGTTTTTGTTTGAGTAGATCTAAACCGAATTCATGGAGTGTAATTTTAGTAG
Source organism: Dendrobium chrysotoxum (assembly GCA_019925795.1). Lineage (NCBI taxonomy): Eukaryota > Viridiplantae > Streptophyta > Magnoliopsida > Asparagales > Orchidaceae > Dendrobium > Dendrobium chrysotoxum. Next base: position 11,645,446 of record CM034304.1, on the reverse strand, counting down.
TAATAGATCTTGTGGGGTGTTTGTGACTTCGAGCGATCAAGTCATTAGTAAATGCAGTTATTTTAGATAACTTTGGTCTATTGTTCAGAGTTATGGTGAAGTAGATAGGCGTATTATTAGCAGAATTCAAGTTGGATGGTTGTAGTGGAGGAATGCTTTAGGTCTTTTGTGTGATAGAAATGTACCAATTAAACTTAAGGGAACATTTTCTAAGATGGTGGTGAGACTTGCAATGCTTTATGGAACAAAATATTGGCCATTAAAAGAGAACCATAATATTAAGTGTTGCTGAGATGAGCATGCTTAGGTGGATGAGTGGATTTACTCTTAGAGATAGGATATATCTGTGAAACGGTCTTGGATTAGTTCTAGTGACTGATAAGATTATATAGAGTCTCCTTAGAATATTTTGTTATATAAAATGACTGCCTTCTGATGACCATATTAGGAGAGTAGATGTATTAGATTTGGCCTATATTAAGAAAGTTAGAGGTAGACCTAAAAAGGCTTGGTTAGAAAATATTAAATTTAAATAAGAACTTAACTATTAATAGGATATAATGGAGAAAAAGGATTAATGTAGCCGACCCCACGTAGTGGGATAAAGGCTTGATGTTGTTGTTGTTCTAATTAAATGTCAAACTTGTAAAAATCATAATGAATTGTAGAAAAATCAAAGTGATATAAACTCAAAGGCATTGGACTCATCTTTGGGTATAATATTTATCAAAATATAAATTGTTCATAACTCAATATAAATTTTGAAGTCAGCATTTGGTCAAGTTTAATTTATTAAAATGTGATGAACTTATAAAAACATAACTAACTATAGAAACCTCCAAATGACACAAACTCAAAAGGATTCAACTCATCCTTGGGTCTAGTATTTTTGAAAAATTAGAAATTTTTAAAATTCAAAGTAAATAAAAAATTAAACTATAATTCCCTTAGCTTTCAACACACAAAGTTTAATCAATAAAAAATTTCAACCCAAGTCACCCAGCCTATTACACACACTATAGATGGCTTTTTAGGACAACCAATTCAAGTTTTAGGCTTGGATGTTGTTCCTTTCATGTGCTTTTCTCTGAGATGTGGATTTGTAAGTGAGTGAGTGCTAGTTGTTATAGTTTGATGTGATGAATTTTGTGATGCTTATGTTATGATATTTATACCATATTATTTATGATGTGATCTATGATGGGGATTTAGATTTTTCAAGCTTAGGAATGATTTAAATGTTTATTGCTAATCAGATTTTATTCAAGTGGCCATACTTATACAGGGCTATAAAAAGGTGGCTAAAATTAACCATAATTTAAAAATAACAAGATTTTCAACAAGTGATTTTTGCTACTTAGCCCGTTAATCATTAAAAGCATCGCTAAGCTACTGGTGACTAAAAAATGGGCAAAGTGATTATGATTATGATTACGTCTTTTGATTATTCATATATTCAAATGCTTCACTAAAATTAAGGGAGTTTGAGTGATTTTAATTTTTCAAAATATAATTCATTAAAAGAGTTGTGAAAGTCTATAAAATAAGGTATTTTCCAAAAGATTAGGGGTACAAAGAAGAGTGAAACATACTTTGATGGAGAGTTCTTTTTATTTGAAAAACTTAAATTGGATGAACAAAGGATGCCCAAGGAAAAGAACCAAGAGGACTGGTAGATAAAAAAGCCTTATTTTAAAAAGACATATGTCTTCCCATAGGAATAAAGTCTAGGATGTTATTGGTGAAGCTTGACCACCTCTAGTTTTCGTAGACCTTGGGTTGTATATTAAGTGGGGCTTGCCACATGGACTTTTAATGTTATACTTTTTTAAATTGATGTGTTTACAATACTTAAATAGTAAAAATTATATATTTTTCATAGGTTTCTTTCTTTCATGTGTATGTGCCTAGATTTTGATTAGGCACTTAGAGATTAAATTATTTCTTCTTGTAATTTAAAAATAAAAATTTTAGGAATAAATAACATAGAAAGATAATCGCTCTAAGAAAGTAAATTGGAGATCATTCGAGGGAACATACATATTTTTCATACATCTATCATTATTTTATACACTTCTCCGCCCGATCATAGAGTTCAGATAATCCGACCTGTAAGGAGAACCTTGGAAAGCCTAGCCTTCTAAAAAATTATTTTGAAGCATTTTTCAAAAAAACTTCAAGCATTTATGACTTGTTGTACTTCAAATTGCATGGATTATGAAAGAAATAAGTTTGTTTAAAATTTAATTGCATCAATTCTAGAAGCATAATACCACTCATAAGCCATGGGCCACTTAGGATTTTCTGTAGATGATGACTCTAAATTCTTAAGACTTAAATAATAGCCTACCCATCTTTCATAAGACCGGACCATGGTTTTGAGATGATTAGGTGGCTTAGCTGGCTTTTCACTCTAAGTAGATGTCAGTCGGAAAATTCATACACTACACTTAGAATAGGTTCTGGTTACTACTACATAGTGCCCAACTTAGATATATAATTTGAGGTAGACCTCAAATAGTTATTCCTAACCCTTTGGGAATATAATCCCAAATATCTAATAAAATGCCTACTCAAATATAAAATATTATCTCTAAAACATTAAATCCTAATATAGGATAGGTTGGAGTGCTTGTCAGTGGTCCCACAATCTTAAATTTCTTCCTACTCTTTCATCCTTTTCCTTCCAGAAGGAACTGTTTTAAATTTATCCAATCCCCTTTAAAAAATCTTCATATCTCATCCTTGTATTAATCATTGAGATCTAAAGAAAATATGTGTCACTACTTTAATTGAGAGTATTCTTAGGAGATTTTTTTTTCCTTAGATGTGCTTAACCATAAAGGTTTGTCTTTTTGGGGGACTAGTAAATCCAGATTAAAATAAACCCTATCTTATTTTCATAAGATAAGAGAAAAATTTCTAGGAATGTAGATGATTTAAAAAAACAAATTTTTATATTCAAATCAATTCTCAAAATATCATTTTCAACTTTTGATATGATATGTTCGTTATTATATTTGATAACAAAAATAAAAAATTTTCATACCACACTTTCATCTTTCAATACTATTTAGAATGAAATTTCAATCATTCGAGACAGTATGTTATTTTTCTATTTGTATTTAACTATGAAAGTGAATGATTTCCAAAGCCCTATATTTGTACTTGAATCCATTATAGAATAATTTGTCTACCTTTCAAGATGATTTTTTAATTTCAATGTCATATTTGATCACAAGAATAGGAGTACCCCAAATCTGCATGAACTTTAAACATAAAATTTTATTTTCCCATAGATCATTGTTAAGAGAAATCTAAGTTATCTAATAGTCATCAAAAACTTAGGCATATGTTATTATAGGAATAGCTCAACGTTTTGACCTTGTTTTTATATTCAAATTCATATTTTGTTGGCTATAGAGTAGATAGGAAAAGAACATTTAGAACTTGCCAATTTAGAGGATAGTCTTTAGTTTCCTATTCTGTAGCAGAGTGTATAGTTATCGGAAGCATAGTATATATGGCTAAAGCAACAGATTCTTGACTTTGGAATACCTGTTAGTATAATCCTTATTATGTATGATAATACTAATGAAATTTATATATCTAAAAATCTAATTCAATATTCAAGCACTAAAAATAGTGATATTAGACATCTTTCATTAGTGGTCATATAACCAAGGGTGACATAGAAATACTATATGTTAATACTAAAAAAAAATTAGCAGATATCTTTACCTAACCCTTGCTTTTAAATACATTCAACACACTTAGGACTAGACTAGGTGTGATTGACATTATTGTATAGAAACATTAGGGTAGTGGTATGTTATTTTGTGATTGCATATTTTTTGGTTTTTATGTATTTACATTTTTTTATATTTATTTGTCATTTTTCTATTGTGTGTTTATTTGTTTATGAAAAAATTGTTCATAAAATTGACCCTAATCATTAAACCAACACAAAAATTTTTCACTCACATTATATTATATGATCCACATCAATTAGCACATCATCACCATCCATTCAAGCCAACAGACTAGATTAGAACAAATATTTGTTTTCATACTATACAAACCACTATTTATACCATAAGATACATGTGGTAATGACTAGTGTGATGATCTAATTTTACCAGTATATTCCTTAATTATTAATCATACTATGTAAACACATGTTCGTATGTACTGGACAATCAGTTTAATTAAAGATCTCACAGATGACTCCATGGGATGAATAATTTTATGTAGATCATCTTGTATGATACCTCAATTGTACTATACTAGTTGACCATTTTTTGAACTATTCAAACAAGATAATTTGTTTTCTTGTGATCATACTATATGATGATGAGAGATTAGTCGAGCTCAATAAACTGAAGGAAAAATCTCATTCTAAGCCTGAGCCTTCAAATTCTCTAATTTCCTTCAACTCTCCATTCCTTTAAGTCCCTATTCTTAGAAGATATGGCCAACAGTAAAAGAACTTAATTCCTTCGAAGAGATTTTCATCATCCAGTTGATGATAGGCTTCAATCAAAAAAGGATGAAGCTTCATATCACATGCATAAGGCCACCGCCATCACACCTCCAAGGTTCTAACCAAGAAATTTTAATTTATCAAGTACTAGACCTATTTATAGGTAATATATTGTAATTCTTATTCATGTTAGCATCTCCTTATGTCTGTAGATGCCCAGTAGAGAGAACATACTAAGATTTTTATAAACTTTTGCACATTTCTACCACACGAGTAAGAATCCACACCCTAGCCACTGTAGGTGATTATGATGGACATAAGAAAATCTCGTACATAGAAATGCTCCAGTAAATATTCACCTACCCTTAGTTAGCACATTAGTCCAAAATATATGTATCATTTAGTACATCTTTAGGAACACCATTATTCCCAAAGTAGGTGATAAGATCAATACCACACCTCTCCTATCAATTGGCACCTTTTTTTTTTTTTGTAGTGGACATGCTTATTCGCTACATTCATAACTTGACTAACATTAGTAATTTTAGGGGTCATAGGCAAAATCTAGCCATTGGGCATATCATAGCCTACATTATAAATGTAAAATATAGCCTCATATATCCTACCCTAGTAGACCACTTCCAGTATATTATACCAATAAATCCTTCCACTTACTGTTTAGTGATAGACGCCATGGGACATTGCATGTAAAGGAGCATGAGCCAAGTAGGAAGGGGGAGTACCAGCCCCTGAAGCACCAAACTTTGTAGCACCAGCCCCAACATAAAAAGTTTAGCCATCACCACCTGACTCATGGGTTAAGCACTTTCACATTTGGAGTTATGATTAGAGACACAAGTCTAGGAGTCCACCTCACATTGGGATAAGTTACAACACCATATATAGTAGGAACACAAGGCTGATTGTGCTTGGTTTAGCAATTAATTCACTTCACTACACATATATTTTCAGCCACCACCAAAACCACCACCTAATCAGGTTCCATTCGATGATTAGTTTGTTGTTTATCATGTGTTTGCTTGTACTCTTTATTTTATTAGTGTTTTTTTATTATTCTATAGTTTGTATATAGTTCATCTTTTTTATGATGTTAAAAGGAGGAGCAGTGAGTGTGTTGTATGTATTGTTAATTTTTTATTATTGTAGTTCTTGCTTTTTATGCTAATTATGGTTGATATTTATTTTTTATCATTAAAAATAAAAAGGTTTCACCCTATTTTAAAAAGAAATCACTTAGTGGAGGGGAGAAATTAGCCAAAAATAAAAAATTAACTTGAAATTTTAAAATTTTAAGCAATAATATTTACCATCATAAAAATGGAGAAGATTATTACAATCCGATAGCTTGACCTTGCATTTTCATTATTACAAATATTCTTAGATGGTTATTTTATTTTCTCGTGATTTATACATTGCATATATTTTTTCTGTGCACTATTAACATTTCAGGCTCAGCTTACACAAAACACCATCATAAAATAAGAGCTCAAGAAAGTCTTATTTTGGTTAATTATTATTCGAAAGAGTGTATTTTACTTTATTGAATCAATTTTTATAATAGGTGTATATTATCTTAGTAACTGTACACAGATACAAGGGGGAGTGTAACTAAAAATTTAATATTTTTAAAGATCATATTTAATGATCTCGATTGTATGGTATGATAAGTGTAGTAAAAAATAATTAAAAAATTTTATTTATATTAGATTAATCTATAATGGCTATAACTAATCATATTGCAGAACCATAATATCATACATGTCGATTAGCTATATTAGGTATCCCCACAATCATCTAAATTAGGCAATAATTAAAAATCTAAAAGCTGTTCTAATTATATAATGTGAACTAGTTCGTACTATACAAAGTTTAAAAATCTTAACTAGTTTAATCCTTATGATTAAGAAATCAAATCAAGATTAATTAATATTTATGATTTCACTGGATGATCAACAAAGTGGCCTTCTAGATGATAGGTAGTTGCATAAGGTTTGTCCTGTATGAATGACTATTCAATTGAACTAATTGCACTAGATCATCTTGGATCATACAATAAAGAATGAACTAATTATACTATACAATATGAATATCATATTGTATGATTAGAAGCAATATAATTGAAGATTTGGATTTTTTAACTCCTCAATATAAACTCTTATTATAACTTTAACAATAGTATTTGGGCAATCAAGGGTTCCAATTTCTTCAATGAGTGAGCTTAGAGAGAGCATTGAGCAAGGGAGAGAGAGAGAGAGAGAGAGAGAGAGAGAGAGAGAGAGAGAGAGAGAGAGAGAGAGAGAGAGAGAGAGAGAGAGAGATTCTATGAGAGGAAGAACTTCCTTGAGGGATTCAAGGGAGTGTGAGGGGGGTTTTCACATGGTTGCTCTGACTAACCTTCAACTAAGGACCTCAAGTTTTCTTGGTGTCTCTCTTGAGAGAAGCTCTATGAAGGAAAGACTTTAGGGCCAAAGGCTATCGATGACTCTGCTTGAGGAGGTGAAAGGGGACACAATGACCTTGCCAGACCAAGAAAATGAAAAGAGGGCACAATGACTCCAATGGAATGAGGAGGTGAGATGAGGACTGGATGACTTTACTAAATTAGGGAGGTGAAAGTAGGACATGACGGCTCCACCGAATAGAAGAGGTGAAAGGATGGATTCTTCATGTGTAAAGAGTCCATAATGCTGCATTCTCAACTTATAAAAAGGGAAAAGGGCTTCTTCACCAAGCTCTGGGTTGAAGGAGAGTCAATGTGTTAGTGCAATTCCCAAAAATATACCTTCGAGGAGTGGAGATAAGACAATCATAAAAATTGGTTTGCATCTCTTCTCTTTTCAAATTTTATTTCTTCATTTTACTTCATTAAAATTTTAGTTCTAGCATTATGGTTTGATTGTGGTTATATCTATGAAAGAAGTTTGTTGTAATTGATTATGACTCATATTTTTGTTAAAAAATAAAAAAAATTAAAAAAATAAAAAAAAATTATTTGTTTTCTACCAAATTCAAAAATAAAAATTATACTTTTTTTGAGTTGTGTGGAGCATTGATCTACATTATTTATTCACTTCAGCCTGAAATCTAAATTTGGTTTTTGATTCAAAAGGTTTTTGAAGAAATTTTAAAATCACCAATGTACCCCCACGCCCCACTTGGTGTGCCATTTTCATGTTCAATTGGTCATCTTTGCCACACTCGACTGCGGGGCTAAGCTCATTGAAATTATACAAACATTAATGTTCTATTACAAATAAACCAAAAATAAATTAAAATATGCTAAACATATCAAGGTGAGCAAGTCACTCATCATAGAAGTTCTTAAAAATAATTTGATAATCCACATGGTGAAGAACCACTAGTGATTAATTCTTCACCATAGCCAACACTGCCTCCTCTTTGGTGGTTAATTCCAAAATGACCAGCTATTCCTTCTGTAATAAGAAAGGAGTGGTTGGTACCCTCCATCAAGAAGTGTATCTAACAACCACAAACTTTGCTTTCTAATCTCACACCTTATTCATCAGGTCATCTTTCATGCCTGCCTTATTTGAAAATTGAAGAAAATAATCCTGGGAGACATTCTCTATATAAAATAAGTCTGAATAATTTAAGCAACCATGGCTAGTGTCACTCCCATATAAAACAAGCAAAAGAAACTACTACCGCCACCAAATTTAGAAATAGTTGAGTGGGAATCACCTTATAAAAGTTTAAATCTTCCTTAATATCTGAACACAAGGAGAAAGTTATTCATAGTTTTAGATCATCAATGTGGACCACCAATTTCCCATCAAATGTAGAGTTGAGCCTCTCATCATTAGTAGCCACTCCGAAGAGAAAGTCCTCATATGAGAAGTAAAATTCATTAAGCATATAAACTACACTCTCCTCAGTAAACCAATGTTTAACCAAGTTCTTCTTGACAAGAAATTTAATTGCACACTTACTTAAACCAGAAATCTTAACGCTTAAGTAACAAAATAATCAGAATAAGTAAGAGAAGGCAAAGAAAGTTATCTGGCCACTGGGTCTATTGCTTATATTCTTAACTAAAAATTCAATGCACAAGATTCAAGGAGATTTCAAATAAAAATTAATATGGGAAGATTAATAAGTATAAATTACATATTATTTTATATGTTGTATTTCTAGTAAAAATGTGTTATTTTAGTTATTTTTGTGTAGGAAGAACTAAAAAATGGCAAAAAATTTAAGTGGTCAACAACACCATGGCGTCTGATGAAATAATGTTGTAGCGCTTACTTTAATACCATCGAGGCGCTCAAATTTAGACATGGCAAAGAAAGGTTCTCTGTTTGCAAGTGCCATAGAGGCAACATATCCAGTCTCACAACATTGCTATTGCTGCGGTGTTAGAAGGTTAGCTTGGCAGTGCCAGATTCTCTATTTTTAAATGTTATGGTGCCACAATTTATCATGCCATGGCTCCATTTGTTTACTTTGTGTACCATAGCGCTCAATTTTCTATACTGTCATGGCATTTTAGTTGTAACTTCCAAGGGACACATTCTATTAGTGAAGATACACAACTGTTCACCAAGTAAATGCTCCACATCAGCAAGCACTGTGGTGGTGTAAATGCTTTAGCGTTAAAGAGTTATTTAACTTCAAGGGCACCACGACGACGTTATTTGAAGTACCTTAGTGCCAGATGCCTTTTTTATATTTTCATAGAAATAGTTGTGATGTTATGTTTGTAAGTGAGTTCAATCACTTGTATAAATTCAATAATTTTTAGAGTACTTCTATGGTTCTCTCTTAGAGTAAAATCTATGGGAGACCAAGGAAGTACAAGCTATAATCATTTGAAGAGTTTAGCCTATATTTCTTGAAGAAACTCTATAAGTTAAAGGGAGAATGAGTGTAGAGGAGATACTTTGGTCCTTCCTGGTGATATCATTCTCTTAGATTTCTCATTCGTCCATGAGTTTAATGAAAATAGTTTTATTAGCTATTTATTTTATATCTGGCCAATTCTCTTATTTTAGATTAATCATATAAAGTGTATGTTAAGTACTAATGAAGAGACTTATTCTATAAATTGTTAGAAGATGTTTTCAATATTATATCCCTCTTTATTTAATGCACATAGTAGCCATATATGTAATTAAAACTTAGTGTGATATATAGCCTTAATGAAAGAATGCAAGAACAACCAGGAGTATTGAGATACGATGTTTTGCATGCCTAGACATAAAATGTAAATATTCAAGGTTCTTATGGAGATATTATAGCTATAGGAGGTTAGTAAATATCTTTTTCATCGCTATAAGCTTGACAAAGATATAGGGATGTATATGCTCTGAATCAAATTACTATGAAGAGTTTCATTAGGAATTTATACTCATCAATCCAAAACACTTAAATTTAATATTGTATAAAATATATTTTCTATTTTTCTCAGTGCTAGAATCTCCAAAAAATCCTTTTTTTAGTAGGATAATTCCTACAATTAGAGTTGACAGTAGTAGTTTGTTACAATTAAGCAGACTTTCTTGTGGGTTCGACACTCTACTCTATCACTTTATTACTTGATTCGACATATATAACTATATATATTAAGTGGGGTTTATTATTATTTATATATAAAAAAAACTTAAGCATTTTTAAGGGCGATAATGCACTAGATGTTATACAATTCAAAAGTTCACTGCATAGTCCCTATAAAAGATCTTGCCCTTCCCTTTCATTATTATGGGATCTGGATGGTCACTGTGCACCCATTCCTAGCAGTCACTATTAATGTATGAGGCATGATCACCTCCCTACTCCATTCAATATAGAGCATTTTTAGTAAATCAAAAATTTTATTCATACATGGACTAAAATGTTCGAATGCACAAACAAGTATAATATAAAAAAGAAATAGAAAGAAACAAAAATAAATCAACCCATATGGTGACTACTTCAAGCATGCTTTACTACAAGATCCTTCTTTATGATTGATGCCAATTCATGCATTCAATCAAGGTACTTCAAAATGTACAAAATACCTTAGTAGAAACTTTTCTACTTAGCCTGATAAGCAACACTAGCAACTTGGCCTCTTTTGATTCCACGTAACTTCATAGGACTATCACTTCTCTTCCCAAAGAGGATAAATATTCTCTTAAACCTAAATAAATCATAATGGTATCCATTACTTTTGTATGATTGGGATCATCAACACCCTTAATTTGGCCAATGACTCCAGTGTCACCAGTCTCATAACATTTTATTGGAGTTTTTACTAATAGCTCACTCCATAACTGCCTCTCTAGTGGCCCACTTAACAGTTATAATAGTCCCTTTCGCAACTATCTCCTACTTGGGCAAATGAATACCTTGCTATGGAAGTTCATTTGCACCCTCTAGTACACACACAGGAAGATAAGGATGACTAACTTCATCTTTTAGACCTTCAAATCTCCTAATTATATCTCCAACCATAAGGATAATAGGAGCCTTCACCTCCTTTATTCTCTCATTACAACTAGGTAACTCATCATCCTAAATTGACTCCATAATATTAGCTTGCCTTCTTTTCAACAGAGAATTAGTGGTTAGATCCATTCATTCCTCAGAAACATATCCAACTTATTCACAAAAAAGCCTACTCAGTGTAGCTCCCTCCTTGCTTGTAGCTTCCAAGGCTACATGCACTTTCTTTTAAGCAACCTTTTAGATGGCTCGATGCGTAGAAGAATCCATTTTATTGAAATTGAGCAAAGCTTACAAGTTGGAAGGAAAGAAAAAATTTACATCTAACCTAAAGCAAATACTTATAAGGAAATTAGATCATATGAATGCTTAATCTCCAAGGAATATACACCTTAAAACTTGTGAAAGATTTTGGGTAGTAAATTTGCATTTAATTATTCTCTCATTTTTTGTTTTCTTTTATTTATCTGACCTTTTTGACAACTGATGTTCAAAGGGTTTCATAAATTGGAGAACTACATTTACACCTATGAGTAGCTGTGTAAGGTTCCATTCAAAGGTGTCTTACAGGTTACTTTTGGGTAGAGTGAAAGGAGGATGCACTCTACTCTCAATATCGCTTGCTTGAAGTACTCCCTCAAAAGATGAAAAGGGCTTCACATTAGAGCTTAGCAGATTGGGACCAGTCACAACCTCTAGGTAGTTGCCTCCCCCTGGGGAAGCGTGACCTTAGAGGTTCCTCTTTGAGTCAGATAATTCTTTTTATATATAATCTAGAACCAAGACTCTCATGCTCTACACAACTAGGAGTTACTGACATATATTATCCATCTTAAAGAATTCCCACTCACATATACTAGAAGATCTTTCTTAGATGCTACTCTTCCTACCATTTCACTAGAGCAATCAGATCACTCCATCACCCCCATCCAGATAAGCTGGATGACAACTTCCCCCCTCATTCTTGGTGGGGCAACTTCTAATCATCATGTAAACTCATTTAGCTTAATTTTTCTAGTTGTCATCTAACACAATACCTATACCCTACCACTACAGATTGATGGGATAACTATGTGCCAAGACATAGCTCCTGATTCCCTTTGAACCCACTGCAAGGGGGAGAAGGAAAAGAAGAGAAAGGTTTTTTTTTCTTGGGAGGATGAGCATAAAACTCTAAAACTTTCCTTGAGAGAAGATTATACATCAGAATATAGCGTAAAAGAGGGAAAGAAAGATAAATAGCCATAAATCTCTAAAGAAATACCTATAAAGCATTGTATTATTTCTCTTTTATAACTTAAGCTCCATAGTTTAGAGATTATATTTTCTTTATTCTTATACTTCTAGCTTAGATATTGATGATTTTATCTAATGTTCATGCATATCTCAAACTCATAATCTTTTTCTTACCCTACCCTCAAACTTCATTACATTTTGTCCAACGGCTCTCAGCACCCACGTATCAACAAAAATGGCTCGACATCACCCACCAAAAAATGGGATTCAATATTAGTCATAATAATTTTTTGAATATCTAGGTCAACAACTAACCAAGGTATTTAAAAAATTAATTTATGATAGTGGCTACTTCAAACAAGGTTGGAAAAGTTATGAAATGTAGGCAATATCCAAGAGTTTAGCCCCTTAAAATTTAAAACCAAATGGATGGGTATTTATGAAGATTAAAATAAGTGGAAATTCAAAGTCAAATTGCTACATTTATTCTGATTAAATTTCTTTGATTTTATTTTTATGTTATAAAGCTTCCTTACCTATGCCCATAGAGCCCTTATTTGTGCAAAATGGTATAGTGGTGGATTTATTAGATTTGATTGAAGTTATGTACATTAAAATGCATTTAATAAAGCTATTTAAACCAAAATAACAGTTATGCAGAGCCAGCCTACAATTTCTAGATGGCGCAGTATCATTGGGCAGGCTAGATAATGGTAATTAGTATTAGTCTATTTATCAGATGATCGAATGACTATAATTTATCTAATCAAACATATAATATAATGGAATCTAGACCATCCATGCAAATGCACGTGGGTTAGAAGGTCCTTATTTTGTCTTCTTCCTTAGATTACATGAGAAGAATAAATTTAGTTTGGTCTATATAACTTATTTAATTGATCTTAAACCTTTAAATCATCCTGACTAACCTTCTACACCAAGGCTCCTATTGTATGAAGTTTGAGATCTTGATACCATAAGTTTTATGCAATGTTTCTTAACCTAGTTAGGGAGATAGGGTTTAAGTTTTTCCTATGTAGAAGTAGTCTTAAGGATGAATTTAAATTGGGATTCCTTCCTTAGCTCATAAGTAGTAAGTTTAATGAATAAGGCATGCATGTAAGAGGTTTGCATAAAGAGCTTTATAGTTTAGGTTGGAGAAGTAAATGGATCTTGGAGGTTGTCATCATTGGTAGACTCCAAACAACTAGAAAATGTTGGCAAAAGGAAGAGGAATGTTTAGTAGAGAAAAATAAATTGAGGGAGCAATTGTAGAGCGTATGGACTTGGAATAATTCCTCTATAAAGGATTCTAGTCTCTTTCCCTATTCCATCTATAAGAGAACAAATGAATTGTTGGGATGGCTTAGGGAGGTTGGCTCAATATTTTACATGCATCCTAGGTCGTTAAGGAGTAAGATCTAGATAGGAAAGTGGCTAATAAAGATTAAAATGACTTGGTGTCATTTTCCTTTATGGGGACCATTGGGTTGGTCGTAGTTTGATTTTGACCATTGGCTGGGTTCAAATGGGTGTGGGAATGTTCTAGAAACCCATTTTAAAGAGCTAAACCAGTGGGGGTTGAGTGGAGAAAGATGTTTAGTTGGCTTTAACTATTTGGGAATTTATTGGCAATTTGACTACTTTAATTGGTCAAACATGCTCAAGATACTAATGATAGACCTTAGCCATCCACAAGAGTTAGATTAAATAAAGGGGTTTTTATTTAGAGAATTTAAGGATTATAAGATTAAACCAAAGCCTAAGTTGATTTGACCACTCAAGTGAGTTAGCCATGTTAACTCACGATGAAGAAGTTAGGTCATGGCTTAGAGGTGTTTATGAGGTCAAATGGACTAGGCTTGAGTAATAAGGGATGGTCAAATGATCATATACAAGGGTTTTACTCAAGCTAGGCCAATTTGACAAATCTTGGGTTCAGTTGGCTAAGTCTAATATCAACCAAAGCAAGCAAACCACGCATGTCTAATCCTTTAGGAGCTTTTATAGGTTCAACTAAGCGAGTCTATGGAATGATTCAAGGTCAATGTAATGGTTTAAACTATTGGGCTAGATTGGATTAGATTAAGTAAGTCAACTGGGTTAATCCCTAGCTTGGGAGCTTGGGTTAATAATTTTACTTTATAAAGCTTCTAAGGTGAAATTTCATGAAGGGTTTGAGGCAACTGATGGGGGCAGTTAAGTAACCTAAAGAATTATGAAAAAGATTTAGGGATCTATCAATCACTAAATAATGTTTAGGTTTTCTTTGACATAAAAATTATAAAAACCCCACTTAATATACATACGTGTCAAATTAAGTAATATAATGATAAAGTAGAGCATCGATCCAATGAGAAAGAATGTTTACATGCAAATACTAATACTGCCTACTATAATTATCATAATTTTCCTACTCAATAAAAATAAGTTTTGGTGGAGATTCAACCACTTAATTTAAAATTAATAAAAATTTAAATGAAATACTATTTGGATAAAATGTTTTTAATTGATGGAACGTTAATAAAATATATTTCCTAATGATTCTCTTTTATATTGATTTTATTCAGATCATATACATCAACGACCACTTAGTCAAGCGTGAAGAGATAAAGGACAGATTAAACCTTTCTAATCTCAATACTACTCTAAACTCCCATAGTCTGTCACCCTATCAAAATTATAGAAGAGTAACTAAAACATGTATTGTTAAAACCCCCTCATTAGAATTCATCTCTATAAATTTGGTATATGTCAAGCACTACCTATGTTTGCATCGTACCAATCCAATATACCTGGTTGTGCCTGCTTTCCTATTCCTAAGCTCCATATTACTCTTCATATTAACTACACATATGGATACTATGTGCATTAAATAGAGATCTGGTATATTAAAACATCATTAAAATATTGATGAAGAAAATTTATTAGTACTCCACATTCTATTTACACCATCAATCCAAAACTAAAGAATTTAGTAAGACATGAAGAACAAGTGAAGTGAACTCATTTTTGTTAATTGCACAAAAGAAAGAATATATAAAAGAAAAGATATCACCAGATGGGTTTAATGATCTCCTCTACACTCCTCCTTGAACTTACCAAATTGCTTCCACAAATACTGAATATTCACTCTTACGAAGTGGATCTAGTGCTCTTAGAATTTCCTTAGTTATCACTCCCAAAGAAATTACATAGAAGCACTGCGAAGAATTAAATTAAGTAAGTGATCAAACTCCCTTACTAACATTTCAAATAGACTATTTAAAGAAAAATACAGAAAATGAGATCTGGTGCTATGGCGCTCGAGACACCTGCACCGTGGCATCCATAAAATGAACTAATGTTATAACATTGAAGGATTTCCTTTACTGCAGTGCTTGCTGATATGGATGTGCTATTTAGTGCATAGATGCATAACTTCATTGGAAGATTGTGTCATGAACAGTTACAACTGCAGCGCTACAACTTCCACGTGGCAGTGCTGGAAATTAGTGTCGTAGTGTTGTGTAGATAGAGAATAGGCTTTATAGCGCTGACTCCTCTGATGTTGTGATGCTTTGAAAATAGAGACTGGGCACCACCATGTCTATATCCATGTCCATATTGGGCACTCCAATGGTGTTGCAGCGGTGTAGCATCCGACACCGCGATGTTGTACCATACTTGAAATTTTTGCATATTTCCTGCACAAATACAACTAAAATAAAATGATTTCACTCAAAATTTAAAATATAAAATGTAACATTATTTGTTCTCATCAAATCCTCCCCAGCTTAAACTCTTTTGTGTCCTCAAGCAAATAAATATTTTGAAATTCAGATTAACTAATTAACCAAAATAAAAAAAATGATAATATAACATTACTAAAATATAGGATAGTACATTAATGTTTAGAATTAGTAAAAATGAATAAGGCTATACTTCTAGTTTTAGAAAATACTAATAGTTAAACTAATCAATCATTCTAGTAACAGCATAAGTTGAAATTATAAGTTATAAATTTAGTCCTTAACTTTTAATTATTAAAGTGAATAATTAAGTTTTAATGGTTGTAGTTAAAATTGTACTTTCATTTGTTTACCATCCCTTATATTAGCTCTCCCATCTTATCCTTCTTAGTTTATGTATAAGATTGTATTTCCAATCTTAAGATTTTACTAATACCAATTTTTAAATGTACTCATCTTTTTCTTTTGATTATTTTCTTTTTCTTTTTCTTTTCTTTTGAGAATTATTTTATAGTTTTTCTTCTTTTTCTATTAAGAACTATTTTTTAATTCGTTATCTTTTTCTTTTTTGGAGTACATAATTAATGATTTTAAATATCAGCTTCTCTTTAGACCTTCATATAATCTTAATGATTTTAATGTAAGGACTTGATGAGCTTACTAATTCTATCTTCAGGTTAGCTATGATTTCAAATTTTAATCAACTCATTTTTCAATTTTAAAAGTTAATTTCATAAAGTTATAGTTTATAAATTCAATTAGAATAGTAGCTTAAATGATAGAATGAGTTAAGTATTAGTTTTTTCCATTCTATGAAGTATAAACAAAGTTCATTTAAACTAGGATATAAGGTTATATTATTTTCTTAATTTTATATCATTTTTAATTATCATTTTAATAGGGTTAATTAAATAATTAGAATAAAAAAGTAATTATAGGATAATAATAATTTAAGCTTTAAGGGAATTTTCTAATATTTAAATAAACAAACAAACAAACTTTACAAACATATGCTTTCATAAGAATGATAAAAGGCACATAAAACATATGTTGAACACAAAATAATACATAACATAACATTAAACATAAAACAAATAAAAGATAACCAGTGTACAAGGCACCCAAAGTTCAACAATGGCTTTCAAAGCCAAAAATTTTTATTATGTATAAAACACAAGCCAATATCTTCTATCACTTCCTTCTCTTCAACAAAATAATAAAGTAGAACAAAATACACATAGATATCCTTAAGAATTCATCACTCCTCTAAATCACATGATTTCAATCAATATCCTTTGACTTTTATGGTTTGCAAAGTTTTCTTATCATGTATCTTGATGGCACCATTAAGAAAAATTCTAATGATAGCATAAGGCCATTCCATCCAGTTTTTACTTTTCCATGGCAATACTTCTGCCTATAATTAAATAGCCTGACATCTTGCCCAGGAAAGAAATCATACAAGAAAACTCTACCATCATGCATCTTCCTTACTTCTGCTGAATATCACTTTTGCTAAATATTTCTTCTTATCTTCCTATAAAACCTCTTTGAATTCATTCAACTTAGTAATAATAGCAGATCTTTGCATGTGGAGGAGTGAAAAAGAATCATCATTCTTAGTATGTTCTTCATTTTGGTTCTTTGAAGAAGAGGGTTTATACTTGATCTTTCCCATCACTTAGAATTGAATTTCTAAGTAAAGAAAGTAAGGTTCTCACTAATGGGTAAGTAAGGACTAAGAAGTGAACTTTCTGCTAATAGGTTTAATAAATTTCAGCATGCGAGAAGTTTGAAAATTTTGAAGTTTCAAACATAATGGCTCGTCAGGGCGCTACGACATTAGAAGATATTGCACCATGGCGCTCCCTTCTTCTCTCTCAAATATATTTTTTAAAGCAAATTAAGTAAAACCTAATCTAAAGGATAGGGTTGCCTCCCTAAAAGTGCTAAGTTTATAGTCTTCAGCCAAATTGGATGACTGACTAGACCTAAGGTTGGGTTACCTCCCAAGTAGCTCTAAATTTATAGTCTTCAGCCACACTTATCCAAATTTTCTATTTAGCTAAGGTGGGTGATTTCTACTCTTCAATTGGATCCCATTGGTATATCTTTTCTTCTAGTTAGGATTAACTTCAATTTTACTAGGTAACGATCCTATGTGCCTAATACTCAAAGAAATTGTAAGATGACTAAATTGAGTTTCCAAGTTTTTAATTGAAGCAGCTTGGTTTTGTAATTGAGTTACCAATTACATGACCAAATCTTCTAGTGATGTCTTTCTAGTTTCATACTAATTTTTTAAATTAAATTCATGAGGATAAGCTGGTCTTGGATTGTTATAAACTTGATTTTGATGATTCCAATTTGCTCCTTGGTTATTTCGACCAAAATTCATTTGATTTCCACCATTATTATTTGAACAACTAAAATTGGGGTGATTCCTTAGGATTTGTGTGTGTGGTGATAAGGAAGACTTCATGAAAACACAAATAAAAAAATTCACACAAAAATAGATCACAAACATAAATATCAAACATGAACAATCACAAAATAAATTTCATAAAAGCACACAAATAGCATTGAAGTTATCAATTTCCAATTCCTCCTATTTCAAGCATGAATGTTTATAACACTTAGTCTAGTCCTCAAGGTGCTAAAGGTTTCAAAGGTATGGGCTTTATAAAGATATGAGCCAGTTGATTTTCAGTAGCTATATGGTGTAATTCTATATCTCCCTTGGTTACATGATCTCTAATAAAATGATGCCTAATATCTATGTGTTTTGTTTGGGAGTGTTGGATTAGATTTTTTGAGATACAGATGGCACTACTATTGTCACACATGATTACAATAGTACCTACAATGAGTCCAAGGTCAAGGAGTTATTATTTAAGCCATAAGACTTGAGCAACACAGCTTCCTATAACTATAGAGATGAAAGTAAAGTGACTAACCTACTTTCTAAGTCCATGCCTGGTTTTTACTCCTACAGATGGATCTCCTAGGATGACATCCTTAATATGACTAGATAAATATTTCCAATATCTAGGAAAATGATTCTAAGGTTCTCCTGTATTTGTTAGGTAAATAGATTCTACTCCTTGGGTGACCTCAACCACTTCTTCTTCTTCTGACCTAGGCTCAACAAGTCTATCACATTCATCAAATACTATATGAGTGGTCTCTTCTACCACTAATGTCCTCTTATTGAAAACTCTATAGGCTTTACCTATAGATGACTATCATAGGAAAACTCCTTCATCAGATTTATGATCAAATTTTCCTAATGGAGATTTTCTATTCTTTAGAATAAATACCTTACATCCAAAAAATGAGGTGAGAGAGATTGGGTTTCCATCCTTTGAGTAATTCATAGGGTTTCTTATTAAGCTTGGATCTCATATTAACCCTATTGAGAACATAACAAGCAATATTTACTGCTTCTGCCCAAAAATACTTCAGAAGTGAATACTCAGCTAGCATGGCTATAGAGACTTCTACCAAGGTTCTATTCTTTCTTTCAGCAACCCATTCTATTATAGGGTTCTAGGAGCTAAAAATTATGCTTTATCCCAACCTCCTAACAAAAGGGTTTTAAACTTAACATTTTTAAACTCTCCACCATAATCACTATGAATAGTTAGGATTTCACAACCTAATTTTTTCTAAATCCATGTGGAGAATGTCCTAAATTCCTTGAATGATTCATTTATATGTGATAAAAATCTAATCCAAGTAAATCTTAAGTACTCATCAATAATCACATATCCATATATTTTTCCCACCTAAGCTGGTAGAGCTAACGAGTGCAAACATATCCATGTGAAGGATTTCTAAAGGTCTACTGGTGGTGATATCCTTGATTGAGTGAAAGTAAGTTTTGATTTGCTTTCCTAGTTGGCAGGCATCATAAAGGGCCTTAGATAATTCTTATTTTGATATGCCTCTAACTAGGTACTTTTGGGTTATTTTTCTAAGGGCTTTCATGTTTGCATGTCATAGTCTCCTATGCAATAGCCAGGACTCATAAGCAGTTATTTTCAAACATAAGGAACTACTAAATTCAATATAATTCAAATCAAGCATGTAAACATCATTAATCCTTTTTCCTTCTAAAATAATATTTTTATTTAAACTAATCACATAACTAGTAGATACGAATTTAATATGGAAGTCTTTGTTACACAATTTACTGATGCTCAGCAAGTTATATTTCAGGCCATATACTTGTAATACATTTTAAATAATAAATTTTTTAGAAGTACTAATATACCTGAACCTACCACTTTCCTAATGGTATTGTCTCCAAGTGTAACTTTGCCTCCTACCCTGGCCTTCAGCGTGATGAATTGTTATATGTATCCAGTCATGTGCCTTGAGCATACATTGTCCATATACCATCTGCTCTCACTAGGTCTTTTGTAAGAGCACTCCTATAAAGTCATTCAAACTTTAGATTTGGGAACCCAAGTGAGTTTGGGTTCCACCTTATGCCTTAATAGATGACTTGTATGTATGCTATGCTATGGTGCAAGTGATTTGTGTCTCTATACTAGGTGTGTCCTATGATGTTTTGTGCAAGTGCGGGCTATGTTACCTGTTATGCCATAAGAATGACACCTAACCCAAGGGAATGGATTTACTAGTTTAGTTTGGGGGTTGGGACTCTTCGTAGGGGTATATGATGCATGATGTGATGTGGGGGTATACCATTGTGTTAGTGTAGGTGGTGTTCTATTTTGTTTAAGTTCATGGATTTTTGCTTTTAAGAACTAATTCACACATTCAAGACATGCAACTTCCAATTTTAATGCATGCTCATTATTATCTAGTTTAGATGAACATGTTTCTAATTATTTGTATGAATTTTCTATCTCAAGATGCTTTGATTTCAAGGATTCATATGCATTAGTTAGATTAATATTCTTCTAATTTAATGCATCAAATTCATCGAGTAAAGACATGTGATTACTATCCAAAGCAAAATATTCAACTATTAGATAATCATACTCTTTTTAGTAAAGTTGAAAAGTTACTATTTAAGCTAGCATACATCTTTTTGAGATTCTAATATGAATCATGAATTTTTTTAGATATAATAAAAAATTCATCATATGATAGGTTACATACCTCATCTTGATTTAAGTGATCAAGATTATTATTCTCCTCTACTTCTTATTTAGATGATTCTGAGGCAGCGACAACCAAAAATACTTTTTGTTTTTGTTGCTTTCCTTTTTTGAACTTTTCCTTTTCTTCACCCTTCCCCTTTATCGGGTGAGTTTTTAGGTTGGGGCATTCTATTCATAGGTAGCCTGGTTTTCAACATTCAAAGAAAATTATGCCAGATGACGCTTTAATTTTTTTATTATTCTTACCTTTGTTTGATTATTGTTGATTACGCTTATGCTTTTTTTTTTCAAGAAATTTTTGAACTGATGGGTCATCAACGCAATGTCGTCATCCTCATCTACTATAGAGTTGTCATTGTCTGAGTCATTAGCTTTCAAGGCTACAATATATTTTTTTTATCACCTACATCAAGTAATCTTTGACTCACACCTTGCTTGCAGGTAAGGAGAGAGCCAAGCAAGTTATCAATCAAATACATATTTAAATATTTGTATTCAGAAAATATGGTAACCTTAGCATCATAACCACTAGGTAAGAAATAACATTAGAATGTTCTCTACCTAATGCATACAGGGATGTCACTATTTGAGTGAATCTAGTGTATATTTAAGATATAGTCTCATTAGGTTTCATGCAAAGTAGTTTATGGTCATGCAATAGAATATTCAATCTAGACTGTTTAACGTCACTAGTTCCCTCATATGTGATGCACAATCTATCCCATATTTCCTTTCCCGTAGTACATGTAGACACTCTCATATAATGTTAAGATTTCAAAGCATAAAAAAATTAATTCAAACATTTTGCATTCAATTGAGAGAGCTCTTTATCCTCATGACTCCATTCAGTATATGGGACATCAGTTTTGACTCCATTAACTATTCCTGTTGGAAGTGAATAACCAGTTTGAATCATATGCCAAATTCTAAAATCAATGGATTACAGAAATATAGATATGCAAATTTTTTAAAAATCAAAAGGAATATTTTCAAATAAAAGTGGATGGGTTATATAATAACCCTCCGTAGTATTTTATTATTGAAATATGCCATGGATCATTTTTCTCATGGTTTTCTAAAAAAGTAGTTGTGAGAACCTCTCTAATACCAATTAAAAGTTCGATGTAGGATGTTAATCCTTGGTGAACTATCCCTAGGGACACCAAGAGGGGGGTGAATTGGTAGTTTTAAAAAAACTTATTGTGAACACAAAACTATATTCTAATTTTTTGGAGTTTTAATCACTTAAAACACAAGAAAATTATTACCTAATGCAAAAGAAAAAACTATGAAATGAAATTTTTAATTATGATGATGATGAATAGCTCAACTCAATATATCATCAACTGATAAATTTCTACCATGCAAAATCTTGAAAATTAAAGCGCTAAAAAGAAAATTGTGGAAAATTAAAAACCAGAAAGGACACACCAAAAATTTATATTGGTTCGGTCAAATAATGACGTACGTCTAATCCCTAGAGTCCTCCTCTCCGAGTATTGCACTAAAACTTTAGTGTCTCTCCTATAGCCCCCACAGCTAGGTGGAGAAGCCCTTACAATCTTTTAACCAACCCGATGTGGTAGAGAAACTTAACCTCTTTTCACCCTCCAAGTGAAGGCAAAGAACCTTACACTCCTTTTTCTCCCTCCTAGTAAAGGCAGAGAACCTCACACTCCCTTTTCACTCTCCTGGTGAAGGAAGAGAACCTCAATGGTCTTTTGGCTGACGATCTTCTTCCTAGAGCCATAAAAGAAACCAAGAAAAATATTCAGAGGAAATAAGGCAGAAGCTTGGTCGGGGCAACTGTATGAAAATCCCTCACACTCCTTCTCCCTCACACAAAAACTCTCTTTTCACCTTCCCAAAGCTCTCCAACATCTCTTCTCTAAGCTCTCTCTCCAAAAAATCCAACAGCCAAAGACTTAAAACAAGTCAAATTAGAGAGCTTAAATAGAAGGCTTCACAAAAAACCCTAATAATTTAATTATGTCGATAGTGATCATAAAATATGATTGCAGTTCATACAGTATGATTAGTTCAAATAGCCCTATTAGTACTATATAAAGAGTAAAACATCGTACATTCAGTTCAAGTATTTGAGCTGATCATCCAGCATAATATAGAGCATCGTCTAGAATGATTAGTTCAATCAAATTGGATTATCATCCCGTAGGATTGGTGGTGGATAAATATTATCCCAAGAAAAGATCAAATTGTATAGTACGATCAGAAAAATATAATACGATCTAACTGGGCCAATTAATCCAAATTTGATCCCCTAATTACATTATTTATTTAAGCAAGATTAAATTATATCATCCAGTATGATACCTATGGTACTGTTCGATTAGTATACAATTTAAAATTTTAAAATATTGCCAAAATTATGATTGTTGGCTGAGATCTTGATTTTAACATATCGTCCAGTATGATTAGTTTATATAGCTTTAATTATGTAATTAGCCATTATAATGATTTTTTGAATAGCTAATCATACTGTATGATATGGATCGTATAGTATGATTAGTTTAAAAAATTAAACTTTAAATGTTCTCACTATCTCAGTCCCTGTGTGCACGATCACCAAGTTTAACATCCACCAAATACATGACTTGACTCAAGAAATATAGAAATACAAACTCATTAAGAAACTTAACCCTATTCTACCCAGTCTTGAGTTGATCACTTTACATAGTGTATGATGCACCTGAAATGTTAGTGCACAAGAAACAAATATGCAATAATAATAACAACATGAGATAACATAGTAGAGAATCAAATAATATTTGTTCTCATCAAAATCATGAGACTTGGGTCTAGATTTGCAACGAGGTTTATTTGTGATTTGATGAATTTTGTCTACCATAGGGTTTGCAAAATGCTTAAGAGGTCTAGAATGATCTAAGTCTAAAATAGGGTTACCATTTTAAAAATCTTTTTAGTGGTTTTAATTTTAGAAAGGGTTCTTCCAAATTTCAAATCAAAATCTAGCAATGGTTCCCTTCTATGTCTTCTAAGCATGCAACCATAATTGTGTAATCAATAAAATAAAATAATAAAATAAAAGAATATAGTAGGACTAATTATATAATTTATTTAATAATCTAGTAAAATTACCAAAAAAAAAAAAAATCTTCCCTAGCAACAATGCCAAAAACTTATTCAGGGTAGTGGAGTAACCTAAAGAATTGTGAAAATGATTTAGGGCTCTATCAATCTCTAAATAATACTTAGGTTTTTTTTGATATTAAAATTAAAAGAAAATCCACTTAATATATGCAAGTATACATCCTGAATCAAATAATATAATGATATAATAGAGTATCGAGTCCACGAGGAAGAATGTTTACATGCCAATACTATTGCAACTTAGAAATCAACATTGAGTTTTATGTTATGTGATTTTTTGATAATAACAAAATATGATTATTTTAATATTATTATTATTTATCCTAACATACATTGGATATATTTCTTTTGTTTTGGTGTGTACTAATATTTCAGAGAAATCATTCTTCAGACCGCTGAAGACTTCAAGACATAGTAGAATAGGATTTCATGTAATAAAGTTAGTAAATCTTTATTTTTTTTATTTTCTTGAGTCTGAAAGAGTGTGATTGTAATTGGGTAACTGTGCACACATACACACATAGGGAAGAGAGTTAAAATTGAAATTGGAATTTTTTTAACCCTATTTGTACTGTACTATGTCAGTTTGTACAGATGACTAACAGTGTATGAAATAAGTTTCGTACCAAATCATCCAAACAAACTTGAATTATTCATACATATGATCTTAAAATCATACATATAACTGATAGTGTATGAAATAAGCTTCATATAAGATCACTCAAATAAACTTGAACTGTTCGTACAGATGATCTGAAAATTGTACAGATGACTAATAGTGTATGAAATAAGTTTTGTACCAGATTGTCCAGATGAACTTGAACTATTCGTATAGATGATTTAAAAATCATACAGATGATTAGCAGTGTGTGAAATAAGGTTTGTACCAGGTCTTCCCATAATTTTTAAACTTTTTATACAGACGATCCACGATCGTACTGTACGATCTGACGACATTTCACTTGAAAATTTCAGTTTATGGATGATTTTTTTTAAGTTTCTATATAATGAGACCTAGAAACAGACTTAACATCTATTTGCTATGAAATTCTCTTAAGAGTGAAAAAGGAGAGTGTTTGGGAGTGGAGAGTGAGAGTTCTTGTAAGTGGAAATTATGAGGGATTCATAAGGTTGCCCAAAGGTGAGGATCTCTTATTTGTCTTCTTCAAACTTCTGCCCTACTTCTTTGAAGACTATTATCAGAAGATCTCCAAAGTAGATTAGATACTGTACCTTCACCACGAAGGTAAAAAATAATATCAAGGTTCTTTGCCTTCATTAGGAGGGTGAAAAAGGACATCAAGGTTCTCTGCCTTCACTAGGAAGGTGAAAAAGGATGTCGATTCTCTGTCACACTGGGTTGGTGGAGAGAGTTTGTAAAGGCTTCTCTACCTTGCTATGGGTGCAAAAGGAGAGTCCCTTTGATTTAGTGTAATACCTGGAGAAGGAGTCTCAAGAGAGTGGACGTAGGTCAAGTTTTGACCGAACCGCTATAAAATTTGGTGTTCTTCTATTCACTTTAATTTTTTTGTATTTTTATTTGTCCACACTTTAAATTTCTGTGGTTGAAAAATCTATTGTGATAATCATATCTAAATAATAATATTTTATAAGGATCATTGATTAAGTTTTGTAGAAACAGTTTTCAAAAATCCAAGAAATTTTTTAAATTACTAATTCACCCCCCTCTTGGTTAGCCTTGGGATAGTTCTATAAGGTCTAACAACCTACACAAACTTTCAAGTGGTATCAGAGCCAATTTTAAAAATTAAGGTTTAGACTACTTTTTGAAAAATGATCATGGCTAATTTTGGAAATCAAAATACTGCTGAAGGATATTCGATCACTAGACCACGTTTATTCAATAACATTCTGTTTGATTTTTGGAAAACTTGCATGTCTACTTTTCTGTAATCACTTGATTATCGCATGTGGATGTTAGTATAGGAAGGCTATACTGCACCTACTAGAGTTGTTGATGGCATTAGAGTTGCAACACCATTTACTGATTGGACTTTAGAAGAAAGAGACTTAGAACAATTAAATGCCAAATATTTAAATAGTTTTTCTGTGCCTTAAATCTAAGGATTATATGCATGTTTCAACTTGTAGAACTAAAAAAGAAATTTTGGATAGACTTTGCATAACATATGAAGGAATAGATGAGGCAAAATAATCCAGGTTGAATATTTTTTCACACGACTATAAACTATTTCCCATGAAACCAAATGAGTTAATTTCTGATATATATAAGCATTTTACTCAGATTGTTCCCTTGTTACATGCTTTAGGTAGAGAACTAACTAATTTAGAAAAAGTTAATAAAATTCTACGTTATTTACCTACTGCTTATGATACAAAGATAACTACCATAACTGATTCTAAAGATTTGTATATATATTCTATTGACAATTTGCTTGGATCACTGATTGTTTATGAGCAAGGAGTGAATCAAAGACAGGTTAATACAGGTGATAAGAGAAGAGTATAGCTTTGAAGGTAGATGATTCAGAAAGTGATCAATTAATACTTGAGGATGAAGAAGATATTGCATTCATAACTAGGCAATTCAAAAGTTTCCTTAGAAGAAAGCAACAGAGGTGTCAGTATTGGAACAAAGGTAAGTTCATCAAGAATGCAAAAGTTTCTAATGAAGTCATTTATTATGAATGCAGGAAGCCTAGACATATAAACCTAGACATATAAAGATAAATTGCCTAAATCTCAAAGCTAATCCTAGCAATGAGATAGTTAAGGAGAAAACTAATGTTAGGAAGGGCAAGAAAAGAATACAAAAAGCTTTCTGGGTTGATTCAGCTTCAGACTCTTCAGAAATAGAAGCAAAATAGGAGGTCACAAATTTATGCTTAATGGAAGATAAACTTGATCATTTAGATCAAGAGGAGGTATGTGACCTATCCTATGATGAATTATTTGAAGCATCTGAGAAAATCTATACTGCAGATAGGAAACTCAAAAAATTGCATGCTAGTCTCAATATTGATTTTTGAATTTACAAAAAGAGCATAAAAGTCTTAGGAATGATTATAGAGACACTGATAGCAACCACATAACCATATTAGATGAATTTGATAATTTGAATAAGAAGCATGAACTTTTAAAAACATCTTATAGTGAGCTTAAAAATGATTTTAAAGTTTTTATGGGTGAAGCTGAATACAGGGAAAAGGATTTGAAGATTAAAAATTGAATTCTAGAAAATTTAAGTTCATATCTTCAAATAAAGTTGAAAGCTTTTAAGGAAAATAAGTCACCTCCCACACTTGAACAATTTTACAAGTTTAAGTAAAAGTATACAAGTTCAAAACCTAGGAAAAGACACTATAACTCATATAAATTAGTAAATCCTTTTCTTGGTGTTAAATATTTTTCAAGTAGAATGTTAGGACATATTTCCCACACTTGCACTATTTATAGTAAAACACATTTAGTGTGGAGACCTAAGATGCGTCAATCACAACATATCAAACATGCATCTGGATTAACATTGCCAAGAGGAGAACCCAAATTTATTTGGGTTCTCAAGTCTAACATTTGATTATTTTATAGAAATGCTCTCATACAAGCACTCATGAGAGCATTTGGTACATGGATAGTGGAGGTTCAAAATATATAATTGGAGATACAACATAATTCATATCGCTGGAAGCCAGGAATAGAGACAAATTGAAACTAAGAGATAATACCACTAGGAGAGTGGTAGGTACAAATATCATTAGTAACAAGAATAATTTCTTTATTGAAAATATTTTATTAGTTGAAGGCTTAAAACATAACTTGCTAAGTATTAGTCAGCTTTATGATAGAAGTTTTAACATTAAATTTTTACCTACAAGCTGCATTATAAGCCAAAATGGAGTTAATGTGTTGTATGAAAATAGGGTAAATAATATTTACATGCTTGATTTAAATTATGTTAAATCTTTTAATTCTTTTATCTCAAAAGTATCACTGATGAATCTTGATTATGCATAGAAGACTTTGTCATGCAAGCATGAAAAATCTTACGAAGATTACCCAAAAAGAATTGGTTAAAGGCATATAAAAATTAGACTTCACTAAGGATCACCTATGTGATGCATGTCAATTAGAAAAATAAGTTAAATCCTCCTTTCATTAAATTAAGGATCTTAGAACTAGCAAATAATTAGAAGTCATTCACATGGATCTTTTTGGACCAGTTTACATTGTAAGTCTAGGAGAGAAAGTTTTTAGATATGTAATTATTGATGATTATTCAAGATTCACTTGGATTAGATTCTTATCACATAAGTGTGAATCATTTAATAGTTTAGAAATTTTTTTACTTGGATTCAGAGGAAGCTAAGTTATGAAATTCTTACAATTCAAAGTGATCATGGAGGAGAATTTGAAAATAAAAAAATTGAAGTTTTTTGTAAAGAGCAAGGAATAGATCACAACTTTTCAGCTCCTAGGACCCCTCAACATAATGGGATTGTTGAAAGAAAGAACATAACTTTGATAGAAGCGGCTAGAGCCATGTTGGATGAATATTCACTTCCTAAATATTTTTGGGCTAAAACGATTAGTACAGCTTGTTATGTTCTGAATAAGGTGAACATTAGATCTATGTTGGGAAGAACACCTAATCTCTTACATCTACATGTCTTTGGATGTAAGGTATTTATTCATAATAATGGTAAAACTCCTTTAGGAAAATTTGATCCTAAATCTGATGAAGGAATTTTTCTAGGATATTCTAGTGTTGGCAAATCCTTTAGAGTTTTTAATAGAAGGACTTTGGTAGTTGAGGAGACCACCCATGTAGTTTTTGATGAATCTGATATTTCTGTAAGGTCTAAGTTGGAAGAAGAAGATGTTGAAGAAATAACCCAAAAAATTGAAAATTCAAATCTTAAAGAAAGGGTTGAAATAAAAAATGCATTGCCTAGAGAATGAAAATGTTCTAAAATTCATCCTAAAGTATTAATTTTAGGTGAACCAAGTGAAGGTTTTTGAACTAGGCATGGACTTAGTAAAGAAGTGAACCACTCATCCTTTATTTCAATAATTAAACCCATTAATATAAATCAAGCACTTTTTGATAAATTTTGGATTCTAGTCATGCAAGAAGAGTTGAATCAATTTGTTAGAAATAATATTTGGGAATTGGTAAAGAGACTTGAAGAACAAAGTGTTGTTGGAACTAAGTGAGTTTTCAAAAATAACATGAATGATTTAGGTGTAGTGGTTAGAAATGA
Source organism: Dendrobium chrysotoxum (assembly GCA_019925795.1). NCBI lineage: Eukaryota > Viridiplantae > Streptophyta > Magnoliopsida > Asparagales > Orchidaceae > Dendrobium > Dendrobium chrysotoxum. Next base: position 11,616,021 of record CM034304.1, on the reverse strand, counting down.
GGCAAGAATTATGGCGAAGGGGTACAATCAAATAAAAGAAATTAATTTTGAGGAGACTTTTGCCCTGTTTGATTTGAAAAATATTGTTTTGAAAAGGTGTTTAATTTTCTTTGGGAAATATTTAATTTCTAGAATTTAAATTTTATAATCGAACACTTATTATGAATGATATATCACCTCGAAAGGTGAACATATCGTTCCCTAATAGGTTCAAATTATAAATCTTGATTTATCCTGATTATCATGGTCAAACTCAAGGAGAAACAACATATGATCCCTAAGAATCAAAATGATGTTAAATCCAATATTTAACTACAATAATCTAGTAAAGAGATCATTAATTTCATAATCAAAGTTATAATAGTAGAACGACATATCTATCCGGAGAAAGAAAATATCGCTCATTATTAATCATTTGAAAATGACGATAATGATCGTTATATTTAATTTTCTCAAAGATAATCAATTAAAGGTTTTGAAAACTTAATTTTGAAAATCAGGTCTGGGTTTCTAAATCTCCTACGAGCGTAAGCCCTCGTAGTTAATTACATGGTAGGAAACCAAAAATTTCCTACGAATACTCTCGATTAAAATAGCGATATGAATTTCATTAAAGAATTTAAAGCTTGATATCAAGGGAGGTAAGGGATGGAATTTTCAAGTGGGATTGGTTCAAAATTAAACACTTATTTCTGGAATCAAAGGAGGAAGGGTAGGAGGTGTCTTAAGATTCTGAATTACTTCAGAAACACCTTAAAATATCCTAAGTGTTGGGCTTGAATTAGATTGCAAAAGATTTTTTTTAATTTGAATGATCAATTTTATTAGAAGGTGGGAATTAGATTCCCGAAAGATTGAGGTCTTAGGATTGAAGACATGCCTCAGAACTTAAGTCTAAAATTGGGTACTGAGAATCAGTGACCCGAATCCTAACTAATGCAATACAATCCTGGACTTACCTCGGCCTGGATTGGGGAGCCAGCTAAACCACCTAAACACTTTAAAATCATGATATCTGGTCTTTTATGAAAGAGTGGTAGAAATATTAATTAAGATTGGTTTAAAGGAATGGGGTCGACATCTAGAGCAGATCCTAATTGACCCTTTAACATATGATAGGTTAAATGCTTAAGCTAGAAATGCAATTAAGATTTAGACTCAAATTTAATTTGTATCTAATGCAATACATGCTAATTGACTCGATTAAATGCTTAAATCAAAATGTAGCAGTTTTAAAATCGGGCTTAAGAAAATAGGTTTTATCCTAGAGATTGCACAACATCCCCTTGGACAAAACTGCACTCTAATAAGTCAGGTGGTCTACCGGAACCCGCAGGCAGGGAGGTGCCTAACACGGATGAGAAAAGTCAATATGAATGCATGAAAAATCCCCGACGAATCCGGGCTTACTTCTTAAAAGCGTTAGAGTTACTATCTGAGCCTAAAGTTTTTAAATTTTGTTTAAATAGAAATAGTTTATGACCGTACCCTTACGAGCCTCCGATCGGGTTCCAGGCTAAATCAAATATGACATGCAATAAGCGCCAAAAAACTACTAAAAGCATGTAAGTCCTTAATCACAATCAACATCAAGTAATCAAGTCAATTAAATAATTAAATTAATTAAATAAATACTCAAACTGAAAGTCCATGTGGCAAGTGCCACTTAATTATACAACCCAGGGTCTGCAGGAAAGTAAAGTGGCCGGGTACCACTGACTACAACTCGGATTTTACTCCTAAGACTCAAGTGACTTTGAGAATGGGTCTTCTCGTTCTTCACTTCTTCATCTTCTTGTAACTCTTTGGATCGTCGAGTCTGGATATCCAAATGAAAAGAAACTCTCCCTTAAAAGGGGGTTATCTTTTCTCTTTAGATATTTGAAATCATCCAAATTTGGATCTCCAAATGGAAAGAGACTCTCCCCTAAGGGATGTCTCTTCCTATTTGAACTCCAAATTGGATACTTAAATATCCCATTCTCAAAACACTTAATAATTACAACTCAAATACATTTAAATTACATTTGAATGAAATTTAAAAGCTAGACTCAACAACCTGCAGGGTTATCCTAATAATCGACAGTTATAGAAACATCCCAAGTAGTTAATATATTTAAAATTTAAAATACTCAAACCAGCCACACTTGGCCATGCTCTTTTAATTATTAAAGGGGGACTTAAGCATTCCAGAGCGCCTACAGAAAACAATATTAATTTTAAAGCTTTAATTATTGCCCCCTTTAATTTAATTTCCCTGTATGAGCATGGCCACCTGCATAAGATTGAATTAGTATAGATCGTTCCTAACCTAGGGGTAGATCTAGCGTACAATCAATCACATCACAGGGTGCAGTAAATAAATAAACAATCACAATAATTCTATTATTAGCAAATAGCATGCAGTGAAAGCTCGAAAACCCGACACACAACAGAAAATTAAACACCGGCCTAGCCTAAGACTAGAGTTGGTTGTCCTAGCAAACCATCCAGAGTGTGTGTAGGAGGCTGTGTGGTTTTGATGTCCTAAATAGGCACTTGATTGAAGTTATTTGACGTTTTAGTTGGTTGAAGGCTTAAGGGTATTTTAATTAAAATTTAAATCTTAATGATTTAAATTTGATTCAATTATATGTTGGACACCACCTTTATTGCACACCGAGGCCGTGAAGTTTATTTCACCTTCCTTGGGGCTAATTTAATAGCCTCGTAGGCCTGGGTTACCTAGTGGTACCTGGTATGATTAAATAATTTGAACTTAATTAATGTTTGAAGATTGATTAATTTTTAATTAAGGTTGGTTGGTTGCTGGTTTTAAAGTTAAGTTGATGTTTTCTGGAATTTTAGAAGATTTATTGAATTTTAACATTTTCTAGATTATTTTAATCATTTAATTTAAGGGTCAAAATTTGACTTTTTGATTTAAAGAGTTTTATGGAATGTTAATATTTTATTAAAATACTAGACCTTACTATGATCAGTTAGACAGTAAGTAAGCTGAAATTAGACTTTTCTATATTTTATTATGAAGGTTTGAAGTTTTGACTTTATTTTGAACTAAGTTTGACCAAAAGTTAACTTTTTCAAAATTGATTGAATTCTGGAAACTTTGCATTTTTAATAAATATTAGACATTAAGATGAGTTGTATGCCTTTGAGTTTACTCAATTTGGAGTTCATTTGAATTAGTTATGAATTTTTGAGGTTTTGATAATTATTAAATTTTTTAAAAATTGTTTAATTAAAGCCCTTTTTATGATTTCAATCCAAAAAAGACCTCCAAACTCCTTGAAATCAACTCCAAAGGTAAGGAATGACCTAAGGAGTGATCTCCAAGTGTTTAGAAAATTTTTGGAATTTTTAATTATTTTTAATTAATTAAATTAGTTAAATATTAAATTTCAATTAAAATTAAATTAAACTTAATTTTGAAGTCGAGTTAAGGGGCTTTTATTTTTTATTGATTAAGGATTTAATTCTAGTCAGTTTGAGGTATTACATATAATTTTTGGATTTAATCATGATTTATTACAATTTTTGGAAGGTTTTAAGGGCTTAATTAAGGTTTAAGTTTGATTAGGTTAATTAAGGTGCTTAATGATCTCAAAAGTCAGTGAGGATTTTTATTAAGGTTGAGAGTGTCACTATGTTTAATTATTCAAGGTTTCAAGTCAAAAGAAAGTGAATCCTAATTATTGAAAATATTCTAAATTCTCTAAACAAAGTCCTTAATTATTGTCCTTAATGATGTCACTAAGTTTAATAGGTTTGAATCAATGTTCCTAACCCTTAAACAAACATATACATATAGGAATACACATTATTCACAATCAATTCCTAAATCTAGGAGAGCCTTAAACTAAGTGGTGTGTGTATGTCCTAAATATGCAAAAATTTATGCTAATTAAATATTCTTAATTAGATTAATAAATGATTATAGCATAATCATTCATTAACATTCCAACATAATTTCTATTCAAATATGTTGATCTATGTTTAAAATTCCAAAGTAGATCTCTCAACCTAAAAGATTTAAGTACACATATATTATTTTAAAGTAATTTTAAATATATTTTTAATATACATGAACTTATATATGTATAAACATAGATTTTAAAATTAAAATACTTGAAAATATGGTTTGGGTAAGTTAAATATCTAAATGAGAGATCTACTGATCTACTAAGATCATTTGAAAATAAGTTTTTAATTTTCAAAATAATTAAATTAGTATTTAATTAGATATTAATTAAATACTAAAATAATTAAGTAATTAAAATAACTTAAAATTAATCAAGTTTTGATCTCTGAAATTGATTTCAAATTAAAGTGCTTAATTTTCTAAAAATTTTGATATATTATACTATATTTCTTGATTTAAAATGAATTTATTATGAATTTTTAAAGTTTAAATCAATTAAAAGGAATTTTTAAATAATTTTAAATTAATTAATGACTAAAAAGAATTTTAAAATCAGTTCATTTAAAACTTAAGAATTTTTTGAAATTTTAAAATTATTTAAATTATTAATTATTAATTAAATATTAATTAATAATTAAATATTTAGTTAGTTGAAATATAAGATATAGTTTGAATTGATTAATTTCAAAATTAGAATAATTTAAAAATAATTAATTAATTATTGGATATTAATTAATTAAATCAATGAATATTAATTAATTATTTAATTATTAAAATATTATAAATCATTTAAATAATATTAAATAATTTAATTAGATTTTATTTGAATTTTTAAATATTTTTAAGATTAATATTAAGTTTAAAATTAATTGAGTATTAATTAATTATTTAAATATTTATTTAGAATATTAAATGATATTTAAAAATTTCAAATTATTTTAAACTTTTAAAATATTTTAAATGATATTTAAACTTTTCTAATCAAAATTAACATCAATTAAAATGTTAATAAATTATTTAATATTAATTAAAATATTAAAAATTATATATATATTAAAGTGTTAAATCTTTTTAATATTAATTAAAATTAATCAATTATTTAATATTAATTAAAATATTCAAAATTATATATCAATTAAAGTTTTAAAATTATTCAATATTAATTAAAGTTAATAATTTATTTAATATTAATTAAAATATTAAAGGTTATATATTAATTAAAATCTTAAAATTATTTAATATTAAATAAAAAAATATAAAGTATTTAATGAAAATATTAAATAATTTATATATTAATAAAAGTAATAAACTATTTAATATTAATTAAAATATTAAATAATTTAATATTAATTAACATTTTAAAATCAGTTGATATTAAATAATATTATAAAGTATTTAATATTAATTAAAATATTAAATAAATCAATTATTAATTAAAGTTATAAATTATTTAAGATAATTAATATTTAATAATTAATATGTAATAACTCATATTTAAATTGAATATTTAATATTTTAAATGTTAATTACTAATTTATAATAATTAATATTTAAAATTAATATAGTTTTAAAATATAATTATAAAATTAGATTAATAATAATTTTAAATTAAGAAAATTTAATTTCTAAAATATATTAATATATAATATATCTTATTATTTAAAATTAATATTTAATATTTATTTTAAAAGAAATTATAATCAAAAAATGATTTTAAAATAATTTTAAAATCATTTTTAAAATAAAAAGGCGACGAGACTGCCACGTGGCAGCCAGGGATTCGTCAGAATCAAGCCGCGCGGCGGCGGGAATGATTGGGCTGACGTGGACGGCGGTGCGGTGGCGGTCAGACACGTGTCAACCGCTGGATTCGTCACGTTTACTTGGTGAGTATACAAATTGATTGAATAAAATGAGCAAATTAGCGAGTATACAAATTGATTTAACCAAATTTTAATAAGTTGACTTGGTCAAATCATCTTGGATTAGACTCACCAATGATTAAGGAATATTTGAGCTATATATTGAAGTTGATTTGAAGGTTTTAGGTGGCTTGAATTGAATATTCGAAGTGGCTTGACTGAAATAGACCACATTAGGCTGAACTTGGGTTCAGTTGACGAAGTCAAGTGTTGACTGGGTTAAGGGTCCAATCAAGTCTAAATCATTGAGGGAGATGTTTGAATGAGATTTGATGGTGTTTGAATAATTTGCTTAAGTTGGGTTTAAGTGCATATAGTGAATGAGCTTAAGTTGACTAGGTTTGACCAGATATGGATCTAGTTGACCAAGTCAACTGATGACTAGGACATGATGTCCTGTCAAGTCCACATCACTAGGGGGAGTGATCATAAAAGTTTGAAAGGGTTTTGAATGTAATCAAGGTTCTATTTAAAGTGTAAAAGCTTAAGGGTTGATCTGGTCAACCTAGATTGACTTGGTCAACTAGGTTGACCCAGGATCAGGGGTTGAGCTCAACAGGTTTGAAATGATGAATGGGGTCTAGTGGAGGTGGTTTCAGGATTTAAATGGGTCATATAGATCAAATGACCTGTTTAGGCCCTTAATGGGCCTAATGGGTCAACTAGGTTGACCTGGTCAACCAAGTTGACCCAGGGTCAGTGACTGGGCCCAACCAGTTCAGAGTGACATTCTGAGTCTACTGGTGGTGATCTCAAAGTCTGGGGAGGTCATTTGGTCAAAATGACCTATTTGGGCCTTTAATGGGCCTTTTAGGTCAACCCTGGTTGACTTGGTCAACCAAGTGGGTCTAGGGTATGGGAATGGGTTCAACAGATTTGAAATGACATTTGGAGACCAATGGAGGTGGTCCTAGGGTCTTAGGAGGTCATTTGGTCAAAATGACCTATTTTGACCCTTAAAGGCCTATTTGGTCAACCTGGTTGACTTGGTCAACCAGATTGATCCAAGGCCTTGTTTTGGGTTCAATGGATATGGTTTAATATTTGAAACTTGTTGGAAGTGGTTGCATTTGATTTGGAGCTCATCTGACCAAAGTGACTATTCACACCCCATAGGGGTATTTTGGTCATTTTGACCCCTGGTCAACTAGGGGTCAAATTGAGTCCAACAAAATATAGTTTATTGCTCAATGAGTCATAATCAAGGGTCTGGATGTGATTTGAAGCTTTGTAGAAAGCTCCAAGATCAGAATCCACTGGGTGGCAGGTCTAGTGGCATAGACTGTAAATATTTAAAGGTTTTACAGTCTTTAGATTTTAATCCAGTTTCTGGGGTTAGAGACCTCAGAATGAGCCCAAATTTGGAGGGTTACCTCTAGAGACAAGTCACATCAATGTGGAACTAATATACCTTGAATCAGGGGTCATTTGACTAGGTTTTAAAATGTTCAAAGATTCACTAGAAAAGGCTTTCAGGACTTAGACTTTTGGCCTTGGATTTGAGTTTGGAAATCTGGTTTTGAACTAGATTTTCAACTTGAATGATAGGATTTGAATTACCCAAATCATTTAAGATCATTTAGAGATCATAAGTGATAGGATAGGATTAAAGCTTGATCAAAGGTAGAATCAAGGTTTGAACTAGAGTTTGGATTTTGAACTGGATTGAATTCTGGATTTTGCTCATGGTTTGAATTAAGGATATGGATTAAAGTCTGGTTTGTTCTAGAGTTTGAATAGATTTAAGGTCTGGATAGATCTAAGGTCTAGGAGGATCCTAGGACCTAAATTGATCTAGGGAAATCCTAGGGTCCAGAGTAAATCTTAGGGACTGAAGTCTAGGAAGATCCTAGAGTCTAGGAAACCCTAAAGTCTGGGATCTAGAAGACTCTTAGGATCTAGAATAGATCCTAAAGTCTAGATTCTAGGAAGATCCTAGGGTCTAGATAGATCTGAGGTCTAGGAGAATCCTAAGACCTAGACTGATCTAGAGTCTGGGTAGATCCTAGGGTCTAGAATAGATCCTAGGGTCTGAAGTCTAGGAGGATCCTAGTGTCTAGGTTAGTCTAGAGTTAGATTGAGTTGAGTTTTAAAATCAATATGGGGTTAAATCAATTTGAGTCTGGATTGATATTTGAAGCCTGGATTGATCTAAGATCTGCTTGATCCTAGGGTCAAGATTAATCTTAAGGATTGGAATGGTCCTACTGACCTTATACAAAAATGAGGTCAACAAATGGACCCCCAATATGTGTAACAGAATGTAATTCTATTGCACATATTGGCATTGACCGAATAGAATGGTCAAGTCTGGAGTTTTGATCCTAAGGGAAAGAGAAATCTATCCCTGGGGAATCAGGGTTTGAACAGATACTAGGGTAGTGCTTTAGAAAAAGTGTATTCTACCACTAGTGGGTCTGGTTCTAAGGGAAAGGAAGAATCTATCCCTGAAGGAGAAGGAAGTCTGGTTGATCCTATAGGAAGGAAGAACTCCTAACTATAAAGGATTGAATTCAGATTTGATTCTAAGGAAAAGGAAAGTCTAACCTCAGAAGATTAAATTTGAAATGATACTAGGGTAGTGCTAAGGCAGTGTACTGTACCACTAGTAGATCTAATCCTAAAGGAAGGGAAGTCCTAACCCTAAAGGAAAAGAAGGTATGGATGATCGTAGAGAAAGGAAGAATTCCTAACTATAGAGGATCGAGTCTAGATTTGATTCTAAGGGAAAGGGAAATCCTAACCTTAGAAAATTGAGTTTGAAATGATACTCGGGTAGTGCTGAGGCAGTGTACTCTACCACTAGTAGATCTAATCCTAAAGGAAGGGAAGTCCTAACCCTAAAGGAAAAGAAGGTCTGGATGATCGTATAGAAAGGAAGAATTCCTAATTACAGAGGATCGAGTTTGGATTTTGATTCTAAGGAAGGGGGAAAACCTAACCCTAGGGAAATGAATTTGAAATGGTACTAGGATAATGCTGGGGATAGCGTACTCTACCACTAGTAGATCTAATCCTAAAGGGAGGAAAATCTACCCCTAAAGGAAAAGAGGGTCTAGATGTCTGTATAGGAAGGAAGAATTCCTAGCTATAGAGGATCAAGTTTGAATTTTGATACTAGGCCAGTGCCACGAAGGGCGTACTCTGCCACTAGTAGATCTAATCTTAAGGGAAGGAAGAAATGCCTAGCCCTAAAGAAAAGAAAGCTTGATTGAGATTGATTCCAGGACGGTGCCATAGAGGACTTATTCCATCACTAGGAAGTCTAATCCCAAGGGAAGGAAGAAGAACCTAGCCTGAGGAAGAGAGAACTGGATTTTGAAATTAAACCCAGGACGGTGCCATAGAGGACTTATTCCATCACCGGGGAATCTAATCTTAAGAGAAGGAGAATACTTACTCTGAAGAAAAGAGAACTGGATGATCTCATAGGAAGATAGTATTGCTTCCTATAGGAGATCAGACTTAAAGATTTGAATTTTGAAACTAGAATGGTGCCGTAGAGGGCGTTATCCATCACTAGTAGATCTAATCCTAAGGAGAAAAAGCACGATGACTCATATCTGTCCTTAAGGAAAAGAAAACTAGAGGACCCTGAGGGAAAGAAGTATTGCTTCCAACAGAAAGTCAGATCTGGATTTTGAACCTAGGATGGTGCCACAGAGGGCGTGCTCCACGACTAGAAGATCTAATCCTAAGAAAAAAAAGCATGAAGACTCACATCTAACCTTAAGGAGAAGAAAACTGGAGGACCCTGAGGGAAGGAAGCATTGCTTCCCACAGAAGGTCGGATCTGGATTTTAAACCTAGGATGGTGCCACAGAGGGCGTGCTCCACCACTAGAAGATCTAATCCTAAGGAAAGAAAGCACGATGACTCACATCTGTCCTTAAGGAAAAAGAAAACTGGAAGAAGCTAGAATGGTGCCACGAAGGGTGTACTCCACTACTAGCGGATCTAATCCTAAGGATAGAAAGCACGATGACTCACATCTAACCTTAAGGAAAAGAAAACTGGACGTCCTGTGAGAAGGAAGCATTACTTCGCACAAAATCGGGTATTGAGTGATCGTATGTAAAGGAAACTTGTTTTACATAAAGGATCTGGTCTGGATGATCGTATGTGAAGGAAACTTGCTTCACATAGAGGATCAAAACTAGATGATCATATGTAGAGGAAACTTACTCTACATACAGGATCAAAACTGGATGATCGTATATAGAGGAAACTTGTTCTATATAGAGGATCGAGTCTGGATGATCGTATGTGAAGGAAACTTGCTTCACACAGAGGATCGAGTCAGGATGATCGTATATAGAGGAAACTTACTCTATATAGAGGATCGGGTTTGGAATAATTGTGTGTAGAGGAAACTTGCTCTACACAGAAGATCAGGTCTGGATGATCATATGTAGAGAAAACTTGCTCTACATAGTGGGTCAGGTATAGAATGATCATGTATAGAGGAAACTTGCTCTATATAAAGGTTCGAATCTGGATAATCGTATGTGGAGGAAGCTTGCTCCACACAGAGGATCAGATCTGGATTCTGGAATTCAAGATTTAAAAGATTATTGAATTTAAATTGATTGAGTTTTGAATTTAAAGACATTTAAATTTGAAATTTGGTTTGATGAATTTGAATTTAAAGGATTTTGACTCTGGTTTGATTTGACTTTAAATTTGAAATGTTTTGAATTTGATTTATTTAACTCTCAAAAATTTTTGAAATTTGATTTTGAATTTGATTTTGAATTGGAAGGGTTTTAAATTTGATTTGAAAATTTGACACTCATCTGGCATGGTACTTCCTGAAGAGCCTCCCCAATATTTGAAAATATTGGGTGGCATTCTTCAAGATTGATCAGTCGATTGAAAATTTTCTCAAAGATCGTCATTAGAATGAACGATCCAGTCAACATTGACTCAAGCTTTCCATTAAATTTATAATAGATTAGAAGTGGTCTACAAAAGACTAAGACCAAGTTTCCTACTTGGGGAGTTCTAAAGTGACACAACTTATTAGTATCTTGAATCAAACGTGACTTATGAACTTTTAAACTTTACTGAGCTTAATCTGATTTTTATTTGAGGCCCTTGAGCTCCTCGAATTGGAGTCGGGCACTTTGCTCAATTATAGTTTGATTTTGAACAGCAAGTCCCAGCAAAGGAAACTACGCCTCTAGATCGGGGTGATCTAGGACCCAACACAGGGTGTGGTTTGATTGTGAAGGATAATTTCCAGCATTATAAAATACTCCTTCAGTGGGATTGAACTTGGGCCCAGCATAGAGTGTAATTTTATAAAAAAGGCTTAGTAGGAAAAGATGCCTATGTAGAAAGACTTACACACACTTCTCAAGGACCGGATTTAAATTTTCATCAAGAGTAGAAGATTTATTCTCTTTATTAGAAAACTTCCTCTAGGTATTTAGACCTTGTCGGAATGATAAGTGGGAACAAATTTAGAAGTACAGTGAAAAGTCGATCGACTCCAGCTAATTTTTAAAAGTTTGAAAACTTAGGTTTTGTTAACCCAGACCGAGTTTCATAGAAACTAAATTGGGGTTTCCCTTAAGTATCTTGAATTAAAATCAATTTCAAAGACTTTTAAGTTGAATATAGAAATTTGATCTTTTCAATTCTCTAGCACGAGAGATTTTTGTATCTTGATAGATTATCGATGCAGGGTAAAAATTCTGGATTCAAAATTTATCAAAGTCAAGTAATTTAAAGTTGACTGGGTCTTTTGAGATTTAAGGATTTAGAAGAAGGGAGCCTCTTTCTTTTTTTTTTTTGGTGGCACACATTGCGCATCTTTTAAATTATAGTGTATTTTGCACTATTTCCTTTTTTTGAATTTTGGCGCATTCGCGCATCTTTTTGAATTTATTTTGATTTTGAGAAGAGGCTGCACCTACTTAAATTCAATGCCGGGATTATATCTCAAGTACAAGAGAAGAAAACTCACTCTTTTATACAAGGACGAATAATCCTCAAGGTAGGACCCAGTCTTTTAAAATGAATACCGGCTTGACTTTTGAAAATTATTGAACAGATTTTAAATATGCAAGAGATATCTATTAAGATAAAAAATTGCTAGAAATTTGAGAAAAAATTTTATTTCAAAAATTAACTTAAGTTTAACATTGATTTTAGTTCAACAGTTCAATCAATCCCATGAAAGAGGTGGGAGGGAGGGGCATTCAAACATTTGATAGAGTCAACAACATTTTCTCATGTTTAAGACTTCAATTAAAGGTCAATTTTCATTAAAAAGATAACTCAACTATCTTGAAAGTTTGAAATCAGTACACTTGAGAAATTGGAAGCTTTTCCTTAAAGAGAAATTGCAAATCTAGGTGGTAAGACCCTAGTAGTACGGAATTAGATTCCTACGATCTCCTTAGGGGGCGAGACTATTATTGGGTCTGCACTATCCTTAGAAGTTATTGCATCAATTTAATCAAAAAGATTTATCTCGGCAGGACCCCGTTGAAAATTGAATTTTAATGGTATCACTATCTGATATATTCTTAGATTGTTTTCCCTCTCTTATTACTAGTGATCTAGTAATTAGGAGAGTGGCACCCCTAGTGGTTTCTACACCTCCTCCTCTCTAGTTGATGTAATGGGACACGTATAGAAACATGACATAACATCATCTAGTAGAGTGGACGGGTCATAACCTTCAACTGGGGGCCTAGGGCCTAGTGCTGGTGTTTGTTCAGTTCCGGCTTGATTGATTCTCACCATGTAGTAGTCAAGAAGATGTATTGAAGATTGTGCTCTCGTCTCTACAACCTCCTTTCTTTGAGCAATAGGAGAAGGGTGAAAATTATTTCCACTAGAGAAGGGGTACGTAGAAGGAGCAACAAACTTTTTATTAGCCTTAGACTTGATATGCTTTAAGGCTTTCGCCTCAGCTGTCTTTCTGGCCTTAACAGCCTTCTTCCGGACTCTACGAAGGTAGTTCTTCATTTTGTTCTTGCTGGCCTTGCTGACGACAGGGGTACTAGAACTTGACCCAATCTCAGGCTGAGATGGTAGCTCTTGTATCATTATTGACTTCTGGTTCTTATCCATCTGGGTAGAGGGTACAATGGATAAAGGGGCGACATCGGCCTCCATCTCGGAGATGGGGGAGTCAACTCCTGACCGTAAAGTAATCTCATCCAAGGGGACATTCCTTCGTATTCTAGCAGACAGATCAATCATTTCTTCTCCATCGACTGATAACTTGAAGTCTTGGAATTGCATTTCATACTGGATAAAATTCCCAGAAGTGATTCCTTCGACTATCAAGTTTCTATCTAGAGAGAAAATGAGTTTCCCAGCCATTTGAGTGCTTAAATCCAGAAACTAATGAACAGTGATTTGAATTAGTTAATCTTGAATTTGAATTTGAATTTTAAACTTGATTAATGTTATTCAAAATTTGATAATTCAATCATGTTGAGTTTAAATTCAAAACGATGGTTTGTAGACTTGACAAGGACTTAAGGGTTGAACCCGACACTTTCGCTACACTAATTAACTTAGGGCAAAATGTCAAAGTTCAAACTCAAACTTGAATACAAAATTGAATTTAAAATTTAAGGTGATAATCAAATTCGAACTTAAAGTTGAGATTGTATTTTGAATCAAAGTTGGATTTGAATTTGAGTTTAAGGTTGAAGTCGAATGGACCTTTCTTCAGATTTCTTGACTCAACAGATTGAGTTTCACTCAATCATATACGTACACAGAATTGATATGAAAGATCCAGGAATCGAGCTCGACTCTTTTCGTTTCACCAATTGACTTGGGTCGAAATGTCAAAGCCCGATCAAAATTAAATTAATTTTAAAGTGGGAATCGAATTTAAATTCAAGGTTGATATCATATTTGGATTCAAAGTTAAATTTGAATTTGAACTTGAGACTCAAGTCAAATGAATTTTTCTTTAAATTTTGTAACTCAACAGGTTGAAGTTCATTCAATCATGCAGGTTAACAACATCGATATGAAAAATCCAAGGATCGGGCTCGACTCTTTTCATTTCACCAATTAACTTGGGTCGAAATGTCAAAACCTGAAATTGATTTTGAAATTAAAATTGTAGGTGAATTTAAATTTGAAATCAAATTTGAAATTTGGATTTAAAATTGAATTTGAAACTGAGATTGGGAATGAACAGATCTTCTTCAAACTTTGAAACTCAACACATTGATTTGTATTCAGATGTACAGGTTTACAAAAGTAACCTGAAGATCTTAAGAGAATAGGCTTGACTCTTTGCACCCCACCAAGTAATTTTGGGGTGAAATGTCAAAGCCTAAAATTGACTGGAGTATTTTAAATTTGTATTGCATGTGTTCAACTACAACAGAATATTATAGAAGACACATAACAACGACGATTGAAGTTGATTTAAAAGATTTTCCTTGACTTTTGAAACTCAAAAATATTGAGTTTTATTTTCAACATAATGGTTAACAAAAGTTAAGGGAAATCTAGAGATCTGGTTTGACTATTTCACCATACTGACTAGCTTGGGGTGAAGTGTCAAAATCCAAGTTTAATTAAAGAAATTTTGAATTTGAATTTTGAGATTGAGAGATTTTTATAAATTGTGAAACTTAGCATACAGGAATTTATTCGCATGCGAGTTTGCAACATATGCAAAAAGATTTTGACAAGCTTGGCTTGACTCTTTTGCTCTACCAATAAACTTGGAGGCAAAATATCAAAGCCCAACTTGGAGGGAGGTTTCCTACACTCACCTCTCTTTTCATATATCTTAATTGAGTTGGCCACACTCACCCAAGGAAGAATGGGTAGAGGGACCAACGGAAGAAAGGTAGTCAAAAATACCGATGTAACAAAATTCGTAGCGTTATTAAAGATGGAGAGAGAGATTTTCCCCAGTGGAGTCGCCATTTTTTGTTTGATTTGAAAAATATTATTTTGAAAAGGTGTTTAATTTTTTTTGGGAAATATTTAATTTCTGAAATTTAAATTTTATAATCGAACACTTATTATGAATGATATATCACCTCGAAAGGTGAACATATCGTTCCCCAATAGGTTCAAGTTATAAATCTTAATTTATCCTGATTATCATGGTCAAACTCAAGGAGAAACAACATATGATCCCTAAGAATCAAAATGATGTTAAATCCAATATTTAACTATAATAATCTAGTAAAGAGATCATTAATTTCATAATCAAAGTTATAATAGTTGAACGACATATCTATCCGGAGAAAGAAAATATCGCTCATTATTAATCATTTGAAAATAACGATAATGATCATTATATTTAATTTTCCCAAAGATAATCAATTAAAGGTTTTGAAAACTTAATTTTGAAAATCAGGTCTGGGTTTCTAAATCTCCTACGAGCGCAAGCCCTCGTAGTTAATTACATCGTAGGAAACCAGAAATTTCCTACGAATACTCTCGATTAAAATAGTGATACGAATTTCATTAAAGAATTCAAAGCTTGATATCAAGGGAGGTAAGGACTGGAATTTTTAAGTGGGATTGGTTCAAAATTGAACACTTATTTTTGGAATCAAAGGAGGAAGGGTAGGAGGTGTCTTGAGATTCTGAATTACTTCAGAAACACCTCAAACTATCCTAAGTGTTGGGCTTGAATTAGATTGAAATTTTTTTTTTTTAATTTGAATGATCAATTTTATTAGAAGGTGGGAATTAGATTCCCGGAAGATTGAGGTCTTAGGATTGAAGACATGCCTCAAAACTTAAGTCTAAAATTAGGTACTGAGAATCAGTGACCCGAATCCTAACTAATGCAATGCAATCTTGGACTTACCCCGGCTTGGATTGGGGAGCCAGCTAAACCACCTAAACGCTTTAAAACCATGATATCCGGTCTTTTATCAAAGAGTGGTATAAACATTAATTAAGATTGGTTTAAAGGATTGGGGTCGACATCTAGAGCAGATCCTAATTGACCCTTTAACATATGATAGGTTAAATGCTTAAGCTAGAAATGCAATTAAGATTTAGACTCAAATTTAATTTGTATCTAATGCAATACATGCTAATTGACTCGATTAAATGCTTAAATCAAAATGTAGCAGTTTTAAAATCGGGCTTAAGAAAATAGGTTTTATCCTAGAGATTGCACAACATCCCCTTGGACAAAACTGCACTCTAATAAGTCAGGTGGTCTACCAGAACCCGCAGGCAGGGAGGTGCCTAACACGGATGAGAAAAGTCAATATGAATGCATGAAAAATCCCCGATGAATCCGGGCTTACTTCTTAAAATCGTTAGAGTTACTATCTGAGCCTAAAGTTTTTAAATTTTGTTTAAATAGAAATAGTTTATGACCGTACCCTTACGAGCCTCCAATCGGGTTCCAGGCTAAATCAAATATGACATGCAATAAGCGCCAAAAAACTACTAAAAGTATGTAAGTCCTTAATCACAATCAACATCAAGTAATCAAGTCAATTAAATAATTAAATTAATTAAATAAATACTCAAACTGAAAGTCCATGTGGCAAGTGCCACTTAATTATACAACTCAGGGTCTGCAGAAAAGTAAAGTGGCCGGGTACCACTAACTACAACCCGGATTCTACTCCTAAGACTCAAGTGACTTTGAGAATGGGTCTTCTCGTTCTTCACTTCTTCATCTTCTTGTAACTCCTTGGATCGTCGAGTCCGGATATCCAAATGAAAAGAAACTCTCCCTTGAAAGGGGGTTATCTTTTCTCTTTAGATATTTGAAATCATCCAAATTTGGATCTCTAAATGAAAAGAGACTCTCCCCTAAGGGATGTCTCTTCCTCTTTGAACTCCAAATTGGATACTTAAATATCCCATTCTCAAAACACTTAACAATTACAACTCAAATACATTTAAATTATATTTGAATGAAATTTAAAATCTAGACTCAACAACCTGCAGGATTTTCCTAATAATAGATAGTTATAGAAACATCCCAAGCAGTTAATATATTTAAAATTTAAAATACTCAAACCAGCCACACTTGGCCATGCTCTTTTAATTATTAAAGGGGGACTTAAGCATTCCGGAGTGCCTGCAGAAAACAGTATTAATTTTAAAGCTTTAATTATTACCCCCTTTAATTTAATTGCCCTGTATGAGCATGACCACCTGCATAAGATTGAATTGGTACAGATCATTCCTAACCTAGGGGTAGATCTAACGTACAATCAATCACATCACAGGGTGCAGTAAATAAATAAACAATCACAGTAATTCTATTATTAGCAAACAGCATGCAGTGAAAGCTCGAAAACCCGGCACACAATAGAAAAGTAAACACCGGCCTAGCCTAAGACTAGAGTTGGTTATCCTAGCAAACCATCTAGAGTGTGTGTAGGAGGCTGTGTGGTTTTGATATATCCTAAATAGGCACTTGATTGAAGTTATTTGATGTTTTAGTTAGTTGAAGGCTTAAGAGTATTTTAATTAAAATTTAAATCTTAATGATTTAAATTTGATTTTAAATTTGATTCAATTATTTGTTGGACACCACCTTTGTTGCACACCGAGGCCGTGAAGTTTATTTCACCTTCATTGGGGCTAATTTAATAGCCTCGTAGGCCTGTGTTACCTAGTGGTACCCGGTATGATTAAATGATTTGAACTTAATTAATATTTGAAGGTTGATTAATTTTTAATTAAGGTTGGTTGGTTGCTGGTTTTAAAGTTAAGTTGATGTTTTCTGGAATTTTAGAAGATTTATTGAATTTTAATATTTTCTGGATTATTTTAATCACTTAATTTAAGGGTCAAAATTTGACTTTTTGATTTAAAGAGTTTTTTGGAATTTTAATATTTTATTAAAATACTAGACCTTAATACGTTCAGTTAGAAAGTAAGTATGCTGAAATTGGATTTTTTTATATTTTATTATGAAGGTTTAAAGTTTTGACTTGAATTTGAACTAAGTTTGACCAAAAGTTGACTTTTTTAAAATTGATTGATTTCTGGAAACTTAACATTTTTAATAAATATTAGACATTAAGATGAGTTGTATGCCTTTGAGTTTGCTCAATGTGGAGTTCATTTGAATTAGTTATGAATATTTGAAGTTTTGATAATTTTTGAATTTTTTAAAAATTGTTTAATTAAAGCCCTTTTTATGATTTGAATCCAAATGACCTCCAAACTCCTTGAAATCAACTACAAAGGTCAAGAATAACCTAAGGAGTGATCTCCAAGTGTTTAGAAATTTTTTGGACTTTTTTAATTAATTAAATTAATTAAATATCGAATTTCAATTAAACTTAAATTAAACTTAATTTTGAAGTCCAGTTAAGGGGCTTTTATTTTTCATTGATTAAGGATTGAATTCTGGTCAGTTTGAAGTATTACATATAATTTTTGGATTTAATCATGATTTATTACAATTTCTGAAAGGTTTTAAGGGCTTAATTAAGGTTTAAGTTTGATTAGGTTAATTAAGGTGCTTAATGATCTCAAAAGTCAGTAAGGATTTTTCTTAAGGTTGAGAGTGTCACTATGTTTAAGTATTCAAGGTTTCAAGTCAAAAGGAAGTGAATCCTAATTGTTGAAAATATTCTAAATTCTCTAAACAAAGTCCTTAATTATTATCCTTAATGATGTCACTAAGTTTAATAGGTTTGAATCAATGTTCCTAACCCTTAAACAAACATATACATATAGGAATACACATTATTCACAATCAATTCCTAAATCTAGGAGAGCCTTAAACTAAGTGGTGTGTGTATGTCCTAAACATGCAAAGATTTATGCTAATTAAATATTCTTAATTAGATTAATAAATGATTATAGCATAATCATTTATTAACATTTCCACATGATTTCTATTCAAATATGTTGATCTATGTTTAAAATTTCAATATAGATCTCTAAACCTAAAAGATTTAAGTACATATATATTATTTTAAAGTAATTTTAAATATATTTTAATATACATGAACTTATATATGTATAAACATAGATTTTAAAATTAAAATACTTGAAAATATGGTTTGGGTAAGTTAAATATCTAAATGAGAGATCTACTGATCTACTAAGATCATTTGAAAATAAGTTTTTAATTTTCAAAATAATTAAATTAGTATTTAATTAGATATTAATTAAATACTAAAATAATTAAGTAATTAAAATAACTTAAAATTAATCAAGTTTTGATCTTTGAAATTGATTTCAAATTATAGCGCTTAATTTTCTGAAAATTTTGATATATTATACTTAATTTTCTGATTTAAAATAAATTTATTATGAATTTTTGAAGTTTAAATCAATTAAAAGGAATTTTTAAATAATTTTAAATTAATTAATGACTAAAAATAATTTTAAAATTAGTTAATTTAAAACTTAAGAATTTTCTGAAATTTTAAAATTATTTAAATATGTATATATATATATATTAATTTTCAAAAGTATTTAAATTATTAATTATTAATTAAATATTAATTAATAATTAAATATTCAGTTAATTGAAATATAAGATATAGTTTGAATTGATTAATTTCAAAATTAGAATAATTTAAAAATAATTAATTAATTCTTGGATATTAATTAATTAAATTAATGAATTTTAATTAATTATTTAATTATTAAATTATTAAAAATCATTTAAATAATATTAAATAATTTAATTAGATTTTATTTGAATTTTTAAATATTTTTAAGATTAATATTAAGTTTAAAATTAATTAAGTATTAATTAATTATTTAAATATTTAATTAGAATATTAAATGATATTTAAATATTTCAAATTATTTTAAACTTTTAAAATATTTTAAATGATATTTAAACTTTTCTAATCAAAATTAATATCAATTAAAATGTTAATAAATTATTTAATATTAAATAAAATATTAAAAATTATATATATATTAAAGTGTTAAATCTTTTTAATATTAATTAAAATTAATCAATTATTTAATATTAATTAAAATATTCAAAATTATATATTAATTAAAGTTTTAAAATTATTTAATATTAATTAAAGTTAATAATTTATTTAATATTAATTAAAATATTAAAGGTTATATATTAATTAAAATCTTAAAATTATTTAATATTAACTAAAAAAATATAAAGTATTTAATGAAAATATTAAATAATTTATATATTAATAAAATTTTAACATCATTTAATATTAATTAAAATAATAAACTATTTAATATTAATTAAAATATTAAATAATTTAATATTAATTAACATTTTAAAATGAGTTGATATTAAATAATATTATAAAGTATTTAATATTAATTAAAATATTAAATAAATCAATTATTAATTAAAGTTGTAAATTATTTAAAATAATTAATATTTAATAATTAATATTTAAATAGAATATTTAATATTTTAAATGTTAATTATTAATTTATAATAATTAATATTTAAAATTAATATAGTTTTAAAATATAATTATAAAATTAGATTAATAATAATTTTAAATTAAGAAAATTTAATTTCTAAAATATATTAATATATAATATATCTTATTATTTAAAATTAATATTTAATATTTATTTTAAAAGAAATTAGAATAAAAAAAAGGATTTTAAAATAATTTTAAAATCATTTTTAAAATAAAAAGGCGGCGGGAATGCCACGTGGCAGCCAGGGATTCGTCAGAACCAAGCCGCGCGGCAGCGGGAATGATTGGGCTGACGTGGATGGCAGTGCGGCAACGGTCAAACATGCGTCAACCACTGGATTCCTCACTTGGTTTCACTTATCCGAGTCAGCAAAGCCCGCCTGCCGTCCGATTATCCGCTGTAACGAATCAACGGTTGAGATCAACGCCCGCGGTTTGATCTCGTGAAGAAAGATCAGACGGTGGATGATTGATCCCGTGATTCTGGATCAAAGGCCCAGATGCAGCCGGACGGGAGAATTAACCGTGAGACCGAGTCTGCGGTTAATCAATGCTGCGGTAAGGCTAAATCACGCCCGTTGATCAGGAGATCAACGGCTGGGATCTAGCCCAATTCAACTGAGCTGCGAACCGAGCCCTAGAAACCGTATTTGAGCTCGTTCTCTCGATCGGATGAATCAACTTTGATGAAATTTGAAACCTAGACTACCTATGTGAACAGAAATCGTGTGGGAGCTTCTTTTTTCACTTAAGATGAATTTGATAAAAAGCTAATTATCCCTAAACTAAGTGACCTAGGGCTAAGGATTTTAGGAGTTTTTACCGTTATATCTTCAAGGTTTTGGTTCGGTTGAATTTGTAGACTGTCCTAGCAAGTTTTTGTAGAAGATTCCCCTAGCTTTTGACGTCAGGATGGATAACTTCGAGCCTAAGACGGATTCCACCATGGTTAGCCTGAAGATCGTCGCCGGCGAGATCTTAACGGTGGATGTCGAGTTGGAATGGATGGGGGAGAGGAATAGGGCTCAAGGAGGCTGGAGGCTGGGTCTGGAAGAGCTAGGAGAGTGAGAGAGTGTAAGGGTTTGAATAGAGCTCTTATGTGGGTTTTTTTCCTATTCAAATGGCCTCTAAAGGTTTGAATGGTTGAGATTAATTGAAGGAACTCCTGGATAGTTGCCATCTATCCCTGGAGTTTGTTAGAATGATAGGAGAATAAAAAGGACAAAGGACATCCATGAGGAAAGTGTCCCTTGGTCCCCATTTGCACATGGGGATGATCAAAGCCACTTGATCTTAATTTAAGGGCTTAAAATAGCTCTAGGAATGTTCTGGAATCTCTTCAAGCAGCTAGAGAGGTTTGGGTTTGAGGAATTAAGGCTCAAAAGGTCATTTGACCAAGTTTGACCCCTCTTAATGCCTTGTTTTGACTGTTTGACCAGTCAACTTGACTTGTTGACTGGTGAGGTGGCATGAGAGGATGCCTTGAGCTGGTGGAATTGATTCAAGGAAGTTTAAAGAAGTAGATTGAATAAAATGAGCAAATTAGTGAGTATACAAATTGATTTGACCAAATTTTAATAAGTTGACTTGGTCAAATCATCTTGGATTAGACTCACCAATGATTAAGGAATATTTGAGCTATATATTGAAGGTGACTTAAAGGTTTTAGGTGGCTTGAATTGAATATTCGAAGTGGCTTGACTCAAATAGACCACATTAGGCTGAACTTGGGTTCAGTTGACCAAGTCAATTGTTGACTGGGTCAAGGGTCCAATCAAGTCTAAATAATTGAGGGAGATGTTTGAATGAGATTTGATGGTGTTTGACTAATTTGCTTAAGTTGGGTTTAAGTGCATATAGTGAATGAGCTTAAGTTGACTACGTTTGACCAGATATGGATCTAGTTGACTAAGTCAACTGATGACTAGGACATGATGTCCAGTGAAGTCCTCATCACTAGGGGGAGTGATCATAAAAGTTTGATAGGGTTTTGAATGCAATCAAGGTTTAATTTAAAGTGTAAAAGCTTAAGGGTTGATCTGGTCAACCTAGGTTGACTTGGTCAACCAGGTTGACCCAGGATCAGGGGTTGAGCTCAACAGGTTTGAAATGATGAATGGGGTCTAGTGGAGGTGGTTTCAGGGTTTAAATGGGTCATCTAGATCAAATGACCTGTTTAGGCCCTTAACGGGCCTAATGGGTAAACTAGGTTGACTTGGTCAACCAGGTTGATGCAGGGTTAGGGATTGGGTCCAACCAGTTCAGAGTGACATTCTGAGTCTACTAGTGGTGATCTCAAAGTCTGGGGAGGTTATTTGGTCAAAATGACCTATTTGGGCCCTTAATGGGCCTTTTAGGTCAACCCTGGTTGACTTGGTCAACCAAGTGGGTCTAGGGTCTGGGAATGGGTTCAATAGATTTGAAATGACATTTGGAGACCAATGGAGGTGGTCATAGGGTCTTAGGAGGTCATTTGGTCAAAATGACCTATTTTGACCCTTAAAGGCCTATTTGGTCAACCTGGTTGACTTGGTCAACCAGATTGACCCAAGGGCTAGTTTTGGGTTCAATTGGTTTGGTTTAATATTTAAAACTTGTTGGAAGTGGTTGCATTTGATTTGGAGCTCATCTGATCAAAGTGACTATTCACACCCCATAGGGGTATTTTGGTCATTTTGACCACTGGTCAACTAGGGGTCAAATTGAGTCCAACAAAATGTATTTTATTGCTCAATGAGTCATAATCAAGGGTCTGGAGGTGATTTGAAGCTTTGGAGAAAGCTCCAAGATCAGAATCCACTAGGTGGCAGGTCCAATGGCATAGATTGTAAATATTTGAAGGTTTTACAGTCTTTGGATTTTAATCCAGTTTCTAGGGTTAGAGACCTCAGAATGAGCTCAAATTTGGAGGGTTATCTCTAGAGATATGTCACATCAATATGGAACTGAGACCTTGAATTAGAGGTCATTTGACTAGGTTTTAAAATGTTCAAAGATTCACTGGAAAAGGCTTTCAGGACTTAGACCTTTAGCCTTGGATTTGAGTTTAGAAATTTGGTTTTGAACTGGATTTTGAGCTTGAATGATAGGATTTGAATTACCCAAATCATTTAAGATCATTTAGAGATCATAAGTGATAGGATAGGATTAAAGCTTGATCATAGATAGAATCAAGGTTTGAACTAGAGTTTGGATTTTGATCTGGATTGAGCTCTAGATTTTGCTCATAGTTTGAATTAAGGATATGGATTAAAGTATGGTTTGGTCTAGAGTTTGAATAGATTTGAGGTCTGGATAGATCTAAGGTCTAGGAGGATCCTAGGACATAAATTGATATAGGGAAATCCGGATAGATCTAAGGTCTAGGAGGATCCTAGGACATAAATTGATATAGGGAAATCCTAGGGTCCAGAGTAGATCTTAGGGACTGAAGTCTATGAAGATCCTAGAGTCTAGGAAACCCTAAAGTCTGGGATCTAGATGATTCTTAGGATCTAGAATAGATCCTAAAGTCTAGATTCTAGGAAGATCCTAGGGTCTAGATAGATCTGAGGTCTAGGAGAATCCTAAGACCTAGACTGATCTAGAGTCTGGGTAGATCCTAGGGTCTAGAATAGATCCTAGGGTCTGAAGTCTAGGAGGATCCTAGAGTCTAGGTTAGTTTGGAGTTTCAATGAGTTGAGTTTTAAAATCAACATGGGGTTAAATCAATTTGAATCTGGATTGATATTTGGAGCCTGGATTGATCTAAGATCAGCTTGATCCTACAGTCAAGATTAATCTTAAGGATTGGAATGGTCCTACTGACCTCATACAAAAATGAGGTCAACATGCCCCTGTAGCCAGACTTGAAGTAATAAGGGTTCTTTTAGCCTTTGTCGGTTTCAAAGGATTTAAATTATTTCAAATAGATATTAAAAGTGCCTTTCTTAATGGGGTGATTAAAGAGGATGTTTATGATGAGCAACCCTCAGGTTTTGAATAGTCACAATTCTCTAATCATGTATCTAAATTGAAGAAGATATTGTATAGACTAAAATTGGCACCTATGGCATGGTATGAAAGGCTAAGCACATTCCTACTAGAAAGATTATTTGTTAAAGGAAGTGTGGACACCACTCTCTTTTTAAAAAGAGTAGGAGATGAAATACTCATTGTTTAAATATATATTGATGATATCTTGTTTGGATCCACTAATAAAAATCTTTGTGATAGTTTTTCAAAGACAATGAGTAATGAATTTGAAATGAGTTTAATGGGAGACTTGAGTTACTTTCTTGGTTCTAGTATAAAGCAGAAAGAGGATGACACCTTTCTTAGTCAATCAAAATATATTAAGGACATTCTTAACAAGAATGAAATAGATAAAGCTAAACCAATAAGTATTCCCATGAGTTCCTCAATTCAGTTAGATAAGGATTCTAAAGGAAAATTTGTTGATCAGAGAAATTTAGAGGGATTTTTGGATCATTACTTTATTTAACTACTAGTAGACCTGATATCATATTTAGTGTTTATCTCAAGATGATCTAAAAGAATCTCACCTGACTTCTATTAAATGAATTCTAAGATATCTATTAGGAACTCAAAACTTAGGAATTTAATATCCTAGGCACAATACTACTTTTGAAATCATTGAATATTCTGATTCAAATTTTACAGGGTGTTGAGTTGATAGAAAAAGTACTTCTGGGACTTATCAATTCAAAGGGAACTTTTTAGTCTCTTAGTTTAGTAAAAAAAAAATTTAGTATCTCTTTCTACTATTGAAGCAGAATACATAGCCTTAGGAAGTTGAGTGGCACAAGTCCTATGATTAAAATAATAACTAGTGGACTTAGGTCTTTTAATTGGCACTATTACAATTTTTTATTATAATATAGGTGTCATTTGCATTTCAAAGAATCATATCCAATACTCCAGAACTAAGCATATAGATATTAGACATCACTTCATTAGGGATCATGTCACCAAAGGAGAAATTGAGCTATATCATGTAACAACTGAAAATCAACTTACAGATAATTTCACAAAACCATTAGCTTTTGAAACTTTCAGCACCTTAAGAACCAGATTAGGTGTTATTGATATTCATGCTGAATAATTGTAATTCTGCAAATTGCATTTGTATTGTATTTCATGTATGTTGATGTTTATAGTTTGTTCTTTGTTTGTATTTCATTAATGTTTGATTTTTTCCTCCATTTTAGTTTTGTTTTCTCATTAGTATTATTTTTGTTTTCATTTTTGTGTCTCACGAATCTTAGTTGACTTGTTTTTGGAAAAGAGTTTTTCTTATCATATCTTAAGTTCCTTTTCCATTCATACTGTATGCACCACTTTCATATTATACGAATTCAATAGATTTTGCATGATATTTTTTCTGAGTTGAACAGAAAAATGTCATTTTGTAAGCATATCATACTGTAAGATGATGTTATCATCTGTATGAATGGGGCAGGTATGATCCATTTTCAAGATCATCTGTACAAACCATAATTCATCTGTATGATCTAGTTGTCAGTTTGCATGTGGATGATCTCAACTGTTAGGTACAAAAATTATTACATGATTGTCACGAACGAACACCTGTTCATCTATATGATTAGATTAGTCAAAAAGTCATATGAAATGACTCCTTGGGAATTGAGTTTACGAAAAGTTGTTTCATCAACATAACTATTTTTGACCATTTCCATTTGTCTATACGAAAATTAGTTTGTACTGTACGATGTTAATATCGTACTTATGAAACCTATTTCATAGAGTATGATCAAGCCCGATTTCATTGAATTGAATGCTATTCTTTGAATATTTCACCATCCCTTTTACTTTCAAATCTTCTTATTTTCTAATCCACTAAATGGCAAGCATTAGCGACAAACCGGCTCAACACTCCAAAGGCTCTTCATTTAGTTCAAATCAAGTAGATGAAAATTTTCTTTCAAAAGAAAATGAAGAAGCTTATGACCATTTCATTGAGGCAAAATCACTCCTCATCTTCTGATTCAAGAAGACATTAATTTGTTTGTAATGCCTCTATTCGATTCTACTCAATTTTCCTTCATTCTCACCTTAATTCATGCCTTTCATTCTGATATCTTTTATCTTTTTCTGGCTAATCTAAGGATGAAAGAAAACTATACCAAAATGTCCTCATTTGTGCTTAAACAAAGAGTAGAAATCACTAAGGAGGATTTAGGCACATATTTACACCTTAGAATAGAAGGTGTAAGGGTACACATTATGACATCAAGAGATGATTTTGACTGGTCTGCCATAAATCAAACACTTAGAGGTGCACCTTCAGTCTATCATCAACCTTGGGTGCACACTTTAAATCAAAATGCCAGGATCACCCAATATGTATTAAGAACATCAATTATTCCTAAACCTTGTGATCGAATTAGCCTCACTCCTTTGCTTTCTATAGTTATATATATCATAATATCGAACACTCTAATTGATGAAGCTCAGCTTATTCTGGACTACATCAATAATCTTACTGATATTAGACTTCCTACAACTAAAGGAAGAAGAATGTGGCTTTAGGATACTTGATTGCCTATATCCTTGAAAAGAAATATAATTTGATTCATCCTGATCCTCTAAATAATCTTCCATGCTATTTCACTGATGCTTCCTTTCGTTGTCTTTTTCATCAAGATTAAGGGGATGAGGGAGATGAAATTGGAGAAGAAGAAGCACCTGCTCCTGCACCTGTACCTGCTCCTGGACCTGAGCAGCATTTCTATCAAGAAATGGTATAGTGATTTGATTGACTTGAGTCTCATTTTGATCAATGATTTGATCATATTAAGACTCGCTTAGACCAGCAGGATGCTAGATATAATGAAGATATGGGATGGGTTAGAGGACTATTTGACTCGATCGACACTCAAGTAGCTACCATCAATAGCTACTTTACCATGTTCACTCCTCCTCAGCCGCCTCCAGATCAAGATCCTCCAGCATATTAGTTTTAATTTTCTATTATAATTGTTGAATGTTTTGCTTTTTAGTTTTTATGTGATGGCATTTGGATGTTTGTGTTATTATTTTAGTTATATATCCATTGTATCTTGAGTTTGTTCTTTAAAAAGAAATAAAATGATATTTGTCTTGTTTTGGTGTTAATCCTCTTAAATTGTCTTTATGTTTCCTTTGTTCAAATTAATAATGTTGATCTAAGAGATAAATTCTAAAATATTTTGTACTTCAACTTAATTTCCTAACAAAATTTTAATTCGCAAACTTTAAATTAAATTACGATTAGAGATAGATAAGGAGATCATCTTCATGTTCTTATAGATACTTAAAATTATTGCAAAAGTGATGACTTATTTTTCTATTTATTTCTTGTTCAATATATTGATTTGTTTGTTGATTATTGGGTTTTATTTAAGATTTGTTGATATTGAAAAGAACAAATTGAAAAGATGCACAAACTGTGACAAATTTGAAAAGATGCACAAAATATGCTAAAAGTTTTAAAAGATGCGCAATGTTCGCCAAAAATAAAAAGAGACACAAAATTAGCCCAAATTGAAAAGATGCATAAAGCATGTCCAAAATTTGAAAAGATGCACAATGGTCGTCAATTGAAAGATTAAGTATCCATTTGTGTCTTTCTTATATCTCTCTAATTCTTAAAAAAATCCATACATTCAACAATAATCTCAACTATTGAATTTGAAACTAATTCATCTTTATTTAATTATTTTTGAAATAGTTATTTTATTTGATATATCTAGAACAAACATTGTGCCTGATTGACTGTTCTTATCTTAGTTGTTCTTTGATTTAAAATATGAGTCTTTCTTTTTTACATCAGGATTTTAAGGTTGTTTTTGCCAACTGTTTTAAATTTTCTTTTTCATCAGCTATTCGATATGTCCAGAGAAACTTTTTTTTTTTGGAATTTTCCCTTTTTGTTGTTGTCAAAAGAGGGAGTCATCGTGTGATCTTTTTTTTTGTTTATTATCGTGTGTTATTATCATTTATTTATTTATTTATTATTGTGTGTTTGTTTCTTCTTGTTTGTCTTTGGTCTTGTGATATTTAGTCTTTGGTCTTGTACTTATGATAGTCTTGTGTTTTCATTTTGTGTTTTCTTGTGTTTCTTAGAAGAATTTTATTCCCTTGATTTTAATTGAGCATTCATTGAGGGGGAGCTTAGGAGAAAAAAAAACTTTTAATGTTAATTGAAATAATAATTCTTTTGCCATCATCAAATAGTGGGGAGATTCTTGCAAATTAGAAATCAAGATTGAGTTTTATGTTATGTGATTTTTTGATGATAATAAAATATGATTATTTTGATATTATTATTATTGATTCTCCTAACATACATTAGATATATTTCTGTTTACTTTTTTGTGTACTAACATTTCAAGGAAATCATACTTTAGACTGCTGAAGACTTCAAGATAGAGTATAATAAGATTTCATGTAATAAAGTTAGTAAATCTTTATTTTTTTATTTTCTTGAGTCTGAGAGAGAATAATTATAATTGGGTAACTGTACACACTCACATAGAGGGAGAGAGATAAAATTGAAATTGGAATTTTTTTACCCTATTCGTACTATACGATGTCAGTTCATAGAGACAACTGATAGTGTATAAAATAAGTTTCATACCAAATCATCCAAATGAACTTGAACTGTTCATATAGATAATCTTAAAATCGTACATACGACTGATAGTGTACAAAATAAGCTTTGTACTAGATCATCCAAATGAACTTGAACTGTTCATACATTCGATATGAAAATCGTACAGACGACTGACAGTGTACAAAATAAGTTTCATACCAGATCATCCAGACGAACATGAATTATTCATATAGTCGATCTAAAAATTATACTTATGACTAGTAGTGTATGAAATAAGGTTTGTACCAGATCATCCCATTAGTTTTGAACTATTCGTACGATGATCCACGATCGTACTGTACGATTTGACGACAATTCACTTAAAAATTTTAATTTATGGCCGATTTTTTTTTTTAAGTTTCTTTATAATGAGTCTTAGAAACTAACTTAACATTTATTTGCTACAAATTTCTCTTAAGAGTGAAAAAGGAGTGTGTTTTGGGAGACTGTTTAGGAGTAGAGAGTGAGAGATCTTGTATGAGAAAATTGTGAGGGATTCACAAGGTTGCCAAAAGGTGAGGATCTCTTATTTGTCTTCTTCAAACTTCTGCCATACTTCTTTGAAGAATCTTAAGAGAAGATCTTAAAATTAGATCAGGTACTCTGCCTTCACCAGGAGGGTGACAAAGGATGTCAAGGTTCTCTTCCTTCACCAGGAGGGTGAAAAAAGATGATAGTTCTCTACCTTCACCAAGAGGGTGAAAATGAATGATGGTTCTCTTCCGCACCGTGTTGGTGGAAGAGAGTTTGTAAGGGCCACCTTACTATGGGTGCAAAAGGAGAGTCTCTTTGATTTAGTGCAATACTTGGAGAAGGAGTCTCTAGGGAATGGACGTAGGTTATGTTTGGATCGAACCACTATAAAATTTGGTGTTCTTCTGTTCACTTTAATTTTTTAATATTTTTATTTTTTGCACTTTAAATTTTTGTGAATGAAAAATCTATTGTGATAATCATATCTAAATAATTATATTTTATAAGGATCATTGATTAAGTTTTCTAGAAACGGTTTTCAAAAATCCAAGAAATTTTTTAAATTACCAATTCACCCCCCTCTTGGTTAGCCTTGGGATAGTTCGATAAGGTCTAACTACCTACACAAACTTTCAAATACTAATATTATTTACTACAATTACAATAATTATCCTACTCAATAAAAATATGTTTTGGTGGACATTCAATCACTTAGTTCAAAATCAATAAAAATTTAAATGGAACATTATTTTAATAAAACATTTTAGATAGATGGAATGTAAATACAATATATTTTCTAATTATTCTCTTTTATATTAATATTATTCAGCACATATGCATCACCAACTACTCATTCAAGCGAGAAGAGATAAAGGATAGATTAAACCCTTCCATCCTCAATACCACTCCAAAATCCCATAGTCAATATCCTCTACAAAAGGGGGTTCAATGATCTCCTCTACAATCCTCCTTAAACTTACAAAATTGCTTCCATAAATATTAACTAAACACTCTAATAAAGTGGATCTAGTGCTCCTTGAATTATCTTTGTAGGCACTCCCAAGGAAATTACAAAGAAGCACTATGAAGATTAAAATTAACTAAGTGATTGAACTCCATTACTAACATTATAAATGGACTATTTATAGAAAAATATAGAAAATAGATTCTAGTGCCACATTGCTCGAGACAATTGCACTGCAGCCCCTGTGAAATGAATTAATATTATAATGTTGAAGGATTTCCTCCACTGTAGTGCCTACTGACGTGGACCCGCTGTTTAGTGAATAGATATAAAACATTACTGGCAGATCATATCCTGAACGATTACAACTACAGCATTGCTAATGGTTGAGCGCTACAATATCCACATGGCTCTCTCCCTGGCTTGGCAATGCTTGAAATTAGCGCCGCAGTGCTATACAGACAGAGACTTGGCTTTTTAGCTCTGACTCCTCTGATCCTGCAGCATTATTAAATAGAGATGGGGCATCTCCATATCCATATTGGGTGTAGTGGTGGTGTCAATGATGGTTCCACAGTGGTGTAGTGTCCGACGTCGAGGTACTGTACCATACTTAAAGTGTTTGCACATTTTTTGTATTTTCCAAAATAAACATAAATAAAACAAAATGATTTCACTAACAATTTAACCTATAAAATTTAACATTATTTACACTCATCAAAGCCTCCCTAGCTTAAACTCTTGCTTGTTCTCATGCAAATAAAATTTTTGTAATTCGGATTAAGTGACTAACCAAAATAAAAAATGATAATCTAAAGTTACTAAAATATAGAATAATATATCACTCTATAAAATTAGTAAAAAAAGGGCAAGGCAATACTTATAGTTTTGGAAAAATACTAATAGGTAAACTAATCGATCATTTTAGTTACAACCTAATTTGAAATTATAACTTATAGATTAAATTAATAACTTTTAATTATTAAAGTGAATAATTGAGTTTTAATTATTGTAGTTAAAATTGCACTTTCATTAGTTCACAGTCCTTGTATTAGCTCTCCTATCTTATTATTTTTAGTTTAGGTATAAGATTATTTTTCCAATCTTAAGCTTTTATTGATACCAATTTTTAAATGTACTCATCTTCTTCTTTTAATTCATTTTTTTACTTTTTTCTTTTATTATCAGAACTATTTTATAGTTCTTTTCTTTTCGTTTGAGAACTATTTTATAGTTCTTTCTCTTTTTCTTTTGTTGAGTAAAGAATTAATGATTTTGAATATCAGCTTCTCTTTAGACCTTCATGCAATCTTAATGATTTTAATGTAAGGATTTGATGAGATTATTAATTCCATCTTTATTTTAGCTATGATTTAAAATTTTAGTCTACTCATATCTAATTTTTAATATTAGTTATTAATTTATCAATTTTAAAAGTTAATTTCATAAAGTTATAGCTTATAAATTCAATTTAGGATAATAGCTTAAATTATTGAATGCGTTAAGTATTAGTTTTTTTAACTTATGAAGTATAAATAAAGTTCATTCAAACTAGGATCTAGGGTTTTATTATTATCCTAATTTTACATCATTTTTATAAGTGTTAATTAAATAATCAAAATGTAAAAGTAATTAGAGGATAATAATAAACTAAGCACAAAGGGAATTTGCTAATATGTAAATACACACATAAACAAACACTACAAACATATGCTTTCATTAGAATGATAATAGGCGCATAAAATATATGTTGAACACAAAATAAGATGTAATATACTATTAAATATAACACAAATATAAGATAAGCAATGCACAAAGCACCTAAAGTTCAATAATGGCTCTCAAAGCCAAAATTTTCAATTAAGTATAAAACACAAGCCAATATCTCTCATCAGTTCCCTCTCTTGTACAAAATAATAAAGTAGAACAATATAACCATACACATCCTTATGAATTCTTCACTCCTCTAAATCACATGGCTTCAACTTATATCCATTGACTTTTATAGTTTGTAAAGTTTTCTTATCTAGTATCCTGATGGCACCATTAAGAACAATTTTAATGATAGTATACGAGTAATTCCATCCAATATTTATTTTTCCTTGGCAGTACTTCTCCCTATAATCAAATAGTATGACATCTTGCCCAGGAAAGAAATCATACAAGAAAACTCTACCATCATGCATCTTCATCACCTCTGCTAAATATTGAAAGTTCGTTAGGGATGTTAAGCCCTAGTGAACTAGTCCCGAGGCTAACCAAGAGGGGGGGTGAATTGGTTATTTAAAAATTTCACGATAACCATGAAAATCTTTTTATAACGTGCAGCGGAAACGAATTAAAACAACGATAAAAAGATCAACCAAAGATATTCACCCAAGCAGTTAATATCAGGAAAAATTAAAGTGCAGAATTGAATCAGAAAAGCAAACCAGATTTTATAGTGGTTCGGTCAACTTGACCTACGTTCACTCCCCGGAGCCTCCCCTCCGGGTATTGCACTAAACAGAAGTGTCTCTTCTTTTGCTCCCACAGCAAGGCGGAGAAGCCTGTACAAAAATCTCCTTTTCACCATACGGTGAGGCAGAGAACCCGACCTCCTTTTGCTTCCTCCTAAAGCAGGCAGAGAACCTTCGAACTCCTTTCGCTTCCTCCTAAAGCAGGCAGAGAACCTACGAACTCCTTTTGCTTCCACCTGAAGCGGGCAGAGAACCCCGGATCTTCTTACAAACTATCCTCCCACGACGAACACCGACTAGACGAAAGACGACGAGCGGAGAAGACGACTCTGATCCGTGCTCGGAGCAACCTTAGTGAATCCCTCACTAACTCCCTCTCACAAGATCTTCTCTCTCTTTCCCAACTCTCTCTCTCTCTAGGGTTTCTCAGGGAAGGAAGGTAGCAAAAGATTTTTTCAAAATTTGGAAAAAGTTCTTTTTAAAGGAGGGCTTAAAATTTGCCCTAAATCTCAACTGGTCGGACAAGATCGTCCAGGACGATCAGTAGATCGTCCTGTACGATCAGTTCAAATTCAGCTGTTTCAGCCTGGACGATCTGGCTCTTCTGGACGATCAGTAGAAAAAGTTGTTCATATCGTCCCGTACGATCGCAGGATCGTACGGGATGATTAGTTCAAATTATGGGAAATCGTCCAGAAGACAGTTCGGGTCGTCCAGAGAAATCTGTGCTGGACGACCAAAAAATGACTTGATCGTCCCGGACGATAGGGTCATCGTCCGGTATGATTAGTTCAAAAAGGCCCCAAATCGTCCTGTACATAGTTCTGGACGTAAAGCTTAAATGCACTAGACGATCAAGATCATCCGGGACGATCCTGCGATCGTCCAGGACGATATGATCGTATCAACCAAAAATAAATTGCTTTCCTTAATTACCAGATTAAATTAGGCATGATTGTACTGGATCATCCAGGACGATACACGTATCATCCGGGACGATCAGACCAAGTATCTAAAAATAAGAACTTGCCTAACTTGATCTGGCGGCTGAGAATTTCTGATTTGGGAATATCGTCCCGTACGATCCGTAGATCGTCCAGGACGATCGGCTCAATCAGACCCTCTTAACTTAGTTGCCCTAATTAGGGTTTCTGTTTTAACTGGATCGTCCAGGACGATGTGTCGATCGTCCAGGACGATCTGAACAAATTTTTAACAAAAACTCTAATTCACTCAATCTCTCTCCCTGAGTGTGTGTGTGCAAGGTTATTTAGCTAGGGAATAAGTTACATTACAATTGACTCAATAAAAAGAAAAATCATACATTTGACACACTTGGACCCGATCTTGAGTTGGCTTGAGTGGCTCGCGGTCTTTTGTGCCTGAAACAGATTAGCCAAGCAAAACACACTGGAAACATGTTTGTCATCATCAAAACAAGATTTGCAACAATCTCCCCCTTTTTGATGATGGCAAATATTTGTAAAGTAGTCTGAAAATAAAAGTAAACTAGGAGATCAAACAAACAAATATTTTTTAAATTTTTATTTAACAGCTAAAACAATACAGGAGGCATGACTCAGAAAATAGAAACAGACACGACTACAGCTGACTCCCCCTTTTGACATCACAAAAAGGAGGAGCGAAAAACAGAACACGGAAATAAAACATAAATAGAACAACTACAAAACAGGAAAATCAAAATTTTTCCTTGATTTTAGATTCAAAAACCAATGACAGGACGATTGACAGCGCTGAAATCCAGAAAAAGTTGGAAATAATCAACTTTCGTAACTCCGACCCCGGGCACCTTATCGATGCAAACCTCTTTCAAAACAAAAATCTGATTCAGAATAAAAGACATTAGATTTGAAAAGAAATCCTTTCAAGCCTCGTTCCAAAAAAATATCTGATATAATAGTGTTATAAAGTAAAAAATCAGAAATCGGGATTTTCAAAACTCAAGCTTTTGAAAATATTAAGTGGCGCACAGATTTCTCTAAGACATTTAACAATCTGAAAGGGAAGAAAGCTTGTTTTGGGCTCATTTTGTGCCTCTTTTTCAAATTGGTTGGCTCTTTGCGCATCTTTTGATTTTTGATACACTTTGTGTATTCAATTTGACAATTTCGCATCTTTTCAGTTTTGGGCTCATTTTATGCCTCTTTTTCAAATTATCTGGCGCACTGCGCATCTTTTATAAGCTTTCTCCTTTTCATAATCATTAAAGAGTCTCAGCTATGAGATTATCTTCCAGACATAGGAGATGACTCTCCGCAGTAAGGAAGAACGATTCACAAAATAAAAGCCATACAACATATGATAAATGCAATCACTTGGCTTAGAAAATCAAACTAATGACTCAAGACTTTGAAAAACACTATTGATATGAGGCAGATTACTTTAGGAAGATAGAATAATCTCTATTTCAAAAACTAACATTTTAATTTTGAAAAGGTTTTTTATTGAAAAGAAACTACACACCAGTAAAGGAGTTAGAGGAAGAGAAATAATTATCAATGTTTCTTCCCTTTACCAGATTCAGCGAAGTCAATCACTGCTTATCAGCTTCCAAACCAAACAAGATAAAAACTCCCAGTCAAAAATTCAGATCACCAGAAGTAGTGAGCGGTGATCAGATCTTGAAAAGCATAAAACAGTAAGTGCAAGATATGAACCAGTAAATAAATAAAAACAGGTAGAAAATCATAGCAAAGTAAATACTCAAATCAAACTAATAATAAGGGTAACACAGAAATCAGTAGAAGAAATAAAATCAACTGAAAGCAAATAATCAAACCAAAACTAACTAACAGAAATTAGAAATCAGAATACAAAAACTAGCTAACAGAAATCAGAAAATAGAATATGAAAACTAACTAACAGAAATCAGAATACCAATCATAACAATCATAAATCAGCAGTCATCAGAATCAAGCATTTATATCAATCACTCCTAATCTGGTTCTCAAAATACTGAATGAGTCAAAGGCCAGTGGTTTAGTGAATATGTCAGCCAGCTGATTTTCAGTTGCTACGTGGTGTAGCTCAATGTCCCCTTTTGTAACATGGTCCCTAATGAAGTGATGCCTAATGTCAATGTGTTTGGTCCTAGAATGTTGGATTGGATTCTTAGAGATACAGATGGCACTAGTATCATCACATAGAACAAAAATTGTGCCAACAGATACTCCTAAATCCAAGACTTGCTGCTTCAACCAAAGAACTTGGGCCACAAAACTCCCTAAGGCAATGTACTCAGCTTCAGCAGTGGAAAGTGCAACTGAGTTCTGTTTTCTACTGGACCAGGAGACTAACGACTGTCCTATAAATTGACAAGTCCCAGAAGTACTCTTCCTATCCACCCTACATCACGCAAAGTCAGAATCAGAATATCCAATGATCTCAAAAGAGGTGCTGTGCCTAGGGTACCAAAATCCTAGGTTTGGGGTTCCTAAAAGATATCTAAGAATTCTCTTAACAGCAGTCAGGTGGGACTCTTTAGGATCAGCCTGAAACCTAGCACAAAGACAGACACTAAACATAATATCAGGTCGGCTAGCAGTCAGGTAAAGCAGTGAACCTATTATCCCTCTATACTTCTTCTGATCAACAGATTTTCCATTTGAATCCTTATCTAACTGAACTGAGGAGGGCATGGGAGTATTGATTGGCTTGGCTTTGTCCATTTCATATTTCTTCAAAATGTCCTTAGTGTATTTTGATTGATTGAGAAAGGTTCCATCATCCGTTTGCCTTATGCTAAACCCCAAAAAGTAGGACAATTCTCCCATCATACTCATCTCAAACTCTTTACTCATTATTTTAGAAAACTCTTCACATAAGTATTTATCAGAAGATTCAAAAATTATATCATCAACATAGATCTGGACAATGAGTAAGTCATCTCCTAATCTCCTCAGAAAAAGGGTGGTGTCTACGCTCCCCTTAACATACTCTCTTTCTAACAGGAATGTGCTAAGCCTCTCATACCAAGCTCTGGGTGCCTGTTTCAATCCATATAAGGCCTTTTTTAATTTATAGACATGACTTGGATATTGGGAACTCTCAAAACCTGGGGGTTGTTCTACAAAAACATCTTCTTTAATTACCCCATTTAAAAAGGCACTCTTAACATCCATTTGAAACAGCTTAAATCCCTTATAACAGGCAAAGGCTAGTAGCACTCTAATGGCTTCCAATCTAGGTACAGGGGCAAAAGTCTCCTCAAAATCAATCCCTTCTATCTGATTATACCCCTTAGCCACCAATCTTGCCTTATTTCTCACCACCACACCAGAATCATTCATCTTATTCTTAAAGACCCACTTGGTTCCCACAATACTTTGATTTTTAGGTCTTTCTACTAACTCCCAAACATCATTCCTTACAAATTGATTCAATTCTTCCTGCATAGCTAAAATCCAAAATTCATCCGACAGGGCTTGATTGATGTTGGTGGGTTCAGTCATTGAGATAAAGGCAGAATAGTTTACTTCCTTCCTAAGTCCATGCCTAGTCCTAACACCTTCAGAAGGGTCTCCTAAGATCAGTTCTTTAGGATGACTCGAAGAATATCTCCAATCTCTAGGCAATTCTGTTTGAGGTTCTACCCTTTCCTCCAAATTTGTATTTTCAACTCCTTAGGTAACCTCAATAATCTCTTCATCTTCTACTTCAGATCTAGACTCCTTAGGATCAGATTCATCAAACACTACATGGGTTGTTTCTTCCACCACCAAAGTCCTCCTATTGAACACCCTAAAGGATTTCCCCACACTTGAATATCCTAAGAACACTCCTTCATCAGATTTGGGGTCAAATTTTCCTAAGGGTGACTTCCCGTTGTTCAGAATGAAAACCTTACAGCCAAAGACATGGAGGTGGGACAGATTTGGAGTTCTACCCTTAATGATCTCATAAGGTGTCTTGTTCAGTTTGACTCTCACATTCACCCTATTCAGCACATAACAGGCAGTGTTCACCGCTTCAGCCCAAAAGTATTTTGGAAGTGAATACTCGGCAAGCATGGCTCTAGAGGCTTCCACTAAGGTCCTGTTCTTCCTTTCAGCTACCCCGTTCTGCTGAGGGGTCCTAGGAGCTAAAAAATTGTGACTAATCCCATGATCCTCATAAAAGCTTCCAAACCTTTCATTTTCAAATTCCCCTCCGTGATCACTATGGATGGTAATAATCTCACATCCTAACTTCTTCTGAATCTAAGTAGAGAAGGATCTAAACTAATCAAATGACTCAGATTTATGTGACAAAAACTTAACCCAAGTGAACCTCGAATAATCATCTACAATCACAAAACCATAGACTCTCCCCCCTAAGCTGGCAGTGCTAATGGGTCCAAAGAGGTCCATGTGAAGAACTTCTAAAGGTCTAGAGGTGCTAATGTCCTTAACAGAGTGAAAAGAGGACTGGACTTGCTTCCCCAACTGATAGGCATCACACAGGTGATCCTTAGTGAACTTAAGCTTGGGCACACCTCTAACTAAGTCCTTTTGGGTGACTCTCCTAAGGGTTTTCATACTGGCATGACACAATCTCCTATGCCATAACCAAGACTCATCAGTAGCAGTTTTTAAGCAAATTGAATTATCAGATTTAATGCTACTTACATCCAGCTTGTAGACGTTGTTGATTCTTTGCCCCTGCAAAACAACTTCATCATTTAAGCTTAAAATGCAGCCAGTGGGCAGGAATTTGATGCTGTATCCCTTGTCACAGAGTTGACTGATGCTCAGTAGGTTATGTTTCAGTCCATCTACAAGCAAAACATTATCAATCATAAAGTTCTTTGAATCACCAATTATACCTGTGCCTACCACCTTCCTGGTGGTGTTATCTCCAAGTGTAACCTTGCCTCCAGCTCTGGCCTCCAGCAAAATGAACTGATTTGCATCTCCAGTCATATGTCTAGAACATCCGCTGTCCAGGTACCACATGCTCTCACGAGGTCTTGTGTGAGAGCACACCTACAAAAGTATCAAACGTCAGTCTTAGGAACCCAAACAGGTTTGGGTTCCTTCTTATGAAAAGAAGAATGCAATACATGCATGCTGTGCTGTGAAACAGGCAGTTTGGGTTTCCACACCCAATGTGTACTACGGTGAACAGTGCAGGTGTGAAAAATATGTCCTAACATGCCACATGAAAAACATCTAACACCAGGAAAAGGGTTAACTAATCTACGTGGATAATAATACCTCTTCCTAGATGTATATGAAGCATGCTTTGAAGAACTTGCAACAGATTTTTCAAAAAGTGGCGGTGCATAAAACTGTTCAAAAGTAGGCGGTGTTTTGTTCTTTTCAAAAGCACTGATTTTTACTTTCAAAAACTCATTTTCTTTCTTTAAACTTGCAATTTCAAATTTCAAGGTTCCCTTGCTACTTTCTACTTCACATGCCATTGTATCTAATTCTTTAAAAGCTCTTTCTAAGTCCACATGCGTAGTTTTCAATGAATCATGCTCAGAAAATAAATCAGAATATTTTTTATTCAACTCATCGAATTCATCAAGCAAAGACATGTGATTTGAATCAAGTGTGGAATGATCTTTAACTACAGAATCATGCTCTTTTTGCAATGTTAAGTAATCTAATTTCAAACTAGCATGAGTTTTCTTAAGTTTCCTATACGATGTATGAATTCTTTCAGAAACTTCAAATAATTGATCGTAGGTAAGCTCACATACCTCGTCCTGATCCGACTGACCAGGGTGATCATCAGCCATAAGACACAAGTTTGTTTCCTCCTCTTCAGCTTCAGTCTCAGAAGAGTCGGATGCAGAGTCTGCCCAGAATGCCTTCTGAATCCGCTTCTTATCCTTTCTGAACTTTGGTTTCTCCTCACCCTTCTCCTTGCTTGGGTGAGCTTTAAGTGTTGGACAATCAGCCTTTATGTGTCCAGGCTTCCTGCATTCAAAACAAACAAATTCAGATGAACTCATAAAATTTTTATTGGACTTACCCTTGTTCCACTTCTGATAGTTCTTATGTTTCTTCCTTAGAAAGCTTTTGAATTACCTTGTGATTAAGGCAACATCATCGCTATCAGACCCGGAAGTGCTAGCATCTGAATCCTTGGCCTTTAGTGCCACTGTCTTCTCTTTCTTGCGTTCACCTGCATCAAGTTGCATTTGGTTCACCCCTTGCTCGTAAGCAATAAGTGATCCAAGTAAGCTGTCAATAGAGTAAGTGTTTAAATCTTTAGATTCAGTAATAGCAGTAATCTTAGCATTATAAGAAGCAGGCAAACATCTTAGAATTTTGTTCACTCTTTCGTAGTTAGTAAGTTCTCTACCTAGAACATGCAAAGAGGTAACAATCTGAGTGAACCTTGTGTACATTTCTGAAATAGTCTCACTAGGTTTCATGCGAAAAAGTTCGTAATCATGTAGCAAGATGTTTAACCTAGACTGTTTGACTTCAGTTGTACCTTCGTATGTTATGCATAATCTATCCCAGATTTCCTTTCCCGTTGTACAAGTAGAAACACGCATATAGTCTTCGGATTTTAAAGCACAAAAGAAACAGTTCAAGCATTTTGCATTTAACTGTACTAAATCGCGATCATCAAATGTCCAATCAGTAAAAGGCAGTTCAGTTTTCACATTGTTAATCAGTCTAAAAGGTGGTTCGTATCCGTCCTTAACTAACATCCACATGCGATAATCAATAGACTGTACAAAAGTAGACATGCGTGTTTTCCAAAAATCAAAAGGAATATTGTCAAACAACGGTGGTCTTGTAATAGAATATCCTTCAGCAGTATTACGATTATTACAGTTAGCCATTGATCAAATTTAAAAGTTTTTAAACTTAAATTTTGAATCCCTCTCTGATACCACTTGAAAGTTCGTTAGGGATGTTAAGCCCTAGTGAACTAGTCCCGAGGCTAACCAAGAGGGGGGGTGAATTGGTTATTTAAAAATTTCACGATAACTATCAAAATCTTTTTATAACGTGCAGCGGAAACGAATTAAAATAACGATAAAAAGATCAACCAAAGATATTCACCCAAGCAGTTAATATCAGGAAAAATTAAAGTGCAGAATTGAATCAGAAAAGCAAACCAGATTTTATAGTGGTTCGATCAACTTGACCTACGTCCACTCCCCGGAGCCTCCCCTCCGGGTATTGCACTAAACAGAAGTGTCTCTCCTTTTGCTCCCATAGCAAGGCGGAGAAGCCTGTACAAAAATCTCCTTTTCACCACACGGTGAGGCAGAGAAACCGACCTCCTTTCGCTTCCTCCTGAAGCAGGCAGAGAACCTTCGAACTCCTTTCGCTTCCTCCTGAAGCAGGCAGAGAACCTACGAACTCCTTTTGCTTCCACCTGAAGCGGGCAGAGAACCCCGGATCTTCTTGCGAACGATCCTCCCACGACGAACACTGACTAGACGAAAGACGACGAGCGGAGAAGACGACTCTGATCCGTGCTCGGAGCAACCTTAGTGAATCCCTCACTAACTCCCCCTCACAAGATCTTCTCTCTCTCTCCCAACTCTCTCTCTCTCTAGGGTTTCTCAAGGAAGGAAGGCAGCAAAAGATTTTTTCAAAATTTGGAAAAAGTTCTTTTTAAAGGAGGGCTTAAAATTTGCCCTAAATCTCAGCTGGTCGGCCAAGATCATCCAGGACGATCGGTAGATCGTCCTGTACGATCAGTTCAAATTCAGCTGTTTCAGCCTGGATGATCTGGCTCTTCTGGATGATCAGTAGAAAAAGTTGTTCATATCGTCCCGTACGATCCTGCGATCATCCGGGACGATTAGTTCAAATTGTGGGAAATCGTCTAGAAGACAGTTCGGGTCGTCCAGAGAAATCTATGCTGGACGACCAAAAAATGACTTGATCGTCCCGGACGATAGGGTCATCGTCCGGTACGATTAGTTCAAAAAGGCCCCAAATCGTCCTATACATAGTTCTGGACGTACAGCTTAAATGCACTAGACGATCAAGATCATCCGGGACGATCCTGCGATCGTCCAGGATGATATGATCGTATCAACCAAAAATAAATTGCTTTCCTTAATTACCAGATTAAATTAGGCATGATTGTACTGGATCGTCCGGGATGATACACGTATCGTCCGGGACGATCAGACTAAGTATCTAAAAATAAGAACTTGCCTAACTTGATCTAGCGGCTGAGAATTTTTGATTTGGGAATATCATCCCGTAAGATCCGTAGATCGTCCAGGACGATCGGCTCAATCAGACCCTCTTAACTTAGTCGCCCTAATTAGGGTTTCTGTTTTAACTGGATCGTCCAGGACGATGTGTCGATCGTCCAGGATGATCTGAACAAATTTTTAACAGAAACTCTAATTCACTCAATCTCTCTCCCTGAGTGTGTGTGTGCAAGGTTACTTAGCTAGGGAATCAGTTACATTACAATTGACTCAATAAAAAGAAAAATCATACATTTGACACACTTGGACCCGATCTTGAGTTGGCTTGAGTGGCTCACGGTCTTTTGTGCCTGAAACAGATTAGCCAAGCAAAACACACTAGAAACATGTTTGTCATCATCAAAACCAGATTTGCAACAAATATTTCTTCTTATCTTCCATCAACTTTTTGAATTCATTCATCTTAGTAATAATAGAAGATCTTTGCATGTAGAGAAGTAAAAAAGATTCATCATTCTTAGTATGATGTTACTTTTGGTTCTCTAAAGAAGAGGTTTTATTCTTGATCCTTCCCATCACTTAGAATTGAATTTCTAAGAAAAGAAAGTAAAGTTCTCACTAAAAGACAAGTACATAATAGATCCTATAATTCCCCTATACTTCTTTTAATTTATAGATTTTCCACTTAGAACCTTATCTAATTGAATGGTAGAGCTCATGTGTGTGTTTACTATCTTAGCATTTTTCATCTCCTATTTATTTAGGATGTCCTAGATATATTTGCTTTGGCTAAGAAAAGTTCTATTATGCCATTGTTTCACACTAAATCTAAGAAAGAAGTAAGCTCTCCCATCATACCCATCTCAAATTCCTCAATCATTATTTTTAAAAATTCATCGAAAAGATTTTTATTAGTTGATCCAAATAATATGTCATCCACATAAATTTGAACAATGGGCAAATCATCTCATATTTTCTTTAGAGATAGGGTAGTATTTACGATACCCTTAATAAAGGCTATATCTAGGAGAAAAGTGCTAAGCCTCTCATATTAAGCTCTGGGTGCTTGCTTTAATTTATATAATGCCTTTTTTAATTTATAGACATCATTAAGAAAGGTTGGATTTTCAAATCCAGGGGGTTATTCTACATATACATCTTCCTTAATTATGTTATTCAAAAAGGTACTTTTAACATCCATCTGATATATTTTGAAGACTCTAAAGCAAGAAAATGCTAATAAAACTCTAATTGCTTGAAGGTTTCTTCAAAATTAATTCCTTCTATTTGATTATACCCCTTAGCT
This sequence comes from Dendrobium chrysotoxum, assembly GCA_019925795.1. Classification (NCBI taxonomy): domain Eukaryota; kingdom Viridiplantae; phylum Streptophyta; class Magnoliopsida; order Asparagales; family Orchidaceae; genus Dendrobium; species Dendrobium chrysotoxum. The sequence goes on along the minus strand of CM034304.1, from coordinate 11,572,804 downwards.
AACAACTTAGCCTTATTCCTAACCACTATTCAAGAACAACTCATTTTATTCTTAAAACCCCATTTGGTTCCTATAATACTCTAGTTCTTAGGTCTGCTAACCAACTCTCAAATATCATTCCTAACAAATTGATTCAGTTCTTCTTGCATAGCTAGGATCTAAAATTCATCAAATAGGGCTTGATCTATGTTTAAGGGTTCTACCATAGAAATGAAAGTAGAATGACTGACCTCCTTTCCATATCCATGCCTAGTTCTAACTCCTATAAATGGATATCCTAAGATAAGCTCCTTAGGATGACTAGATGAATATATCTAATCTCTAGGCAAAGGTTCATGTGCCTCTACTCTATTTTTTAGGTTAATAGACTCTTTTCCTTGGGTTACTTCTATCACTTCTTCTTCTTCTAACCTAGGCTCAACAGATCTATTAGATTCATCAATTACTACATGGGTGTTCTCCTCTAACACTAAGGTTCTCCTATTAAAAACTTTATAGGCTTTACCTATAGGTGAATATCCTAAGAAAACTCTTTCATCAGATTTAGGGTTAAATTTTCCTAAAGGACATTTTTCATTTATTAGAATAAACACCTTACAACTAAAGACATGAAGGTGAGACATTAGGTATCCTGCCTTTGAGTAACTCATAGGTTAAATCTAATATTAACCCTATTAAGAACATAGCAAGTATTATTTACTACTTAAGCCAGAAATATTTAGGGAGTGAATACTCAGCTAGCAAGGCTCTAATAGCTTCTAGCAGGGTCCTATTCTTTATCTCAATAACCTCATTCTGCTGAGGGGTTTAAGGAGTTAGAAAATTATCTTCTATCCTAAGCTCCATACAAAATGATTCAAACCTATCATTTTCAAATTCCTCATAATGATCATTATGAATAGTTAAAATTTCACACCCTAGTTTCTTCTGAATCCATATGGAGAGTATCCTAAATTCCTCAAATGATTCACTCTTATGAGATACAAATCTCTCAAGTAAATTTAGGGTAATCATCAACAATCACAAATCCATATATTTTCCCACCTAAGCTGGCAGTGCTAACCGATCCAAATAGGTCCATGTCAAGGATTTCTAGAGGTTTACAGGTGGTTATTTCTTTGATGGGATGAAATGAAGATTTGATTTATTTTCTTAGTTTTCAGGTATCATAAAGGTGGTCCTTAAATAATTATAGTTTGGGTAAGCGTCTAACTAGATCCTTTTGAGATATCTTTCTAATTGTGTTCATACTTGCATGACAAAGTCTCCTATGTCATTGCTAGAATTCATCAGCCATAGTTTTTCAGACATAAAGAATTTGAATATTCAATACAATTTAAACCAACCATGTAAACATTATTAATTCTATTACCCTCTAAAACAAGTTTACCATTCAATCTAATCAAGAATCTAATAGATAAAAACTTAATATCAAATCTTTTATCACACAATTAGCTAATGCTATGTAAGTTATATTTTAGCCCATCTACTATTAAAACATTCTCAATGATAAAATTTTTGAAATTTCTAGTCATACTTAAACCTAACACTTTTCTGGTAGTTTTATCTCCTAGTGAAACTTTACCTTCTGCCTTGGCCTCGAGCGAGATGAATTGCTTCATATCTCCGTTCATAAGTCATGAGTATCCGCTGTCCAGGTACCACATGCTCTTACTAAGTCTTTTATAAGAGCACCCCTATAATGTTAATCAAAGATTAGATTTGGGAACCTAAATGAGTTTGGGTTCCACCTTATGCTTAAAGGAATGATTTAAATGCATGCTATGTTGTGATGCAAATAATTTTATCCTCCACACTAGATTTATTCTATAGTGTATTATACATGTGTGGGATATGTGACCTAACATGCCAGAAGAATAGCATCTAACACTTAGGAATGGATTTACCAATCTATATGGGGTGTTGTGCTTCTTTTAAGGGATATATAATGCATGCTATGTCCTATGCTATAGATGTTATGCATAAGCCTGTGTGTGTCTTATTGCAGTTTATCCAATCTTATTTTTAAGGCATTAGTTATACTTTTCTCAGCTGCCAATTCTAATAAGATGTCATGCTTACTAGTTTCTAGATCATCTACAACTATATTTAATCTAACAAATATTGTTTAGCTCAATATGACCAAACTTCAAGGATTTATATGTATTAGTTAAGTCAACTTGCTTCTTTTATAATGCATTGAGTAAAGATATGTGCTCTTAATCTAATGTAGAATTCTCAATCCTAATACTATCATGCTACTTTTGTAAAGTAGAAAAATCAAAGTTCAAAGTAGCAAACATTTTCTTTAACTACCTATATGAATCATGAATATATTTAGAAATAATAAATAATTCATCATAGTATAATTGACATACCTCATCTTGATCAGACTGATCAAGACAATCATTAGCCATGAGATATAGATAGTTACCCCCTCCTTTGCTTCCTGTTTTGATGATTTTGAGGTGGAGTCAACCTAGAAAGCCTTATGTGTCTTATTCTTTTCTTTCCTAAAGTTTTCCTTTCATCACCCTTCTGCTTGCTCTGGTGAGTTATTAGGTTGGGGCAATCAGATCTCAAATGACCTGGCTTCCTACATTTAAAATAGATTATGTCAGTTGAAGCATTAAACTTTTTACTACTTTTACCTTTGCTCCATTATTGTTTAAGCTTCTTCTTTCTTTTTAGAAAGCTATTGAACTATCAAGTCATTAGTGCAATGTCATTATCCTCCTCAGCTATAGAGTTATCATTGTTTTAGTCATTGGCTTTCAAAGCCACATCTTTCTCCTTTTTCCTATCTCCTACATCAAGTAATCATTGACTCAAGCCTTGCTCATAGGAAATGAGTGAGCCAAGCAAGTTATCAATAGAATACACATTTAGATATTTAGATTTAGAAATTATAGTAACTTTCGCATCATAAGCACTAGGCAGACAACATAGGATTTTTTTAACCTTTTAGAATTAGATAGTTCTCTACCTAAAGCATGCATGGATGTCACTATCTAAGTGAACCTAGTGTATATGTCTGATATATTTTCATTAGGTTTCATGCAAAAAAGTTCATAGTCATGCTATAAAATATTCAATCTAGATTGTTTCACCTCACTATGTGATGCAAAGTCTATCCCAAATTTCTTTTCCAGTAGTATATGTGGATACTCTCATATAGTCTTCCAATTTAATAGCACAAAAAAGCAATTTAAACATTTAGCATTAAGTCGTGCATATTCTCTATCGTCATTATTCCATTCAGTACAGGATATTTCAATTTTGATGCCATTAATTAATCTAAACGGTGCATCATACCCTTCCTTTACCAATAACCACATGCAAAAATTGATAGACTGAACAAAAGAAGGCATGAAAATTTTCCAAAAATCAAATAGTATGCTTTCAAATAATAAGGGATGGGTTATAGAATAACCCTCCATGGTATTCCTATTGCGAAATTGCTTCATTTGATATTTTCTTGAAGATTTTTAAATCTACAATTCAACACCCTCTATGATTCCAATTGAAAGTTTAGTGGAGGGTGTTAAACCTTGTGAACTGCCCACAACACACCAAGAGGGGAGGTGAATTGGGGTTTTAAAATTTTTCTTTAAGAAAAAAAAAATCTTTTTGATATTTTCAAAGAAATTAAATCATCCAATGCGGAAGTTAATAAACATAATAAAAATCACAATGTTGATGTTAATTCAATCAAATCAATCTATTACAAACTGCACCATTCTCAATATAAAATTTTCAAGACAAATAAATTCGTAAAAAATTAAAATGCAAAAATAAAACTGCTTAAAAGAAAAGTAGAATTAGCACACCATAATTTTATAGTGGTTCGGTCAACCTTGACATATGTCCACTTCTCAGAGTCCTCCTCTACGAGCATTGCACTAAAAATAATATTTTTTATCCTTTAGCCCCTAAAGTTAGGCAGAGAAGCCCTTATAATCTTTTTACCAATCAGGTGCGGTAGAGAACCTTGACTCATTTTTCAGCCTTCTAGTGAAGGAAGAGAACCTAACACTCCTTTTTCACCCTTCTGGTGAAGGCAAAGAACCTTGATTCATTTTTCACTCTCTAGGTGAAAGCAGAGAACCTCGACTCATTGTTCACCCAACTGGTGAAAGAAAAGAACTTAGCACTCCTTTTCACCCTCCTAGTAAAGGTAGAGAACCTTGAAAATCTTTGGCCTTGAATTTTCATCTTCCCAGAGCCACACATGAAAACAAATAAGACACTTGGAGGAAACAAGATAGAAGCTTTCCCGGAGAAATCATGTGGAATCCCCTCACACTCCTTCCCCCTCATGCAAAACCTCTCCTTTCTCCTTTGTAAAGCTCTCCAAGATCTTTCTAAAATCTCTATCTCCAAAAAATACAACTGCCAAAGACTCTCAAAGAATCTCTTAAGAAAGTATTTAAACAAGGCTTAAAAAACACTAATTTTTAAATTTGGATGTCACTGTTCGTACAATACGATCAAGGATCATATAGTATGATTAGTTCAAAAATCTTGGTTCATTTAGTATAAAGGAACAGTCATGGGATGAAATGTTCAATTTTTGTGTACTGATTGTTCAGTACGATCTGAAGATTATATAATATGATTAGTTCAATTTCCTTTAATTGATATAAGATGATTAGAAATTGTCTCTGTTAATTATCCAGTATAATTTATATTGGACTATATGTTTAGCTTAATAGTTAAGGTTTTGTCTCGTATAATTTACATGGTACTATATGATTAGTTCAAAAAATCAAGATTTCATCAAGTACAATATTCAAGATGATCGAATTTCATATTTGTTGACCATCTAGTATGATTTATATCATACAATATGATTTATTAATTATTAAACCTTGATTTTATTGACTAAACTTTGTGATTAATTTAAGTAACTTTTTAAATATTATACAGTACGATATGGATTGTATAGTATAATATAGATCATACAGTATGATTAGTTAAAAGAAATGAAGTTATAAAAATCATACTTAAATTATTTCGACAGCTAGGGTTTCTATATTAAATTGATTATATAATACGATTTGGATCGTACATTATGATTAGTTTAAATTTATTAATTAAAAAGAATAGCTTATTCAAATTAGTTTAAAATCAACCAATTGTACAGTATGATTAGGATCGTACTGTACGATTAGTTCAAAAAATTTTAAAACTTAGTTTCTCATTACCGAATGAGTGTGTGCACGATCACTATGTTTAGCATCCACCTTAAACAAGACTTTGACATAAGAAATATATAAAAATAAATAAATAAAAAAATAAACTCTTGAGAAAATATAAACTTATTCTACACAGTCTTGAGTTGATCACTATGCACGCTATATGGTGGACCTAAAATGTTAGTGCACAAAAATAAATAACCAATAATAATAACAAGAGAAAATAAGGTAAACGAACCAACAATGTTGGTTATCATCAAAATCATAAGACTGGGGTCCATATTTTCAATAAAGGATATGCTATGCCTAATTGGTGAGCCTTCTGCATCAATCCTTAACTCAAAATCTAATGAAGATGGCGATATAGCTTTATCTCAATCTTCTAAGAAAATTCAAAATAAACATTATCATTCATCTACGTAGGTGTCTTAAGGAGTGCAGAGTCCCATTCAATTTAATATAGTAGCTCCTGAAGAAGAAGTCCATAATAATGTTTTTATTTAAGAACTAAATAAGAAGTCAGTCGATTATACTTTAGTAGTTCAAAAATAGGAACTTCAACATAAAGCAGTAATATTATTAGTAAAGTTGTAATGTCCTTAAATAGCAAAGTAGAAGCTTTTGTACCCCTTACACTGTACCATTTCTATTTTGTCCTTCTAGGAGCTAAGAAAGTAATGAAGAATGATTCAATGTAAATATTATCTATATCTAGTGATGATGAAACAAATGGTAACATAAATAGTACAATAAAAAATTATTTTTTAGAACTAGAACTAAACTTAGATGAGTTAAAATAATCTCTTTAATATTTCTTTGATAGTGATTCCCCTATCCATGATGTTCAGGGAGATTTTATTTTTATAGAAATTGAGATGTTTGATTATGATATTTTATCATTTGAATGTTAAAAGTAAATGAAAACTTAAAGAATCCACTGTCTCTTCCCTAGAAGAGTTAGTTCAAGTAAACCTGAGCAGTAGTAAAGTAGTACCACTGTTAGCATCTGTAGCCAACAAATGAATGCTAGTTATTGATAATCTAGAGGCTTCAACAATGATTCAACCAAACTCATTTGTAGCTAATTTAGATATTCTTAATGTGGACTATAATGTATTATCTTATCTCAAAAAATTTCCTGTGAAATTGAGTATCTATGATGCTTTGGTTCTTTATAAAGAAATGTGGGATGCTTTGATTAAAGCATTACTCAATCAAAAGATTTATATGGCTTACTTAGCATAAACACAATTTGAAGAAACTTTGAGTTTCAAGAAAATTCCAAGGATCACATTCTCAGAGGAAGATTTTCTCTTGGAAATTACAGGGCATAATCATCTGCTATATATTTATGTGAATTTAGGCAATTTCAATTATCTTATATTCTTATTGATTTAGGTGCATAGATCAAGAATATGACCCTTACAACTCTTACATACTTGAAAGTGGTTGCTCATAAGCTCACCTCTTATAAAATGATGTTATGAGGATTCAACGAAAAAGGTGAGAGAGCTTTGGCTTTAATAACTCTACTTTTAGGAATAAATATCCTTATAATTGATGCCTAGTTCTATATAATAGATTCTAAGACTATTTTTAATGCTCTCCTAGGTAGAACCATGCTTTATGAGTATAGAATAGTGCATTCAAGCCTTCATCAACATATCAAATACTCTTACAAGGGGGTAGAGCAGTATATTAAAGGTGACTTGCAACCATTTTAAATTTATAAAGCTAGTATAGATGAAGATGCTTCATATTATCTACCTAAGAAGGAGGAATCATATCTGAAGAATCTTAAATTAGCTGATGCAGAAGCAAAAGAAAACAATGAAAAAGAAAAAGGAAAAAAAAAAGAAAAAGAAAAGCATTCTAATCTCGAACATAATGTTTGTTGGTCACCTGCTCCTCCTTCACAAAGAGGTTATAGAATGACTCAACGATCTAGAGGAGTCTACTGTTATAAAGTTTTTTCAATTGAGTTAAAGAATGTTGGGGTAACCTACTAGCAAGTAATGACAACACTTTGATAAAATTGCCCACAAACAAGTGGAATTTTATGTCGTTGATCTAATCATAAAATGTCTAAGAAAAGATGACCATTTATATGATCCAAGAATCATTTTCTAGAGATTACAACCACATAACCTAAAAATGAACCCTTTAAAGTATGCTTTTGGCATCACCTCAGTAGAAATTTTAGTTTTTTTGGTTCAACATCTTGGAATCAAAATAGATCCAAACAAAATTAAAGCAATAATAGAAATTTAATCGCCTAAAGCCTTACTCAAATTAGATTTTTTTAAGTTTGACTAGCATTCCTTAGAAGATTTATATCGAATATTTTTAGCAAATGTCAACCGTATACAACTCTGTTCAAAAAAGATGCTCGCTTGTAGTGGAATGAAATTAAAAGAAAGCATTCAATAATGTGAAATTGTACTTGACAAATCCTCTAATCTTGGCAGTTCCCAACCCAAAGAAGTTGTTAATTTTATATGTCATAGTTTTAAGTGAATCTCTTGGTTCCTTAATAACTTGAGTTAATGAGAAAGAAAAAGTGAATGCACTTTACTATATGAGTAGATGTTTACTTCCAATTAAAGTAAATTATCCTCTGATAGAGAAATATTATTTATCTTTAATCTTCGTCACTCAAAATTTTAGATATTATTTACTTTCTCAAAAATTGAATCTAATATCCATAGTAAAACCACTACAATATCTAATGAGCCATCCAATGCTATTAGGAATATTAGCCCGATGGTCAATGATTCTATCATAATTTGAAATTACAATCATTCCTTTATATGTTGTGAAAGGGCAAGTTGTGGCAGGCATCTTAGCAGCACACTTAGTTTATGATGATTGTTCGATAAACATTGAATTTTTAGATGAACAAATTATGATTTTAGAATTAAATGAAAATTCTACCTAGGAATTCTTTTTCGATGGTGCTACTTCTAATAAATGAGGAGCATCTGATCACACTTCCCTATGGAAAGCTAGAATCAGTATAGTGTTCATTATGCTAGATAAAGGCTTAATATATTTTTCTTACCATATGTCATAACCATATACAAATAATGAAGCAGTATATGAGGCATTAATAATTTGGTTAGAGCTGACAATCCTATTTCTTTTACTTGTAACAAGCATTCAAGGTCCATATGATTCTATTTGCGATGCTTCAAAAAAATATAGAATAGGAACATTATCATATATTTAGGATGTGTCATTTGATTTGAGAACACGGATACCACCCAAGGATAGAGAATTTTGAGTAGAATCATGAAACTGATTGTTAACTAATAGCTCCTTAATCTATTCTACTACAGGGAGATCATAATTTCCCTTTGTCCCTTTAAGAATTATATCCTTAGAAGCTCCAACCAAGCAATGATTATGCTTGTGACCCAGCCTCCTGCATTCAAAAAAGAAGTTTAAAATCCTCTCATATTCTACTTGCTGAAAAAACCTACCATTAAGGCCTTCAACCAAAACCCTCGTAGGCTAATTACAACCCAAGATGAGATGAACACAAACCCTTCCAAACTCTCTCTTACCCCAATTAAAAGTTTGAGCATCAATTAACATAGGCTGGCTAATCCTAGAAGCAATCCAAGTTATTTTAATTTCATCCTAATAATTAAGAGCGATATGAGAGAACCTAACCCATTCTAGAGCAAAACGTTCATTCATAAAAAAGGTTAGAAATTGTGCTTCCACCTATCTAACCCAACCACTTGACACCCAATAAACTAAGGACCAATACCTAAAAAAGTATCCATAGATTCTTTAGATTGGAATAAACACACAACCTAATTTAACCCTATAGAAGTCAATTGAAACCCTCCAAATTACGACCATTTCCTCTTAAGCTTATTGTTAAGAAAAAGGAAGGGAAGCTTTTTACCACAGACCTTGACTACTAAAGAAAATTCTACATTTTTAATATTTCTTATTTTGGCTTCTGAGTCTAGTTTCACTCTGATATTGTTTGTGTTGACAAAGCTAGCTTTGCTTTGAATTTTTTAAAAAATATACATAACAAATCTTGAATTAAATTTCTTTGGGAAAAAATTGATTTCAGGAATTTCTAGTTTTGAAGTCAAACACATCATTATGAATGATATATCACCTCGGGAGGCAAGAATATCATTCCCTAATTGGTTTAAATAATAAAACTATAAATTTCATCCAGATTATAATAGTCAAATTCAAAGAAGAACTACATATGACCCGTGAGAGTTAAAATGACGTTCTATTAAGTATTTAACTATTATATTCTAGATGGTGTATCGTTAATTTCATATTCAAAGTCATGATAATAAATAATATGTCTTCCCAAGGGAAGAGCATATCGATTGTTATCGATCATCCGAATATGATGATAATGAACGTCGTTATATTTGACTTTCCTAAAGTGAATTAATTATTTTTTTAAAAAATTAATATGGGGTCTTTAAATCTCCTACAAGCGCAAGCCCTCGTAGTTAATTACATCGTAAGAAACATAAATTTTCTTTGAATACACTTGATTAAAATAATGGTAGAAATTTCATTTAAGAGATTTTTAAGGAATGATATCAAAGGAAGTGTGGTTTGAATATTCAATCGGGATTGGATCAAGTTTGGAATACTTATTTTCATGGGTAAATGGAAGAGAAGTAGGAGGCATTTTGGGATTCTAAAATAGATAAAAAATGCCCTAGTCTACTCTAAGTGTTAGGCTTTAAGTTTTGATTTGAGGAGAAATTTTAATTTAAGTTGTCATTTTATTAGAATGGTGGGATTGAATTCCTAAAGTCTGCCCTAAAAACAAATAGGTTTCTTTTACTTCTTTGTAAGAGAGGAGCCAAAGGATAGTGAGTAACATATAGCGGAGTGACTGGTCATCCTTGCAGAGATCGAAACCATACTTAAGAGCAGAAAGGGTTGTAATGACTGAAGGTGTAAGGGGAGAATTACTCGAAGAAGATAGCATCTATTATATTTATTTGGGATTCATCATTTTAGGTGATATTTTCTTAATCTTCCTATTTGTACTTCTTTTTCAAGCAAGTATTAGAAAGTGTTTTGTTCAATTTTATTTTTATGGCAGGCTAAACTAAAGTTTTTGAATGAGTTATATAAATCCTACTTTAGAATCTTGTGAATAAATTTGAATTATTATTTACAATATCTCCCTTGCTTAATTTAATGTGTTCAATGTCCATGTACAAATTTAAAATCTAATGTCATATATTTCCATACAGATGAATATTAGAACAATTAGGAACATTGAAATGGATTACTTTCTTACCTACACATAGGATGATTAGGATTCTAGGATCTATGGAGATATGATAATTGTATAGAGGACGTAAACCTTTTTTTATACCTTTACAAGCTTGAAAGAGATCTAAAGGTGCATAATCTCTGATTCATAACTATTGTAGATGAGTTTGCTTAAGAAAACATAGATTCATTCACCATCATTTGTCCAAAACATCTTAATTTTTAATTACCTCAAATATTTTTTTGTATTTCTTAGTAGTTTTAGCAATTACTCCTTAATTTTGTTTCATAGGATAAATTTAATAGTTTGAGTAGGTAGTTTCAGAGTCAATTCTAGTTCACCTATTTTCTCATGTATTTGAGACTTTTCTCATAACACTTAATTATTTAATCGATAAGTGGACTTGCATTGAGCATTTAACATATGAATGTGTAGTGGAAATTTCATTTGCATAAAATTTTTCCACCAATAAAGCATAAAAACACATCCACATACACAAATAAATAAACCCCAATCAACCAGGTTATCTTTTATTGATGTAAGGGCCTACCTAAGTACTCGTCAGTTTTCCTAGCATAAAGTGACTAGCAGCTGCATCTTCTTTTTTCATGATTAGGTATCCAAGTTGGATGGTCTTTTCTTTGACACGTGGATTGAAGTATCTGTTTATTCTTTGCTTTATTTCTTCATTTCGGTGTGTGACATACACTGTATGTTCTTTGAATAGATCGATGACCATTTGTAAGCTTTCCTGTTTAGATGTCACACATTTATTTTCGATGCCTGGGTTGTGACTCATTACACCCTTCGGCTTTGAAATATAACTTTTATTGGAAGCACAGCATATGTACTATGTGTGAGTGATAAGATGGTGTGTCTTGTAGCTGATAATGGAGATGTGCTAAGTGCTCATAGCACTAAATGGAGTTGTTCAGCTCTTTTTCATTTAGCACCTTCGACCATCTTCTTGAGAAGGTTAAGTATAAGCTTGTTACCAGCTTTTACCAGTCTGTTTATCAGAGGATGTTGAATGGAAGAAAACTTGAGGTATATGCCCTAGATATTAAAAAATTTCTCGGGGCTTCAATCGATAAATTGCATTAGATTATTTATGATAATTACAAATGGAACTCCTTATTGATAGATTATGTCAGTCTAAATAAAGTTGTGAACTATATAAATGGTTATATTGGTGAACGCGCTTCTATCTACTCAATGAAGTAGTTATAATGAATATTCTTTACTCTATTGATGGTGGAAATGGGCCTAGCAGGTCCATTCCCTACATGGTGAATAGCCAGGGGATCATAATTGAGTGTAACATGTGAGAAGGTTGTAGCTGTATTAGAGTTAATTTTTAGCATTATATGCTTTTTTTGGAAAATTATTCAACCTTTCTCTGAGTTGGCCAGAAGTACCCTTGCCTTAGAGTCCTATGGGTGAGTGTGCATCCATCAAAGTGTCCTTCACATTTGCTCGAGTGGATTTCATTCAGTAAAGCTTCCTTTTGATCTTCACACACATTTGAGGTTGAGTAAGATCTCAATCTTCTACATAGGTGGTCACCGAGTAGCAGATAGTTTACTTCTTTGATCTTAAATAATAAGTGGTCACAGACATTACCAATGACTGACCTATTTTTTAGATACTTGATGTAAGGGTCAATCCAATTTATGAGACCTAGGGCTAGAGGATCCATTTTTTGTATCACTTCCTCTTATAAGATGGCAAGTGTTAAGACCTATAGACTGGTTGAAAGTCAATGCTTCATTACTTAAATATAAGGTCGATGAGTTGATTTTAATTCCTTGGAATTTAAATGATTTTGAAGTACTTGAGCTTGCCAATTTTTTTTTTACTTCGATTAAAAATTTGAAAGTATTGGATCTGGTTAACCTTGAGTTGTTAGTGTCTGTACACTTTTAAATAAGTGACACTTAGTTAAAAAGAAAATCATAGGCTTGCAAGTAAAACTTCATACTCATCTTGGTTCTAGGTGAGTTTGCATTCAATATTCATTACTTAGGTGATGAAGACTTCTATGGTGCTTTAGAGAATAGTGCTTGCACCAACTCCTTGCTCACCCAAGGTGTAATTTATATGCAATATTTAGCAAGGTTGCATTATCATTTTTGAGTTTATGCCTTGGTCGATGTAGTCTATGAGAAAGTTAGTGAGTACCTAAGCCTTGATAGCTTCTATGCTTGGAGTGTACGCGATAGAGATTTTGATAAGTTCTATAGAAAATTTGAGTAACCAACCTAAGTGGTTGAGCTTAGAAAGAATTTCTTTTAGAGGATGATCAGTACTACTTAAGTGGAATGGGCCTAGAAGTAAGATCATAATCTCCTGGCTAAGTTAAGTGCCCATGTGAGCTTTTCCAAGATGGGGTATCTTTGCTTTGTACCTCGGAGCATACAACCAAGTAGTATATTGGTCATTACTTCTTCCCTTCTTCTCTGATGAGTATGAAACTGACGGTATTTTCAATGACTCCAAGGTATAATAACAAGTTTTTGCCCAGCTAAGGGCTTTAAAGAAGAGGAGATGAGGTGAGGAGAATTTTTTTAAAGTTGGAAAGAAGCCTTGCAGTCTTCTCTCCAAGAATGTTTTAAATATTTCTTACAATTTTGTAGAAGGGGGCTTATTTATCTCCCAACTGAGAGATCAAATAGTTGAGTCTAATAATTTTCTTGGTGATTCACTGGGCTTCTTTAGAGGTTTTGGGCATCTTTATATTAAGTATAACTTCTACCTTTTTGGATTTGATTTTGATTTTGTGAGATGTGAGAAGAAACCCTAAGAAATTTCATGCACTTGCTTTGAAGGTTCTCTTCATAGGATTCAGCCTCATGTTTTAATTCTTAAGAGTGGGGAATGTTTCTTGTAGGTCTTTAATATACTGTTCGAGAGATCAGATCTTGATCAGGAGGTCATCCACGTAAACTTCAATATTTATTTCCTTCTATTCTGTGAAACCTTATTCATCATTCCTTGATAAGTATTGGTGGTTTGAAAGAGGGTTTTGAAAAATTTAGTCTTCTTTGGGAAATTCAGAATTAAAATTAAAATTTGATTCTAAAATCAAACATCCCATCAAAAAATATTATACCACCTCGGGAGGTGGAAATAAAATTTCAAAATGGGGTTTAGATTTAGAATTAAGAATCTCGTCTTGAATATCGTAACCGGATTCAAGAGAGGACCTCACATGGCCTCGAAGGGTCAAAGTAAAGTTCAATCAAATATCGGTCTACGATAATCGAGAGGATCGATCATTAATTTTATATTCGAATTCATTTTAACAAAAGATATGTCTCCTCAAAAGGAGAAGATATCATTTGTTAAATAATCATTCGAGCATAATGATAATGATCATTAGTAATTTAACTTTTCCAAGGAGGACTAACTGAGTTTTGAAAATTAGTTTTAAAAAAATTAGACGTGGGTTCTAAATCTCCTACGAGTGCAAGCCCTCATAGTTAATTACATCGTGGGAGACCGGAGTCTCCTACGAAAACTTTCGATTAAAATAATGGCAAAAATTTTGTTTAGAGATTTCTATGAGTGATATCAAAGAGGTGAGTTTGGAACTCAAATAGGGAGTGGATCAAGTTTGAGCAGTTATTTTAGAGTCAAAAGAGGAATGGTAGGAGACACTTTAGGATTCTGAAATAGTTCAGAAGTGTCCCGACCTAAGCTAAATGTTGGGCTTTAAATTTTAGATTGAGAGATGCTTTAATTTGAGTTGAACATTTTATTAAAAATTTGGGATTACATTCCTGGAGGTCAAGGTCTTATAACTCAAAGTCTACCCCGGATCCTAAATCTAAATTTGGACACTAGACCAAGTGATCCGAACCTAACTAATGCAATGCAAAATCTGGGCTTATCCCGACCTGGATTGGGGAGCCAGCTAAACCACCTAAACGCTTCAAAACCATGAGTCCGGTCTTTTGATATAGAGTGATCAGGGACGTTATTTAAGATTAGTTTAAGAAGTTGGGGTCGACATCTAGAGCAGATTCTTAATTGGCCCCTTGACTTACGTTGGGTGGAATACTTAGACTAAAATGTAATTAAAATTTTAATTTAATTAGTTTCTAATACGATGCATGCTGGTTAAAGTATCCAAATTAGATATGTATGAGATTTAAAAGAAGGCTTATAAAATAATTTTTTTGAAAAGACTAGACTTTCCCAGATCCAGCACCTCATCCTCATAGGTCGGATTATCTGGACTCTACCCGCAGGCGGGGAAGTGACTTATAGCAAGGAGGGAGAGAGATGCCGTAATATGCATGCGACCCCGGAAGATTCTGGCTATGCCCTAGGTCGTTAAGTTTTTATATTGTTTAAACCTTAAAATTTTAAATATTCGTTATGAATAAAAATATTTTTGATCCTTAAAGAGCCTAACGAAATCCAGGCTAAAATAAAATGACATGCAAGCGCCAAAGAACTAGGAAAAACATTCAATCCTATACGCAATCAAATTAAATCACAACACATTAAATAATCAAAATAATTAAATAAATGTCCATAGGCAAATTGCCTTGCTTATTACAACCCAGATTTACATAAATTAGAAGTGGCCGGGCACCACTGACAATAACCCAGATTCTAATCCTAATACAGATGCAAGTGACTTTGAGTGGGATACTCTATGTCTTCAACTCCTCGGTCTTCTCCTCCTCGAGCTCCTTTGGATTCTTTGTGATCGGAAACCCAAATGAAAAAGAGAACTCTTCCTTTGAGGGGAAGGTTACTCTTTCCACTTTGGATAGTAAAATAATCCAAATTTAGAGTTCCAAATGGATAAGGACTATCCCCCAAAGTGGTATCCTTTCCTCTTCGGAATCTAACCTTTGGATCTAGGTATCCCAAACTCAAAGTGTCACTTTCACAACTCAATACTCAAACAAATTACATGAATGTAAAAATAAAAATTCTAGACTCGATCCTGCAAGGTTATCCTAAATATTTAAATATTAAAATATATCCCAAGCAGTTATATGTATATACGTGCAGAAAAGTAAACACACTTGGCCACGCTCTTTTTTATTTGGGGGCTAAGCAGCTGAAGCACCTATAGCATAGCATTTATATTTATAATTTATTTAGCCCCCTTTATTGCCCTACACGAGCATGGCCACCTGTAGAAAATCCAGTGAGCATCCAGATCGTTCCTAACTTAAGGGTAATCTAATCGTCCATCACATCAATCCACGGAGTGCAGAAAAAGTAAACAAACACATCAACCAATTTCAATCACAACATGTAATGAAAACTCAGAAAACCTGGCACACAGTAGAAAAGTAAACACCGGCCTAGCCTAGATCTAGAGTCGGTTGTCCTAGCAAACCATCTAAAGTGTGTGTAGTAGGTCGTGTGGCTGGGGTAGATCCTAAGCTGGGTAATTTGTTGAAGTTGTTTAATGTTTGAGTTTATTAAGGCTAAAAGGGAACTTTATGTTCGGGTTTAAGTATTAATGAGTTAAAGTTTGATTTAAATGTGTTTTAATTGTTAAATAATTTCTACCTTTGTTGCTCACCGAGGTCGTGAAGTTTATTTCACCTTCCTTGGGGCTAAGTTAATAGCCTCGTAGGCTTGAGTTACCTAGTAGTAATCAGGGTTGATTAAGTTGATTTAATTTATTGAAAATTAAGGATCAATTAATATCAATTAATTTAATTAATTAATGATTTTAAAAGTTAAATTATTTTATGTTTTCCATCAACAGGTTCGTGGCGTTGTGCCACTAGGCTCGAGGAACCAGGCCTCCTTAGGACACTTAGCCCCACAGCCCGGAGTGGTCCATCCTAAAAACCTTACTGATGTAGTTGAATTAAGGGTTTTAACTTGGTTAAGTAATTAAAAGTAACTTAATTTTGATGTTTAACACCCCATTGAATTCATTCGTGGCATTGTGCCACCAGGCTCGAGGAACCAAGCCTCCTTAGGATACTTAGCCCCGCAGCCTGGAGTGGTCCATCCAATAAACATCATCTTTGGGGTGATTGTTATGCATTTGAGTGTTGGTTGAATGTTTTGTTAATCAAATTAAAGTTTTCTGGAATTTTAATGAATTATTGGATTTTTAGAAATTATTGGAATTATTTAATTATGTTAATTAAGGGGTCCAAAAGCTGACTTTTTAAATTAAAGTTAATTTTGTAAGTTTCAGATTTTAATAAATATTAGACCTTATGATGAGTTGTTAGACAGTTAGCACACTCAATTTGGAGTTTTCTATGAAAAGTCATGATTTTTTTAAGTTCGGGCCTAGATTTGAACTATGGTTGACCAAAAGGTTGACTTTTTGACTTTGACCAGATTTTGAAAGTTTGACATTTTTAGAAAATACTAGACCTTAATTGGAGTTGATTGACACTAAGTTTGCTCAATTTGGATTTTTCTATAATTAATTATGAATTTTTAAAGTATCACTAATTATTGAATTTTTAAAAATTGCCTAATTAGGAAGGTTTTGATCATTTTGATCCAAACTCATCCAAAACTACATGGAATCACTCCCAAAGGTCAGGGATGACCCATGGGAGAATTTACAAGTGTTTGGAAATTATTTGGAATTTTTAATGATTTTTAATTAATTAATTTAATTAATTGTTGATTTTCATTAAAAGTCAAATTAAAGTTAAATTAGGAGTCCAGTCAAGGGGATTTTATTTTTCCTAGGTAGAGGGCTAAGTTCTAGTCAATTTGAGATATTATTTGTAATTTTTGTACTTAATGTAGATTTATTGTATTTTTTTAAATTTTCTGGGTCCCTAAAAGGGCTGAAACTTTGGATAATTAATTTTCTAACCTAATGACCTCCAAATTCAATGAAATTTGAACCTAAGGTACTTGTTGTCACTAAGTTTTTAATGTTCAAGTTTCACCCCTATTGGGTGTGTGTACAATCGCTAGGAATTTTCTAAGTTTTCTAGACTTTTCCTTAATTATTTTTCCTAGGTGTCTCTACTATTCAAATAGGCTTGAAATTTGGTTTTTCTAACCCTTACACATATTCAATCACACCACAAAAGTTATGCAGCCTAATTCTATAGAAAAATGGAATTATGAATTTTCAAAGTTTTTGGTCCAAAATGGACCCATTACCTTAAAAATTCACATCATAGCAATTCAATGGGTATCTGAACCTAAAAACATTATAGTGCATGCCTAAGATACCCAAATACCTTCCACTAAAATTTGGGGCTCAGTTGACCACTGGATTGTGAGAAAATCACAAAAAACCAATTTTGAAGAAACAACAATATCTCCCAATCCGGTAACCAAATCAACTTAAAATTAATTTTAATAAATACTAGGCTAAATTATCTTTCCAACGAGCCCAAAAACACTTAATTTGGTGGAGAAATGAATTTACTATGAATTTTGAAAGTTATGACTTTTTTTTTTGAATTTTTAAGTCCATTAATAAGCGGCGCCAATCATTGGCAATGATCGGCGCCAAAATGGCGGCGGCGTGTGGCATTTTGACATGAGAAGTACTGTTTATCAATCACCTATCCATGCCATCACTAACCCCAAGCTGTCCGATCAAGAAAGATAGAAAATCGGACGACCGAGATCGATTAAGGCCATTTTAGTTCAAAATAAACTAGAAAATTGAAATACTCATAACTTTCAAAATACTCATCGAAATTTAATGAAATTTGAAATATAGGCTCATGGGAACATGAACTTTCATTGCCTAGAGTTTGGAGACCCGAAGCAATGAAATTTTTGAGCAGTTTCAAATTGAAATTTAAATTTAAAATGAGTATAACTTACAATCCAACCATCAGATGTTTAAGATCTTGGGCTTGTTGAAATGCTACAGTGATCCTCTACAACTTTGATGAAGACAATAAGAGTTGGATCTAGCTGGATCGAAAGTTATGTTGGAAAACCCTCTTTCTCTCTCTAGAATGCTCTCTCCTCACTAAAATAGTGATTTGAGGCTTGGAAATGATGGGAAGAAGCTTGGAAAAGCCTTGGAGATGGATAGAGAGGATGGGGAAGGCTCTAGGAAGGTTGGAGGCTGCTGGAATGGGAGCTTGGTGAAAAATGAGCAAAGATCATGCCTTAGGTCAAGTTTCCCCACCCTAAATCCCTTGATTTTGAATGGATGGTTTATATTCAATTAGGGAGGGCATAGATGAGTGCCAAGTGTCCCCTAAGCCGCCCCAAGCTAGGGAATAGGGTTGGTGGTGAGTGTGACTTGTCTTGGTCCATGGAAAGGGGACCACAAGCCTTTTCCCCCATTTGGATGAACCAATGCTTGGCTTGGTTTATAGTGTTGGATTAGGGCTTCTTAAGAGAGGAAATGGGTCAATTTCTATCAGGTTTGAGCAGGTCTTGGATTAAGCCATGGATTGCCAAGGTGGCTTGGTGATGTGGCCATGATTTGGCCTCTTTCCATAGGCTTAAAGAGGTTTGGAGAAGGTTTTGACTCCTCCAAATGGGTTGACCAAGTCAACCCAAGGGGGAGCTTGACTTGGAAAGCTTTGGACATGTCAAGGGTGTCCAATTGAATGATTTTGAGGGATTGATTTGATTTAAAATGGGTTCAAGCATTGAAATTAACCTTAATGTGGGTTAAGGGTTGATTTGGTCAACCATGGTTGACTTGGTCAACATGGTCAAACCATGGGTTGACTTTGGCTCAAAAGATTCAAATGAGTATTTTGAGATCAATGGAGATAGTTTCATACATTGGTAAGGTCATTTGGATTGAAATTGACATTTGAAACCTTAAGGGGCATTTTTGGTCAACCTTGGTTGACTTGGTCAACTAGGTCAAACCAAGACTTGAGTTTGGGTCCAATGTATTCCTAATGATATTTAGGATCCATTGGAATAGGTTTTTAATATTGATATGGGAAGGTCATGTTGAACTTTGGGGAAAAGACCAAAAATCCCTATAAAGGGCATTTTGGTCATTTTGACCCCTAATCAACACTGGGTCAAATTGGGTCTGGAAAAGTATAGGTTATTGGTCAAAAATTCATAACAAAGGTCATGGACATGGTCGAAAGGTTTGGAAGGCGTCCCAAGGTCAAATTGCTCTGGATGGCAAGTCTAGTGGCATAGGCTGTAAATAACTGAAGGTTTTGCAGCCTTTGGGAAAAGATTCAGTTTGAGGGGCTAGGAGTGTTGGATTGAGCTCAAATTTGGAGGGTTGGTCTCAGAGACATGTTTGGAAAATATTCAATTGACGGATCATAATTTGGAGGTCACTTGACTGGGTTTCTAGGTGATAGAAAGTTCACCGAGAAAGGATTTCAGGACCTAGGTCCTTGACCTTGAAGGTTTGATTTGGAATGTTGGATTTGGGTTGGATTTAAGAGTTAAATGATTGACCTTGAATCATTCATATCAATGGAAATCAAATGAAAGATTAAAATTAATTGGATATGATTTGAAATTTGATTGAATGTTGATGGAAGGCTAGATTAAAGATTGAGTTGAAAGATAGAGCTGAGTTTGATTGGGATTAAATTGGATCTTTATTAGGACCTTTATGACTGAGGGGTGGACATCTCCCTATCATTAGGTTACCAAAAAGAAACCCAAGTGGGTCCTAGTGACCTCATACAAAAATGTGGTCAACAATAAGTTACTTTGACATTCTTCAATTTGAAAGGCATGACTTTGCAGCAGTATAACCCTTTGACTATGATGAATGCAATTTTTTCACAATCTTCAGAGTGTATCGTAAACTAATCATAGCTAGAGAAGGAATCCAAGAAACTCATGACTAGATAACCTATTATAAAGTTGATAAGGGCACTGATCCTCAGAAGTGGGCAGCTTTTCTTGGGGCATGATGAGTTTAGTTTGTCAAATCTACACACATTCTCCATTTTCTTTTTAATTTCTAAACCATCGCTATGTTGAAAAATCCAACATGGATATTAGACATTCTTGATGAAGTTGGCGGCAAGTAGCTTTTCACTTCCTCTCAAACGAGCCTAATGACTAAGGTGATAGTTTCTTGATCTTTTTTTTTTTTATTGGATGAGAGTGTCTACCCATATTTAGTTAGTGGAAAATTATTTCTTTGTTGACGCCTAGCATGACTATGATAATCCATGAAAAGACTTTGAGGTTGTTATGAAGAGTTTGTACTAACTTGTCTTGGTGCTCTCCACTAAAAGAGGTGCTAATTCTAAGAAATCTATCTAGCTTGCTTTTGAAAGTTTGTGTAGATTCTTAAACCTAATAGAACTATCCCAAGGATAACCAACAGGGGGTGAATTGGTTAATTAAAAAATTTCTTAGAATTTTTTAAAATTATTTCTAGAAAATTTTAATCGAGGATCCTAAAATTTGCAGTTGTTTGAATATAATTATCACAAAAGAAATTCCAACCACAGTAATTTAAAGTGCAAAAAAAATGTAGGAAAAGTAAAGGAACAGAAGAACACTAAATTTTATAGTGGTTCAGTCCAACTAGATCTACATCCACTCCCTGAAGACTCCTTCAGGTGTTGCACTAAACAATAGTGACTCTCCTTTTGCCCCCACAGCAAGGCGGAGAAGCCCTTACAAACTCTCTTCTACCAATCCGGTATGGTAGAGAACCAATGCCTTTTACACTCTCTAAGTGATGGCAACATACCGTCATATCCTTTTTCACCCTCCTGGTGAAGGCAGAGAACTGTCATCCTTTTTCACCCTCTGGTGAAGGCAAAGAATTTTGACGTCTTATTTCACCCTCCTGGTGAAGGCAGAGAACCTTGACATCCTCCTGGTAAAGGCAAAGTACCCGATCTACTTTAGAAATCTTCTCTCTAGAGTCTTCAAAGAAGTAGGGCAGAATTTTGAAGAAACAATAAGATATCCTCACCTTTGGGAAACCTTATGAATCCCTCACAATTTTCGCTTACAAGATCTCTCACTCTCCACTCCCAAATACTCTCCCAAACACACTCTCCTTTTTTACTCTAAAGAGAAATTCACAGCAGATCTATTGGTTGACAATTTCTATGACTTATTTTATACATATCTAAAGAAAAAATCATCCAAAATTGAATTTTAAAGTCAAATGAAGTCAGATCGTACAGTACAATCGTGGATCATCTGTACAAACAGTTCAAAAATCCTGAGATGAATTGGTACAAACTTTATTTTGTACACTATCAGTTGTCTGTACTATTTTAGATCATCTGTATGAATAGTTCAAGTTCATTTGGACGATCTTGTATGATACATATTTTATACACTGTCAATCATCTGTATAATTTTAGTTCGTTTGGATGAAAGTTCAAGTTCATCGGGATGATCTTGCACGAATCATATTTCATACACTGTCAGCCGTTTGTACGATTTTAGTTTGTCTAGATGAATAATTCAATTTTGCTGGATGATCTTATACAAATTGAATTTCGTACACTGTCAGTCGTTTGTATGAACTGACATCGTACAGTACAAATAAGGTAAAAAATTTAATTTTAATTTTTAACTCTCTCCCCCTGTGTGTGTGTACATAGATACCCAATTACAATCACACTCTCTCAGACTCAAGAAAATAAAAATTTGCAGACTTTAATACATGAAATCCGATTCTTCTCTATCTTAAAGTCTTAAGCAGTCTGGAGTATAATTTCCCTGAAATGTTAGTAAACACATAAATAAATAGAAATATATCCAATGTATATTAGGAGAAACAATAATTATCAGAATAATAATATTTTGTTATCATCAAAAAATCGCATAACACACAACTCAATCTTGATTTTCTAAGTAGCAACAATCTCTCCCATTTTTATGATGGCAAAACCATTATTGTTTGAATTAAAATTAAAATTAAAAGATCTTTTTCTCCTTAGCTCCCCCTCAATGAATGCTCAATTAAAATGAAGGGAGTAAAAACACAAAATGAAACAAGATGAAAACACAAGACTATCATATGTACATGACCAAAGACCAACAAGAAGAAAAACACACACGATAATAAATAAACAAACAATCACACAAAGTCTCCCCCTGATCAAATAAACAATCACACTATGACTCCTCCTTTTGACAACAGCAAAAAGGGAGAAATCACAAAAGAAAATAAGTTTCTTTGGACAAATCGAATAACTGAGGAAAAAGACAATTTAAAACTGTTGGCAAAAATAACCTTAAAATCCTGATGCGAAAAAGAAAGACTCTTATTTTCAATCAATGAAAAATTAGTATAAGAAAAGTCAACCAGATTCAATGTTCATTCTAGATATATCAAATAAAATAATTATTTTAAAAAATGATTAAATAAGGATCAATTAGTTTCAAATTCGATAGTTAAGATTATTATTGAATGTATGGATTTTTGTAAAAATAAGAGAGATAGAGGAAAGAACTAAATGATACTTAATCTTTTGATTGACGACCATTGTGCATCATTTCAAATTTTGGCACATTTTGTGCATCTTTTTAGTTTGGGCTAATTTTGGGCCTCTTTCATTTATGGAAAACATTGCGCATCTTTTAAAATTTTGATATGCTTTGTGCATCTTTTCAAATTTGAGCTAATTTTATGCCTTTTTCATTTTTGTTCTTTCCGATATCAATAATTATTTAAACAAAACCCAACAATTAACAAGAAAATTAACACATTGAACAAGAAATTCAAAAATACATCATTGCTTTTGCAGCCATTTTTACTAAAATATAAGTATCTATAAGAATATGAAGATGATCTTCTAATCTAGATCTAATCACAATTTGATTCATAGTTGAAAATTAAAATTTTGCTAGGAAAATAAGTTGAAGTGCAAAGTATTTTAAACTATCTCTTAGACCAACATTACTAATTTGGACAAAAAAAACTTAAAGACAATACAAGAGAATTAACACCAAGATAAATATCATTTCATTCACCATTTGAAAAATAAATAAATAAACTCAAGACACAAACTAACATAATATCATAAGCATCAAAAATCTCATTACATGAAAACTAGAAAAGCAAAATATTCATCGATTACACCAAAAATAAAAACTAAAAAGATGGATTATCCTGATCTGGAGGTGGCTGAGGAGTAAACAAGGTAAAGTAGCTATTGATTGTAGCTACTTCAGTGTCAATCGAGTCAAACTATCCTCGAACCTAGCCCATATCTTCATTATATATGGCATCTTGCTGGTCTAAGCAAGTCACAATATGATCAAATCATTGATCAAAGTGAGACTCAAGACGTTCAAATCGCTAGACCATTTCTTAATAAAAATACTGCTCAGGTCCAGGGGCAAGTGCAGGTGCAGGTGCTTCTTCTTCTCCAATGTTATCTCACTCTTCCCCTTAATCCTGATGAAAAAGTGAACGAAATGAAGCATCAAAAAAGTAGATTGGCAAATTATTTGGGGTTTCAGGATGAACCAAATTGTACTTCTTTTCTAGGATGTAGGCAACTAGGTGTCCTAAAGCCACATTCTTCTTCCTCTTAGTTGTAGGAAGCCTAATATCTATAAGATTATTGATGTAGTTCAGAATCAACTAAACTTCATCAACAGGAGTGTTCACCATTATGAGATATGTGACAATAAAAAGAAAAGGAGTAAGGTTGATATGATCACCAGCTTTAGGAATAATTAATGTTCTCAACACATGCTGAATGATCATGGCATTCTGATTTAAGGTGTGCACACAAGGTTGATGATAGACTGAAGGTGTATCTCTAAGGGTTTGATTTAATAAGGACCAATCAAAATCCTCTCTTGATGTTATAGTGTGTGCCCTTACACCTTCATTTCTAAGGTGTAGTTATGTGTCTAAATCCTCCTTAGTTATTTCTACCTGTTGTTTAAGTACAAAGAAGACATTTTGGTATGGTTATCTTTTACCCTCAGATTTTTCAGAAAAAGGTAAAAGATATCAGAGTGAAAGGCGTGGATTAGGGTGAGAATGAATGAAAAATTGAGTGGAATCGAATAGAGGCATTACTGAGAAATTGATGTCTTCTTGAATTAGAAGACGAGAAGGTGTGATCTTTGCCTCGATGAAGCGATCATAGGCATCTTTATTCTCTTTTAAAAGAAAGTTTTTGTCTACTTAACTTGAAATGAGAAGAAGAGCCTCTTGAGTGTCGAGCCCGTTTTCCACTAGTGCTTACAATTTAGTGGATTTGAAAACACGAAGGTTTGAAAGTGAAAGGGATGGTGACATATTCAAAGAATGGCTCTCAATTTAAAGAAATCAGGCTTGATCATACAGTACGATATGGCATTTTTATGTACAATAATTACATCATACAGTATGAAAAAAATTTTGTACAGACAAAAGGAAATAGTCAAAAATAGTTATGTTGATGAATTGACTTTTCATAAACACAATTTATGAGGAGTCGTATCATATGACTTTTTGAACAAACTGATTGTACAGATGAACAGATGTTTATCCAGGATGAATAGGCAATAATGTTCGCACCTAATGGTTGAGATCATCCACACGCCAACTAACAACTCCATCGTACAAACAAACTAAGTTTGTACAGATGATCTTTGAAAATAACCATCTTCATCATTTTGGTACAGACAAAAAATATATGGATCTTACAGACAAAGACATCATTATATAGTATGATATGTTCAGAAAAACACATTTTTCATCTCACCCACTCAGAAAAAAAATATCATGTAAACTTTATTGAATTCGTACATTATGAAAGTTGTTCGTACAGTATGAATGGAAAAGGCACTTAAGATATGATAAACAAAACTCTTTTCCAAAAATAAATCAACCAAGCTCCACGAGACACAAAAATGAAAACAAAAGATAATACTAATGAGAAAACAAAACCAAAATGGAGAAAATAACTAACATTTATGAAATACAAACAAAGAACAAACCATAAACACTAACATACATGAAATACATTACACCTGCAATTTGCAAAATTTCAATTGTTTAAGTATGAATATCAGTAACACCCAATCTAGTTCTTAAGATGCTTAAAGTTTTAAAAGCCAGTAGTTTTGTGAAAATGTCTGCAAGTTGATTTTTAGTTGCTACATGATGTAGCTCAATTTCTCCTTTGGTGGCAATATCCATAATGAAGTGATGTCTATTGTTTATATGCTTAGTCCTAGAGTGTTGGATAGGATTCTTTAAAATGCAAATGGCACTTGTATTATCACAGAAAATTAGAAAAGTGCTAATTAAAAAACCTAAGTCCATTAGTTATTATTTTAACTATAGAACTTGTGCCACACAACTCCCTAAGGCTATGTATTCTACTTAAGCTATAGAAAGAGCTATTGAATTTTGCTTTCTGCTAGACCAAGAGACAAAGGAGTTTCCTATAAATTGATAAGTCCTAGAAGTACTCTTTTTATTAACCCTACATCCTATAAAATCTGAATCAGAAAATCCAATTATTTCAAAAGAGGAGCTATGCCTAGGATACTAAATTTCTAAATTTGGAGTTCCTAAAAGATATCTCATGATTCTTTTAACAGCAGTCATGTGAGATTCTTTTGGACCAGCTTGAAATCTAGCACATAGCCAAACACTAAACATGATATCAGATCTTCTTGCAGTTAAATAAAGTAATGATCCAATCATCCCTCTAAATTTCTTTTGATTAATAGATTTTCCTTTAGCGTCATATCTAATTATACTAAGGAACTCATCAGTGTACTTATTGGTTTACCTGTATCCATTTCATATTTCTTAAGGATATCCTTAATATATTTTGACTGACTCAAAAATGTACCATCCTCTTTCTGCTTTATGCTAAAGCCAAGAAAGTAACTCAGGTCTCCCATCAAGCTCATTTTAAATTCACTACTCATTATTTTTGAAAAATCATCACAAAGATTTTTATTAGTGGATCCAAACAATATATCATCAACATATATTTGAACAATGAATATATCATCTCCTACTCTTTTTAAGAAAAGGGTGGTGTCCACACTTCCTTTAACAAATGATCTTTCTAATAGGAATGTGCTTAGCTTTCATACCATATCCTAGGTGCCTGTTTTAGTCCATATAATACTTTTTTTCAATTTAAACACATGTTTAGGGAATTGTGAATTTTCAAAACCTAGAGGTTGCACAACATAAACATCCTATTATATTACCCCTTTAAGAAAGGCACTCTTAACATCCATTTGAAATAATTTAAAACCTTTAAAATAGGCAAAGGCTAGTAGCACCCTTATCGCTTCAAGTCTGGCTACATGGGCAAAAGTTTCCTCAAAATCAATTCCTTCTATTTGACTGTACCCCTTGGCCACCAATCTTGCCTTATTTCTAACCACTACACCTGAATCATTTATCTTATTTTTGAAAATCCACTTAATTCCAACAATACTTTGATCTTCAGGTCAGTTTACCAATTCCCAAACATCATTTCTAACAAATTGATTCAACTCTTCCTACATAGCTAAAATCCAAAATTCTTTAGAAAGTACTTGAATTATATTAGTGGATTCAATCATTGAAATAAAAGCTGAGTGGTTCATTTCTTTGCTAAGGCCATGCCTAGTTCTAACACCTTCACTTGATTCTCCTAAAATCAGTTCTTTAGGATGACTTTTTGAATATTTCCAATCTCCAGGCTTTACATTTTCTATTTCAACCCTTTCCTCAAGATTTGTATTTTTAATTTCTTGGGTTATTTGTTCAACATCTTCTTCTTCTAACTTAGACCCTCTAGAAATATCAAATTCATCAAAAACTACATGAGTGGTCTCCTCAACTATCAAAGTCCTTCTGTTAAAAACTCTATAGGATTTTCCAACACTAGAATATCCTAGAAAAATTCTTTCATCAGATTTAGGATCAAATTTTCCTAAAGGAGTTTTATCATTGTTATGAATAAACACCTTACATCTAAAGACATGTATATGTGAGAGGTTAAGTGTTCTACCTTTAAGAAGTTCATAGGGTGTCTTATTCAACTTAGATCTAATGTTTACCCTATTCAAAATATAACAAGCTATACTGAAGCACTCGAATAAATCTCAGCATCATAATAATGCCTTTATTGATATTGAGGATTTAGATGTTGTGGCTAAATATTTTCCTAAGATGATTTTGATACTATTTTTATCTAGTCTCATAATAGGAAGAGTAGGAAAAATAAGAACTTACTTTTACAATCTCCTAGGGCCACCCATTCATATACTAGTCGCTAACCTCATTTTCTTTATGTTTTTTTGGCTTATTTGGTTTATTCTTGTTCGCAAGATGTTATCCCCCCCCCCTCCCCCCGCCCTTTTTATGTTTAAATCTCTTATTTGGAATGTTAGGGGCATTGGTTGCCCCTCCTCTAGGTTGAGGGTTAAGAATTTATACCGTATTCACAATGTCTCTATTCTTGTTTTGCTTGAACCTCTCATTACTTCTACTAAATTACTTACTACTGCTAGATTTTTGGGGTTTAAGCATTATGTTATGAATTCTTCCAATAAAATTTGGGTGTTTTGGAAGGATCTAATTTGGATTGATGTTATTGGTGATTTTACTCAAGTGTTTCATTGCAATATTGAATTTTTAAATTTGAACTGTTTATGCTTCCTTTGTATAAGCTGCCTCTTCTTGTAGTACTAAAAAAATTTTATGGGAGCAACTCACTAACTTCGATTATATTTGTAGCTTGCCCTAGCTTATGGGTGGAGATTTTAACACTATTTCTAATCCTTCTGAGTGTATTAGGGGATCTACTCCATTTTATTAATCAATGGAGGACTTTAATAATGTGATTCTGGATTGTAATTTAGTGGACATTAGTTTTTCTAGAAATAAATTCACCTGGAATCATGGTTATTTATGGTAAAGCTTGGACCGTGTTTTGTTTAATGATAGCTGCCTTAGCACTTTTAATTCTATTTCTATTGAACACCTTAGTAGAATGCTTTTTGATCACTCGCCTCTTTTAATTACTCTTAAGTCGAGACATATGGGTCCTTCTCCTCTCTTTAGATTTCAAAACATGTAATTACTTCATGATTTGTTTCTTGATTTGCTTCAGGAAAATTGGTAGGACCCTTTGCATCCCGATAATACCATCTTTGGTATGACCATATTTTGGTTTAAATTGAAATGTCTTAAGCAAAAATTAAATTGGTGGAATAAAAATGTTTTTAAAAATATTTTCACCAATATCTTGACTGTTGAAGATAAAGTGAACAATCTTAAGCTTAACTGTCAACTATTTCCTTTTGTTTATAATCTCAATTTGCTTAGGGATGCTAAAGATTATCTTTTCAAATTGCAAGCTAAGGAGGAAGCCTTTTGGAAACAAGAAGCAGCTAGTAAGCACCTTGTTGAAGGTGACAATATCACCAAATATTTTCATACGTTGGTTAAGAGGAATCATACCAAAAATTCCATTAATCAAATCACTCGTGATGATGGTTCTGTCACTGAGGATGTTGAGGAAATTATAATTTTGGCGGTCCAGCATTTTCTTTATCACCTCAATAAGAGCTTCAATACTGACCCTATTGATATTCCTGGTATTATACCCAATATCATTTCTCAAGATGATAATGATTTTCTCTCTAAAAATCCTACTCTTGAGGAAATCAATGAGATTGTTTATAATATAAATGCTGATTTTGTGGCTGGGCCGGATGGTTTTACCACTAAGTTTTTTCAAAAAAGTTGGAATATTATTAGTAATGATCTTTTTTCTACGGTTCTGGATTTTTTTGCTAGTCACATTATCCCTAAATTCTTTACTTCAACCTCTATTGGTCTGATTCCTAAAAGCAATTCTATTAGTAATTGGAATGATTTTAGACCAATTAGTCTTTGTACAATCTTTAGTAAGTTGATTTCAAAAATTCTTTTGAATCGGTTAATTACTCTCCCTCCCAAGATTATCTCTCCTTTTCAAATGGGGTTTGTTAAAGGTATGGTAATCGATAATATCCTTTTGGCACAGGAATTTTTCAATGATCTTGATGTTAGGGTGAGAGGTGGCAACATTATTTTGAAATTGGATATGTCTAAGGCTAATGACAACATTGATTGGAACTTTCTTTACAACATTTTGTGTTTGTTTGGTTTTAATTCTATTTTCATTAGTCTTATTAGGAATTGCATTGAAGGATCTTACTTTTATATTATTTTTAATGGCAAAAGCTCGGGTTTCTTCAAATCTACTCATGGTCTTAGACAGGGTGATCTATCTCTCCTGCTCTGTTCATTATTGCTGCTGAGTACTTATCTAGAAGCCTTGCCCACCTCTTTGAAAACCACCCTAGCTTCTATTTTAGAATGTTGGGTGGTTTTCCCATTTCCCATTTATGTTTTGCTAATGATTTTATTATTTTTACTAATACTTCTTTAAATAGAATCAACAGACTTATGGGTTTCTTTCATAAGTTTGAAAATGTAAGTGGCTCTCTCTAAATAAGCTTAAGAGTTATTTTATTACTTCCAATAAAGTGCCTAATGATCATATTTTGGCTATTAAAGGCCTTACTGGTTTTACGCAAGGTCACTTACCAATTAAGAACCTTGTGGTTCCTCTTTATAAAGGGAGGAAGAAAACTTTTCTCTTTGATAACTTGATTACTTCGGTGCACAACAAGCTTTCCTCCTGGGATTCTAATTTTTTGAGTTTTGGTGGTAGATTAACTCTCATTAGAAGTGCTCTTTGCTCTCTCCCTATTTATACTTTTTAAACTCTTCAACCTACTCCTGCTGTGTGTAATATAATTGATAGACTTATCAATAAATTCTTTTGGAAGGGGATTAATGGTACTTCTGAAATTATCTAGTCCTCTTGGGACAATTGTTGTGGTGTCTTGATTGAAGGTGGCTTGAGTTATAAGAGTATGTATGATTTGGCGTATGCTTTTTCTTTTAAGTTGTGGTATTCCTTTCGTGCTAAAGTGATTCTTTGGGCTAAGTTTATGTTTTCGAAGTATTACGTGGGTAAGCATCCGTCTATTTGCTATTATAACAAGGGTGACTCTAAAGTGTAGCAAAGACTTTGTAATATTAAATGGATTGTTGAGCCCCATATTTTTCGGGGGCTTGGTGCTGGTAACATCTATTTTTGGCAGGACCATTGGTTGGGATCTCGATCTATTGATTCCATCCTTAATACCATGTCCACTTCAGCGGTTAAGGTGAATTTTTTCATTAATCATAATTGTTGGGACTATGATAAACTTGCTAATGTCATTCCTGATTCAATTATTCATCAAATTATGAATCTTCCTCTTAACACTAGTTCTGATGATTTATTATTAAGTAATTTGTCTAAAGATGGGGATTTTAGATTAAAGGATGCTTGGCATGCTCTTAGAGCTAAGAATGATGTCACTAATATTTTCTTTATGATTTAGCATAAAAGTTTTCCTTCCACTATTGTTGTTTTCATTTGGAGAGTTTTGCATAACTTCATCCCTACTGATGAGAACTTAATTAAAAGAGGCTTCATCTTACCATCTAAGTGTCAATGCTACTTTCATGTGGAGAACATGCATCATGTTTTTCTTTTTGGCCCTTTGGCTGTGAAGACCTGGACCTATTTTGATGATATTTTCAGATTAAATTGCATCAATACTAAGATGTCTATTAATACTTTGCTTAATTCTTGGTTTATTAGTCTAAAGGTCACATCAAAAATATTATTCCTTTCTCATTATGTGGTATTTATGGCCGGAAAGAAATAATTCTATTTTTAATGGTATTGGTATGAACCATCATAGGATTATTAAGAGTGTGAATGACAAGATTTTGCATCTTTTTGCTATCAACTTGATCTCTGTTAAGAACTTTTAGGATTATTATTTTGTGGCTTCTGATTTGGGTATCATGTTGGTTGGTGGGAATCCGTCTTCTGTTCCAAGGATTATTTAATGGATTAAGCCTCCTATTAATTTCTATAAACTTAATGTTGATGGTGCTGTCAAAGGTTTTATCTCGAGTTATGGTGGTATTATTAGGGATGGGTATGGGAATATCATTATGGCTTTTGCAGGTCCCTTGCATAGTTATTCTGTGAATTTTACTGAGCTCTCTGTTACTCTTCATGGTACTAGATTATGTGTTTCTCTTGGTATTGCTAACATTTGGGTTGAAGTTGATGCTACTTATAGTATCCATTATTTACAGAATGTTGATGAAACTGTGTGCAACCCAACCCTTTTTTATCTTGTTAGGGACATTAAGTAGCTGCTATTTTTTGTTAATTACTCCCTTTACCATGTGTATAGGGAGGGGAATGCTTGTGCTGACTGGCTTGCCAATTTGGGTTGTAGCTTGAATAGTTTTACTCTTTCACTGCTTCTAACTTACCTACCCCTTTTAAAGCACTTTTAGGACTTGATAAAATTGGTCTCCCCTATGTTAGACTTTAGTTGTTGGTTTTGGCAGATGATTCCCTCTATTTTCTGCATGCCATGGTTTTCATGTTTTTATTTCCCTCCTAGTTTATTTCCGTGTGATGCTCGACTATTTCATGCCTGCTGGTTCTCAACTCTACTCATGGCTAGGTCTTTTTGGTGTTATGCTGGAGGTTAAGAATTATTTTGGCTTGGTTTTTTCTTATTTCATCTGGCTTGGGTGTTGTGGTGGTGCCCCCTGTTTCTTCTGGATCTTGTGGTTATTGGTTTCCAGCCTTTTTCTTGGCATAGTTCTTGTGTTTGTGGCTGGGTTTCACTGGATTGGTATCTTGAGGGTTTGTTTGCTAGCAGTTATTTTGTTTGGCTGTAGTTTCTTTGTTGGTTTGTCTTCTCTATTCAGGATTGTTGTTTCTGAAACATATATGGGTGCATTTTTTTTGGTGTTCCTATGACTAATTTCGCTTACCTCTTTGAGTTGGCTGTGTATTGGTGATTTAAACTATTTCTGTTGGTTTCTTTTAGCCTTCGTGTTTTGTTTTATGAACCTTGGTCTAATATTGCTGGGTTGTGGTTTGGTGTCAACGGCTACTTTCTTACCAGTTGGAGTATGGTTTTTAAGTTCTTGGTGAATGTTGCTGATTATCCTTATATGCCTCCTAAGTGGAGGATGTGTATTAATTTTTTTAATCACACTGCTGATTTCGTGGATACTAACTTGAACTTTCACCTTGTCATTTTATGGTGTTATTTTTGCATTTTCTTTTTTGATTGTCATCCTCTTTTGAAGGTTCTCTTTAGTACAAGTGTTCGTAGATATGCTTTTTTGGAAGGGAATGTGGAGC
Organism: Dendrobium chrysotoxum; assembly: GCA_019925795.1. NCBI lineage: Eukaryota > Viridiplantae > Streptophyta > Magnoliopsida > Asparagales > Orchidaceae > Dendrobium > Dendrobium chrysotoxum. The sequence continues at coordinate 11,540,168 of CM034304.1, read as the reverse complement.
TGGTTGTTATTTTTTGGCTTGTTCCCATTTTTTGAGTGCTCTCTCTTGTGCACCATAGATTGTACCTAGGGTATTTTTTACTTTTGAGTAGTAGGGAACTCAAGCTCCTAGGTTTTTTTCTCTTTCTTTTATAGCTCATATGAGCATTGCTGAGCTTGAGGTCTCTTTAAGGACTGTGTACTTTTTATCTTATATTAACACGTAGGCCCCTCTACAGGTCCCCCCCCCCCCCCCCAAAAAAAAAATCACTTGAGTCCAAAAATATTTAGGAAGTGAATATTCAGCCAACAAGGCTCTAGCGACTTCTATTAATGTTCTGTTCTTTCTTTTAAAAACCCATTCTGTTGAGGGGCCCTAGTAACTGAAAAGTTATGATCTATTCCTTCCTCTTTAGAGAAAGCTTTAAAATTTTTATTTTTAAATTCTCCTCCATAATCACTTTGAATTGTAAGAATTTCACAACCTAGCTTTCTCTGAATCCAAGTAGAAAATTTTTAAACTCATCAAATGATTCACTCTTATGTGATAAGAATCTAATCCAAGTGAATCTTGAATAATCATCAACAATTACATACCCATAAACTTTTTCTCCTAGACTTACAGTGCTAGTCGGTCCGAAAAGATCCATGTGAAGGACTTCTAATGGTTTGCTAGTTCTAAGATCCTTAATTGAATGAAAGGAGGATTTGACTTATTTTCTTAATTGACATGCATCACATAGGTGATCCTTAGTAAAGTCTAATTTGGGTATGCCTCTAACCAATCATTTCTGGGTAATCTTCCTAAGATTTTTCATGCTTGCATGATAAAGTCTTCTATGCCATAACCAAGATTCATTAGAGATAGTTTTGAGATAAAAAGCATTAGACCATTTAACATATTTTAAATCAAGTATGTAAATATTATTTACCCTATTTTCATGTAACACATCAATTCCATTTTGGCTTATAATGTAGCTTGTAGGTAAAAAATGTTAAAACCCCTATCATAAAGCTGACTAATACTTAGCAAGTTGTGTTTTAAGCCTTCAACCAATAAAATATTTTCAATAAAGAAATTATTCTTGTTGCCAATCATACTTGTACCTACCACTCTCCTAATGGTAGTATCTCCCAATATTACCTTGCCTCCATTCCTTGCTTCCAGCAATATGAATTGAGTTATATCTCCAGTTATATATTTCGAACATCTGCTGTCCAGGTACTAAATGCTCTCACGAGAGCTTGTATGAGAGCATTTCTACAAAATAATAAAACGTTAGACTTGGGAACCCAAATAAATTTTGGTTCACCTCTTGGCAATGATAATCTGGATACATGTTTGATATGCTGTGTGGGAAATAAATTTATGCACCTTAAGTCTCCACACTAAATGTGTTCTACTATGAATAATGCAAGTGTGGGAAATATGTCCTAACATTCCACATGAAAAATATTTTACACCAGGAAAAGGATTTATTAATCTATATGAGTTATAATATCTCTTCCTAAGTTTTGAACTTGTGTGCTTTTATTTAGACTTATAAAATTATTCAAGTGTGGGAGCTAGTCTATTTTCCATAATAGCCTTCATTTTTATTTCTAAATATGAGTTTGCATTTTTCAAAATCAAATTTTCAATTTTCAAATCAATTTTGTTATGTTCAGCTTCACCCAAAAAAACTTTAAAATCATTTTCAAGCTCACTATAAGATGTTTTCAAAATTTATGCTTCTTATTCAAATCATCAAACTCATCTAGTAGGATCATGTGATTGTTATCTATGTCCCTATAATCATTCCTAAGGTTTTCATGCTCTTTTTGTAAATTCAAATAATTGATATTAAGGCGAGCATGCAATTTTTTGAGTTTCCTATATGCATTATGAATTTTCTCAAAAACTTCAAATAATTCATCATAGGATAGGTCAAATACCTCTTCTTGATCTGAATGATCAAGATTATCAGCCATTAAGCATAAATTCATAACCTCCTATTCTGCTTCTATTTTTGAAGAGTTTGAAGCTGAGTCAGCCCAGAAAGCTCTTTGCATCCTTTTCTTGCCCTTCCTAACATTAGTTTTCTCCTCAACTTTCTCCTGGATAGGATTAGCTTTAAGTTTCAGGCAATTAGTCTTTATATATCCCATCTTTCTGTATTCATAGCAAATGACTTCATTAGTAACTTTTGCATTCTTATTGTACTTACCTTTATTCCAATGCTAACATCTTCGTTGCTTTCTTTTAAGGAAACTTTTGAATTATCTCATCATCAATGTAATATCTTCTTCATCCTCTGGTATTGATTGATCACTTTCTGAATGATTCGCTTTTAAAGCTATATTCTTCTCTTTTCGCTTGTCACTGACATCAATCTATCTTTGATACACTCCTTACTCATAAGCAATCAGTAATCCAAGCAGATTATCAATAGAATATACATACATGTTTTTTGATTCAGTTATGACAGTTATCTTTGCATAATAAGTAGTAGGTAAATAACGTAGGATTTTATTAACTTTTTCAAAATTAGTTAGTTCTCTACTTAAAGCATGCAACAAGGTAACAATATGAGTAAAACGTGTATACATATCAAAAATAGACTCATTTGGTTTCATACGAAATAGTTCATAGCGTGTAATAAAATATTCAATCTAAATTGTTTCACCTCATTTGTCCCTTCATATGTTATGCAAAGTTTATTCTAGATTTCTTTTCCAGTTATGTAAGTTGAAACACGCATGTAATCCATAGACTTCAAGGCACGCAAAAAAACTATTTAAACATTTGGCATTTAACTATACTAAGTCTCTTTCCTCTAAAGTCCAATCAACAAATGGTTTTTCAACCCTAATGCCATCAACAATTCTAGTAGGAGCAGTATAGCCTTCCTGTACTAACATCCATATACGATAGTTAAGTGATTGTAGAAAAGTAGAAATGCGAGTTTTTCAAAAATCAAATGAAATGTTATTGGATAAAGGTGGTCTAGTTATCGAATATCCTTCAGCAATATTTTGGTTTCCAAAACATGATCAATTTTCAAAAAGTAGTCTAAACTTTAATTTTTGAAATAAGATCTAATACCACTTGAAAGTTCATGTAAGTTGTTAAACCTAATAAAACTGTCCCAACACTAACAAATTGGAGGGCGGGGGGGGGGGGGGGGGGTGAATTGGTTAATTAAAAATTTTTTTGGAATTTTTAAAACCATTTCTAGAAAATTTTAATCGATGATCCTAAAATTTGTAGTTGTTTAAATATAATTATCATAAAGAATTTCCAACCACAGTAATTTAAAGTGCAGAAAAAATAAAATACAAGAAAAAGTAAAGGAACAGAAGAACACCAAATTTTAAAGTGGTTCAGTTCAACTAGACCAATGTCCACTCCCTGAAGACTCTTTCTTCAGGTATTGTACTAAACAATAGTGACTCTCCTTTTGCCCCCACAGTAAGGCGAAGAAGCCCTTACAAACTCTCTTCCACCAATCCAGTGCTGTAGAGAACCGATGTCTTTTACACTCTCCAAGTGATGGAAGCATACTGTCACATCCTTTTTCATCCTCCTGGTGAAGGAAGAGAACTGTCATCCTTCCTCCTGGTGAAGGCAGAGAACCTTGACATCCTTTTGCATCCTCCTAGTGAAGGCAGAGAACCTTGACGTCCTTTTTCACCCTCCTGGTGAAGGCAGAGTACCCTATCTACTTTGGAAATCTTCTCTCTAGAGTCTTCAAAGAAGTAGGGCAGAAGTTTGAAGAAATAGTAAGAGATCCTCACCTTTGGGCAACCTTGTGAATCCCTTACAATTTTCTCTTACAAGATCTCTCACTCTCCACTACCAAACACTCTCCCAAACACACTCTCCTTTTCACTCTAAAGAGAAATTCACAGCAGATCTTTTGGTAGACAGTTTTTAGGACTTATTTTATAGAAACCTAAAGAAAAAATCATCCAAAAACTGAATTTTAAAGTCAAACAAAGTCAGATCATATAGTACAATCGTGGATCATTTGTATGAACAGTTCAAAAATTTTGGGGCGAACTGGTACGAACTTCATTTCATACACTATCAATCGTCTGTATAATTTTAGATCATCTGTATGAATTGTTCAATTTCGTCTGGATGATTTGGTATGATATATATTTCATACACTTTCAATCATCTGTACGATTTTAGTTTGTCTAGATGAACAGTTCAAGTTCATCTGGACGATCTTGTATGAACCAAATTTTATACAATGTCAGTCATCTATATGATTTTAGTTCATCTGGATGACCAGTTCAATTTTATTTGGATGATCTTGTACGAATCAAATTTCATACATAATTAGTAGTATGTACGAACTGACATCGTACAGTATGAATAGGGTAAAAAAATCAATTTTAATGTTTAACTCTCTCCCACTATGTGTGTGTGCATAGTTACCCAATTATAATCACACTCTCTCAGACTCAAGAAAATAAAAATTTACAGACTTTATTACATGAAATCCTATTCTACTCTGTCTTAAAGTCTTCAGTAGTCTGGAGTATAATTTCTCTGAAATGTTAGTACACATAAAAATAAATAGAAATATGTCCAATGTATATTAGGAGAAAATAATTATCAGAATAATAATATTTTGTTATCATCAAATAATCACTTAACACACAACTCAATCTTGATTTTTAAGTTGCAACAACTTTCTATTGTAGGTATTTCTTAGATATTCTCAATCTTCTTGAGGCTTGGGCCGCACTCTTTATCAAGTTGAAGGATTTCTTCAGGGGCATCAGCTTTACAAATTACTTGTTGGTAGCATGTGCATGATTGAGCTAGGTTACCTTTTTGTGTAACTTCTTTTTTTTTTTAAATCAAAAATTTACAAGTGATGTGGTATATGGATACCATGGCTCTAAAGGCATTTAATAGTGGCCTGCGAAATAGGGCATTGATAGTGATAGTCTATCATGGTTATATAGTAACGATTTCCTTCAACCCAAGAGATGGGTAGGGTGATTACTCCTTTTTTCTCTCTACACTCGTTGGATAATCTATAAAGAGGTTTGACAGTAGGGGTGAGATGGGAGGAAAGCATATTTATCTTGTTGAAGGCCTTATTAAAGATTATATTCACTTAACTCGCCATATATATTTGGATGTGATCAATCTAATAATTGATATTAAGGTTGTGATGATAATAGCCTCGTTATAGGAGTTCCCTTGGGCTAGTTTATCTTTTCCATAAAAGGTGTGGGTATATCTTCAACAAATCATGAGAATGATGCAGAACTGACTACTTCAGTACATAGCTTTTTATTCATATGGGGATGTCCCTTCGATCATCATCCATGATGGTGGGCACTACTCTAGCAATGTGAATTACTTAAGCCAGCCTCAGTTTGTTGGCGCTTTTTTCTACTAGGGCTTTCCTCAATTATGATTAATTCTTTAAGCTTCCCAGCTTGGATAAGTTGTTTGACTAGGTTTTTTCAAGTGATGACATTATTTGGTGTCATGCTTATAATCTTTAATGAAGGCATGGTATGTTAAGGTATCCTAGACATTATTTATCTTTGAAGATGGTGAGCACTTAAAGAATTATTTATTTTAAATCACTTCTATTAGTTTAGCCATGAATACCCTCAACAGAGTATAGGTTAGATATGTCTAGTATCGGTGATCAACCTCTCTATTTATTTCCTCAATACTTAATGCTGGTGGCTCTTTTGTCCTCAAAAATCTTGCTTGAGGGGTAACCTGTACGGATCAGGGCGCCACTAGTTATACTAGAAACTTTGTCCTTGGTTCCTACTTCCATGAGACTAGGCTCTTTCTATGCCTCTACCTGATAAGAGGTTTCTCCTTATGGCGATCCCATAGCATAAAACATTTATGGGGGATTAAGTCACCTAATTGTATTCTTTGGCATTGACATGACTTTTAGAAGTTCCAATAGTTCTACCAACACCTTTGACTACTATATGCCAAAAGTGTATCAGAAAGGACCTTCCCTTAGCCCTTAGGTCTGAGGTGCTTTCATGATTGCTTAATTTATGCCTTTTACATCAAGATTTTTTTTTTTTTGAAACCTCAATATGAAGCTTCATAGTGACTCACCAGGTTCCTTTTTCATCATTAATAGAACTTGTGAACTCTTTGGGGGTTTTTGGGCACTCGAAAACTATGTGATGAATATTCACTTGAATTTGGTGAAAGAGGTAATCACTCTACTAGGTAAGCAAATGAACCACATTAGCATTTAGTCTTTGAGAGTGGTGAAGAAGAGATGACACAGGAGGGCATAGTCGATGTCCTAGAGGAAAGTCATGGACTCAAAAGTTGATATGTGATCCATAGGATGAATCTTTCCTTTGTAAGCTTTTAGGTAAGGTACCTTGATCTTGGATGGTGCCCTTCTTTGAAGATTGATCATGAAAAGGAATTGGTTGACCCTAGTTTTATTTCTTTGATCTGTCTGGCTGGAGAGCTAGAATGTTTATCCCTCACCGAGATGAGAGAATAGTTGATGGTTATATTTATAACATGTGCTCCTTCCAATGGCTCACGATGAGCACCAAGGTTAGATGATCCTTCGAGCATGTTAATGATTTAAGGTGCTAGCAAAGGTTAGATGAAGCCGAGTAATACTTCAGGCTGCCTATCGGCTAAGAACCTGAAGGTGAATATGATGAAGTTAGAATATGCATCTGTGTGTGTGTGTGAGTGAGAGAGAGAGAGAGAGAGAGAGAGAGAGAGAGAGTATGATGGAAATAATATGGATTGAAATAAAATATTTATTATCAAAAAACTAAATATACAAGGGTAATAAAAGTGGGGGCTTTAAGCTGTCTTGCTTAAGTTTAGGATGACATAATATATCTCTTCCTTGAGAGAAGGGAAAAAGATATCCTCCTATTACATCTTACCTCCTTTGATAGGGATTTGGGAGATATTGTGGTTATATACATGATAGAGTATGAAGCTGTTGATCTGTCTGGCCGGCAAACTAGAATGTTTATCCCTCACTTAGAGAAGAGAATAGTTATTGGCTAGATTTAAAGCATGTGCTCCTTCTTTGATGGCTAGATTATGTTCGTCTTTGATGTAGCTCGACTATCTAAGCTATGTTTTGTAGGGGTCATCAAGAGAGAGGACACGAGTATAATAAACTTATATATCAAGTTAGAATCAGTAGGAAGCTGGTCTGAGGTCACTTCATTAAGGTTAAAGGGATGAATAGCATTTGAATGTACTCAAGAGATCAAACTGGCATATAATAAAAAACTAGCCCAAGGTCACCTTGTTGAGATGAGAGGGGCAAGTAGCAACTTAATAGGGTCCTGAGGTTAATCAAATTATTAGAGCCATCATATGGAGGAGATGCGTGTCATTAGCTTAACTATGGATGTGTCTCTCATTGGAGATTCTACTTTAGAAAAAATGGATAAAGATTTCTCTAACTGAGAGAGGAACTTCTGAGGTCTCCATCATCAAGGAGGGCGACTGCTTTATGGTGAGGCCAAAGTTGGTCCACCGTGTTTGAGTGTTAATCTCCTTTCCTTCTCGTAAGCACATGCCTCGAATGAACTATTCTAAAAGAGGAGAGAATCTCCTTTCTGTTAACCTAAATTTAACCTGTAAGATACCTATGAATGGGTAACTACATTGGTATTCATTGGTGTACACCTGCCATACTTCTGTAATTCTAAAGGAGGAGGAGAGTCAAAACATGAATAAACAATGACAAAATAAAATTTCACTCTCTATGGATAGAGGACCTAAATCCCTTATGCTGACCACATTATATGACTTATGTTTTTCCTACCTAAAACTAAGAAGATAGTAAAGAATGATTGAATTTATATATTTTATATATCTGAAGATCAGCATGTCAATAATTCAAATAGTATAGTAGAAAATAATTCTCAGGAACTAGATACAAAATTAAGTAAATTGAATGAATCTCTTAAATATTTCTCAGATGGAGATGTCCTTATTCTCGATATCCATGGGCTTTTATTAGCATTGAAATTGAGATGTCAGATTCTTACAGTTCTACAGATGAAAACTTAAAAGTAATAAGTGACCAAGAAATAGATTATCCTACTATCGCTTTCCCTTAAGAGGTAGTGTAAGTAAAATTTCATAGTTGTAAGGTTATGCCACCATGACCATCTATTATAGATTAAGGAAAATAAGTTGTAAATAACCAAGAAGCTTCAGCATAGTCTCATTCCATACAATCTCCTGAGTATCTAACCAAGAAGTTCCTAAAGTAGATTATAATGTTTGAACCCATCTCAAAAAATTGCCTATGAAATTAAATATTATAATGCTCTGATCTTTTCAAAGGAAATGAGAGAGGCTTTAATCAAAGATCTATAAATCCCAAAAATTTGTATGGCTCAATTAGCATCAGCACTAGCAAAAGAAGGCTTATATTTCTAGAAGGTTCCAAGAGTAACATTCTCGAAAGAACTTGTTATTAGGAATCGCCAACTATAATCGCCTATTATACATTTTAGTAAGTTTTGAAAACTTTAGGTTGTCTTGTATCCTTCTTGTTCTAAGTTCATAAGTCAACAATATGACTCTTAAACTCTTTTGGCCCATTCTCAATTAATGAAGGTGGAATATACTAAGACACTACGTATTATGTGCTAAAAAACATGACAGTCTTATTTAGAAACTTCAAACCAGCTAAAAAAAGAAGCATCTTAACCTTGAACCAAATGTTCACTAGCATCCTGCCCCTTCTATAAAAAGGGTGGTAGAATGGCTCACCGAAATAGAGGAAGAGGTAGAGGATAACAAAATGAATTATTTCAAAGTATTGAAAAAGTGCATATATAAGTTAAGGTGCCTATAATACATATCAATTTAGAATATTACTTTGAGGGTCAATCATATGTGTTTGACAAAAATAAATAGCCGATTGAGTACATAAAAATAATAGAAAAGCCATAGTTTAAAGTTTTTATAGAGGTAGATAGTGATGAGGATAATGTCCAAGTTGTTAAAGAACATAATTTAGATGCATCTACCTTTAGATAGCTTAATAATTATATGGAGAATATAATTCTAACCCCACTGTCTCATTGTAGTATAGTTGGGTTGGTAGTTAAAGTAGTTCATTCTCTAGGTTGAGATTATATATCGACTAAATTTCTCTCTTTTGCTAGCAAAAGTGTTGAAACCAATGTAATCCTTGATGACCCTTTTGTGAATAAAGTAATAATACTTCATTTTTACTACTATTATACCTATGTAAATAATTTTGTTAAGTAATGTTTAACACCATCAGCTTGGATTAGAGGTGAAGCTAAATAATTTCAAAACCTATGAAATGAAAGCACTATAAACCTAAATCAAAAGGAGGTGTTTTCTTTGAGACTCTTTGTCTATTTGATGATGATGAATATTTCTTAATGTTATCAAATGATCTAGATGACTCTCAAGTAAGGGAAGTAGCACCCCCCCCCCCCCCCCCCCCCCCCCCCCCCCCCACCACCACCACCACACAAACACATTAAAGAGGAAATTAAATCAATTATAAATGAACTGAAAGAAATAAACATAGACAGTGAGGAAAACCCTAGTATGATTTTCATAACTTTAATATAAAATAAGGATGAGGCAAATGACATGGTCAAGTTTCTTTCAAAATTTAAAGACGGCATTGCTTGGAGTTATGTAAAAAAAGCCTAGATTGTCTCTAGATATAATAGTCCATAAACTTAAAATTCAACTTGGCATGGTTCCCATAAAATAAGTACCTCAGCACAAGCAACTTGAAATAGAACAAGTTATTATTGAAGTCCATAAACTAATTGACGTTGGTTTCACTAAAGAAGAAAATTTTCTAACCTGGTTAGCCAACATTATGCATGTCGAGAAGAAGAATAGTCATTATGGACAAATAAATATGCCATAGATTCACTTTATATTTCTTTAATAAAATATGTATTGTAATATTATATTACCTCAAGAGATAGACTAATGCTTACTATCGATTTGAATAGAGTTATGAAAACACAACATAAGAAATATTCAATTCATCCTGAACGACAAAAGAAACATTCACTAATCATTTTGAAAATGAAATTAACCAAGAATATGATTTAGTCTACATCCAAAAGATTTTTCCCCTACTCTAGTGAACTAAGATAGGGTTTATTTTAAACTGGGTTCTTGGGCTTATATAGAGGCAAACCTTTATAGGCAATTACATCTCCAAAGAAAAGACTTTTGTTTAAAGTAGATACTAAACTTATTTTTGGTTTAAAATTTTTTAGATTTGATTTAAAGATTTTAATTAATCATTTTGGAAAGAAATTTTAGATTTTATAAAACTTATTTGAAGGTCGGGATAATCCTCCTAGAAGCAAATGTAAGGGTTACAAATGCATCTGGGTTTATGCTCACATGGAGTGCATTGCTAGCTAATTACCTCAGCACTTAATTTTAAAACTATGATTTCCAAATCTAATGCATGAAAGTAACAAAGCTATTTTTAATACAAAAATCAAGGATTTTGGTTAAGATCTTAAATCAAAGTTTAGTTTTATAAGTCGGGTCAGATGCACCTAACTAAAGTAATTTTGAAGCAATGACACACTAAACTCTATATTTTATTTTTAGTTAATATTTAATTTTTAAAATTTTATAAGTTTGAATATTCTAGAAAAATCTGGCAGAATAATGACCTTAAACCCATAAGGAATAGTAGAGAACCCTGTAACGTCATGGGTCCCCCGTGTCTATTATTGTAGGCTTGTATTCTTTAGTTTATTGTATGTTGTAGAAATTTAAACTGCATGTTTGTATGCATGTCAGGGAAAATGTATTGTTGTATAAAATACCACTACCATATTGTCCTAGAACTAGCATACATTTTACTATGGAGTTTAGAAATGTACGCCAAAAGAAATCTATGAAAAGGCTACCTGCTACTGCAAATCTACCATCCATACAAATTCTATGCATGTAACATGAAGTAGTATGAAATAATAGTATACAAATAAAACTTTTATTTATTTATTTTTAATATAGAAACAAACTAGAGTCTACTATAAAGTAAGGTGGCCAAGCTCCACCACAATAGGATTAGATTCCTACTTCTATGAATAGACATTTAAATTATTTTTATATTGTATTATGGACCCATGTCTCCTATAGGATTGTAGAAGAAAGTGCTTCTTAAAGGAAATGGAAACATTTTCTTTTGGAGCCCTATATTTATAAGAAAATACCTTTAACAATTTACAACTCTTTGTACAACCCAATCTTGATACATCCTAGGCACTTTATATTTGACATTTAACTTCTACATTTACATTAAAATCCTAAGTATATTCTGAGGATACTATACTATAAGAAGAAAGTATAAGAAGGAAATAAAGTGCAGTACAATTATGCATATAATAACTAAATATATTGCATTGTTCAAGTAAAAGTGTGTAAATATATATATGATTATGTAGAATATTGAAAATAAGTAAACATATATAAGATGCTCACCAAGCAAGGAATTTGCAAGCACACCAAAAAATAATTGGCCTAGCCTAAGCTAAAGTCAACTGTCTAAGCAAACCATCTATAGCATTTGAAGAAAGTTATGTGGCTTTGATATGTTCTAAGGGTTTCTATTTTTTGAGTTATTTTGATTTGAAATTTTTTGTTTATTATAAGTCAAAATTGGTTTTAATTAAAGTTTAAATTTTAATAATTTTGTATTTTATTAATCATATTTTAGATTTTTTTGAGTTTAATTATTTGATTTTAAAGAACCATGTAAGCTAATGACTCCAAAGTGTAGAAGCCACTAACATACGAGTAGTAAGGCTCATAATGTAATGCATTTGTTCCTCATTTAGGATATAGTCATTGCATAGAGTCCTTAAAATTTTATTTTAATGTTTTTGTTAATAGTTGAGAAGATAATTATTATATAGAATATGTTAATTAAAATAATTTAAATTTCTTTGAAGCACTCAACCCCACATCCTAAGCCTTATGAAAGAAATGCATGTATGCCTTTCAAAAGGAATCAAGCATATGTAGAAAAGGCTTCAATTTATTAAAGATTTATTAAATACCTATAAATTATTTACATTTACATCCTCCAATGGAATCAAACACAGTGTATAGAAGTCTTCTTAATTTAGTTTAAGTATTTATTAGGTGAGTTGATGTATTAACCTTAAGTTTAAGCTATATAGTTTTGTTGACTTGAGTTTAAGTGAGATAATTTAATTAATTTGGTTTGAATTTAATATTTTAAATTTAATTTTAATTTTTTAGAATTTATGTTATTTTATTTTATTTATTTACGATTTATTATTATTTATTTAATCTTATACATGTTTTTTAATTCCTTCCTTATAGAAGAAACTTGGTTTGGGTTTTAATTAATTAAATTAATCTCAAATATTTAGGTGATTAATATCATTATTAAGAATAACCCATGGATTAATCCTTGAAAGTGCGGGATTAATTTGATAAATACTTAAGTTTATATTAATTTATGGAATTAATTATTTTTTAAATTTTAATTTAAAATTGATTTAATTTTAATTGAAACTGAAGACTGGTTTTAATTTTCCTTGATTGTAGGTTTGATTTAGAATTATTTGAAATTTAATTTGTATTTTTATAGTTTTTCTTTAATTAGTTATGAATTTTAGAAATTTTAGCACCACAATAATGGTATATTTTAGGGTTTATGATTTAAATAACATGAAGAACTCCTATTATGGTGAAATTAATTCCTAGGGTTCATCATGTCACTATCTAGGAAATTTCAAAAAAAATTTCTAATTTCACTATACTATATCCTAAATTATTTTTCTTAGGTATCTCTAGTGTTCAAATGGGTTTGCAATTAGTTGTGTATAATCCCTGCATGAATATAAATAAAGCACACAAACTTGGAGACCTAATTCTCTATTGAGTGGGTGCAATGAATTTCAAAATTTTAGGTCAAACAAAGACCTATGACTTTAAAAATTCAATTATAAAGAATGGTTGTATCAAATTAGTTAGAGAAAAATTAGGAGCGCCAGATGGGACTAGCAGCGGTCCATCCTGTGATTTGAAACAGGTAGATAAGGTGATCCATCTGTTCAAATATAGCTCGTCCATGCGTAATGGATGGTACTGATTTTATCTTCTACCTAAGAGAAGGTTTTTTTAAGGAATTTCATTTTCTTTGTATGGATTGTATATTGAACCAGCAAACTTCATGAAAATTTGAGGGATTGTTTTTAATTATATAAACTTCCATTATATGAAGTTTGAGAGCTTCATAGCTTCATATAGAATATTTTAAAAGTTTTTTTTAATATAACATATTTTAAAAGTTATAAAACCATAGTTCTAGGATTAGGGTTTGATATTTACCTCTAAAGGTTGAGTTTTAGAGCTTGATTCTAGGCTTATTTCCTTTCTTAAGTCCTTGGGAAGAACTTCTATGAAGAAGCAAAGACAAGAGGATGATTGTATGGGTAATTTGAAAGACTTGAAGGATGAAGCTTTATGTGACCCTTAACTCTCCCCACTAGCAAACATTCAAGGCCTTGAAAGATTAGGGAACTCAAGAGGGATTCTCTCAGAGTGAAATAAAGGATTTGACTTTTGGGGTAAGATGACCATGTCAACCCAATTTATGGTGACTCGCCCATTACTTGGGTTCACCAAGTGCATTAAATAGAATGATGTTGAAGTATTAGAGAGGTTTAAAGAATTACAATTAGTGGTTTGACCTAAATTGATTAGGTTTGACCTATTTCACATTGAGTTAAACAAGATGACATTTGAGAGGCTAAGTTGACCAAACATGTTCAATCCATGAGGAGCTATGTTTAAAATGATTTATTGAAGTTCAAATATGAATTAGGGTTTGAAATAGTTCAATCAAGGGGTTTAGTTAATTAGGCTTTGATGAGTTTGGGGCAAACATTAACTTAGGGAACTAGTGTTTATAAATTTGATGTATGAAGCAACTAATGGTGAGATTTGAATAGTGATTGAAATGAAGGATTCAGTGTACTATAGATAGAAGTGCACTGGGCATGTTGATTATAGTTTATGGTTTGAATGTTTAGAAGATCTCAAAAAGAAATGAGGTCTATATTCATAATTGTATTTGCTAGAAATAATGTAAGGGAAGACCATTTGCATAACCTGAGAATTATTTTCAAAAGATTACACTAGTATAATCTAAAAATAAACCCTCTGAAGTGTGCCTTTGGTGTTACATTAGGGAGGTTTCTATGTTTTGTGGTAAGACACCGTGGAATCAAAATCGATCCTTTTAAAATAAAAGCAATCAAAGATATGCCACTACCTAGAAGTCTTACTCAATTGAGATCTTTCCAAGGTTAATTAGTATATTTGAGAAGATTTATATAAAATTTATCTAGAAGATGTTAACCATTCACATCCTTATGAAATAATGATGTCCTTTTTTAGTGGGACGACAAATTTCAGAAGGCTTTTAGAAGTATTAAACAATACCTGACAATAACTCTAGTTTTGGCTAACCCTATTCAAGGAAAGCTATTGATTTTGTATATTGAGTAGACAATTTCTTCCAACTAAATATAACTATCCATCGATTATAAAACATTATTCATCCTTAATTTTTGCAGCTCAGAAGTTAATGCATTATATATTATCTCATAAGGTTGATTTGAAATCCTAGGTTAATCTGTTGTAGTATCTCATGACTCGTCAAACATTTTCTAAATGAATAGCCCGATGGTCAATGATCCTATGATATTTTGATATTTAATTTACTCCCTTATATGTTATATAAGGTAAAGGCCTAGCTGACTTCCTAGCAGCACATCCGGTTCATGTTGATTCCCCATTAAATATTGAATTGCCTGTTGAATAGTGTTGAATTTAGAAGTAAAAGAAAATTCTACCTTGGAATTATATTTTGATGGTGTTGCATCTTGCTAAAAAGATAAAGGACCATGAGATATTTTCCCAGGAAAAGCTTGAATTGGCATTATATTCATAACTCTAGTTAAACTTGTTATATTACTATTACCACTTGTCAGAACCCTATACAAACAATAAGCTGAGTATGAGACACTGATAACCAGGAGAGTTGATAAGTTTAAATGAATTCAAACAAGTTAAAATCTTTTGTAGATAGTAATCAATCAAGTGGCTAGAATTTATAGAGTGTTGAAGGAAAAACTTATACCTTATCATTAGTATATAATGAAGCTCCTCAAGCATATTTTGAAATTGACTTTGTATAGAATAACATGTGCAAGAAATTCCAAGGTAGACACCCTATAAAAGGTCGCCAAGGAATTAGTTTCTCAAAAAGAAAATTTCATTTTTTATATAAATACAGGGTCAAAAAATCTGATCGCCCATAAACTTGGAATACATAAATAGAAAATATCCAACTAATGTTAAGTTTATACTTGCTAGAATGAGGAAGTGGTAGATACGAGACAACACTTCATTGACTACTTGTAATAAAACAAACTCACTTGGGATAAATTAATTTCTAACTAGATTAAAAGAAGATCCTTATCGTATACACTTATCGATGGTGCTTTATTTTGAAGAGTCTTTGATCAAATATGGTTATGTTGTCTTAATAAACTAGAAGCTAAAAAAATTATAAAAGAAGTTCATGGTAGATCTTGTGGAACCCAACTGTCCAATCCTAAAATAAAGATGAAAATTATATGGATGGGATACTATTAACCTTCAATAATAGATGGTCCCATGAATTTGGCACATCATTGCCAAAAGTGTAAGGTGCATAGTATAGTCCTTCATAAATTGTTTATGTTTTGTATCCAATAATTACTTCATAGCCTTTTGAATGTTAGGATAAGGATATCATTTGTTTAATTGATCCTCCTTGCTCTAGAGGTCACGGGTTTATATGAGCAACAATAGATTATTTCTTAAAATGGGAAAATAGATTTCATTGAGATCAATTAAAGCATAGCATGTTTTAAATTTGTTTAAAGGGCATCTCATATATCAATTTAGTGTCCCTCATCAAATCAAATATGATAAAGGTCAATCATTTTGAAGCACCAAAATAAATAATTTTACTAAACATCATAATATTCATTGAATATACTCAACCATCTATTACCCTCAG
The DNA here is from genome assembly GCA_019925795.1 of Dendrobium chrysotoxum. Classification (NCBI taxonomy): domain Eukaryota; kingdom Viridiplantae; phylum Streptophyta; class Magnoliopsida; order Asparagales; family Orchidaceae; genus Dendrobium; species Dendrobium chrysotoxum. Next base: position 11,524,063 of record CM034304.1, on the reverse strand, counting down.
GCAAACAGATTGGATGAGGCCTTTAAGAAAAATTTTATATGAATTATTAAGAAACTTTTAGATGATAATAAGTGTCAATGGCATGAAAAGATAGGAGAAGCTTTATGGGCATGTCAAACCATGTATAGAACTCCTACTTAGTCTATGTTGTTCGCTTTAGTCTTTGGTGTTGAGGTTGTTCTCTCTTCAGAGGTACAACTTTCCACTTTAAGAATAACAATAAATTATTGTATAATGCTAGAGAAAAATGCTAGACTCCAATTAGAAGAGCTCAAAATTTTAGAAGAGAAATGTTGGTAGGCTCAATAGTAGGAGACTGTAGCTGTATAAATTACTCATGATCCAAGCTCCTGACAAATGGTTTGTCCAAGAATCTGCAAAGTTGGAGACTCGGTCCAGGTTCTAATTTGAAAGTACTTGGGAAGGATCGTTCAAGGTGTAGAAAGTCTGTCAGGGAGGATCGTATCAGTTGATAGATTGTAAAGGAGATTGTCCTATGTTTGCTTGCTAATGGATGATACCTTAAGAAGTACTATGCTAGATTATATATAAAATAAAATTTTTAATAAATAAATGAAAAATTCCTTGATGTTTAAATCTCCTATGTTGTAGATGTTTTCATAATGAACTGAGTCCAAGTGATAAGCCATATAATATTTTATATTTTTAAAATAGTAAATTAAAATAAAATGTAAAAACTATCTTTGCGGGTCCCAAATCAAATAAAATAAGTTGACTATTTTTAAAAGATAGATTTAGAACCTCTTTATAAAAAATTTCTGTCTCTAGCTCACAACAATTCTACCTATTAACGCCGTTACCACCAACTTTCTGCTTGAAGGTTACGGTCAAGCTGTACTGGCGTCATCGCACAGTTGAAAATTCCTATAAAGTTCGATTATTAAGGGATGGCGTCATTCGGGGGAAATAATTTCGACGAAAAAAACCTTCCCGTGTAAACGTTTCCTAATTTTCGGCCTTCATTTTTTTGACTTGTCTGCTCTAATCCAACCGTATTCTTTTAAAGATGGCTTTTATTTTCACTAATCATATAAATTTTTTCTTCTTTCCAAATAAAATGAAATTAGGATGCCAATTGAATTAACTGTCGGAGTGAACAAGTGCTTTTTAGTTGGTCTAAATTAGAAGAGATTATTATGTGCAGAGTCCGGACGGAAGATACATCAAGATTTTGTGAGGCTATACAGTAAATACAGAACAAACATATAATTTTATTTTTTGCTATATATTTGTTGTGTGTTTACTGTGTACACTCATAAAATCTGATTGCATCTTCCGCACGTAATAATTTCTCCTAAATTAAGCAATGTTGAAAAAAGATTCAAAGATGACATCAGTCAATCTAAAAGGACAATATTGGCTTAAAAAAATTATTTGCCTAGATCATGAATGGAAGTTTATCGATTTATTTAGGATAATTTTCTTACTGTTTTGTAAAATATTTTTTTAGAATAAAAACTATTTCAACTATAAATTTTTTATCTTAAAAACAGCTTTAAAAAACAATAAGAAAACTATCTCTAACAAAAACTACATTTAAGATAAAAACAATTCTTAAGTTTTTAAGTTGTGGCCGTTGTTTTGCTCACGTTCATCCTCCAGCAACAGTTCAATAAATTAATTTCGCATTATTGGCCATTGTTCGTACAGTCAACGTTATTAACATGGTTACTGATTAATGAGGAAATAACGGAGGATCATAGCAAGCTGCGATGAATGTGTTTTGGAAATGAAAAAAAAGTTTTGTGTTGGATTCTATCCTCTTCTAACAAGCTAGCAATCTTTTAAGAAGTCAGAAAATAGAAAATGTTAGGTGTGTTATGTCATAAAAAATTGGCTTGATGGGGTACAAATTTCTATGCAAAATTTGAATTGAAAATTTCTCAAAATTAATCTCAAGACTATACTCAATTTTCAGCAAACTTACATCGGCACGAACGTCTGGATTAGACGAACCAACAACACAAAGAATAATACGATCTGAGCCCAAACGGGCCAAAATCAAGGGCTTGAAGCCTAATTGGAAACTTCAAAACATTAATTTGAAGATTAAATGATCTTCATGTTGAGCATGCTTGCAGAAGAACTAAGCGGCTCTATGAGGTGAATCCATCAAGCCCAGGATCACCTGATTATGACATCATTATTATAACTAAATTCTGAATCAATAGTTCATGATCAAGGAAATTAATATGTGCAGTCCAACAGAGTGATCCGAATTTTCTTCATATTCACGTGGCATACCAAACCAAAAAAATCTAAAATAGGTCCTCATTCCCAACATGAAGGGGGAGCTTAGAGCTTGGCTAGAGATTCAATTGATCTTAAAGCCTTGAAGAATCGGAGAGCTCCACCCGAGCACCAGCACCTTCAAACCCTTATAGGCCTACATCCACTAAAGTTTCACCACTCGGCTATCTCTTCTAAACCCGCCTCCTTTAGACCTCTACCAAACCACTGGATCTCTACCCAACCTCAATCACCAAATTCACCCCATCGCAGTTACAAGGAGACCGCCTGGCCACTGCTGTCAGACAATTTTCACCCAACTTTCATCATTGGACATCCGCTGGCTGGTTGCCTGTCATGCCCCAGAATTTAAATTAAAAAAAATTGCATTTTTATTATCACAATCAACAATCAAAGATTACAAATTATATTTAAAAAATATTAACTGAGGAAAAGATAATTACATTTCTATTCATTCAGTATTTACACCTTGATCCAGCATCCTAAATCGACATGCAATAATCATGATATTCACTAAGAGTAATTCTTTACTAAGAAATACAACATGACTATGAAAATAAAGAAAACAACCATATATAGAAAGAAAGCCTGTATGTTGCTGCTCAGATCAACTTCATTCTACATATTACTTACCTTTACTTGAAAAATATATAAAAAACCATATAATGAGCACATAGCCCAACAGGTAGTCAATATGTACCACTAAAATCAATGCAAAAAGAAAAAATAGTATACATGTAAGAAATCATATTCATACAAACAATCATTAATCTTACACATTCTTATCATTCCTACACTAGGGGGATCAATCTTATCATGTGCATCATATATCATGTATTCATATCAGTTCAATCTCAATCTAGTCGTATGTAAGTCATGTCTCTTATATAAATCAATCAGACATTCACTCTCATTAATCAGTCAATCAATATCATCAATCAATCTATTAATTGTATATCATATGTCATCAACCTTATCAGTCATCTATCTTATCTGTTGATCATTTGTCTCCTCTGTCTATCCTCTATCTTATTATTTATCTTGTATCATTTATCTTATCTTTCATCAATCATATCTATAATCAATCATATTTATCATATCAATCATCCATCACATCCATTATATGTCATATCTATCATATGTCCTATACATTATCTATCATATCAATCATATCAATCATATATATCATATATCATATCTATAAATCAGAGTTAGAGCCAAAGCAGAGTAGTTTCCAACACATAGTTATTCAAAGCCAAAACAAAGACTATAGCAGAGTATTTCCCAACATAGTGTTATTCAAAGCCAACATAAAGAGCAAAGTAGAGTATTATCCAACATAGAGTTATTCAGCATAGAATGGAGTAATATAGAATAAAAAGTCATCAGGCTTCTCATTCATATCAATATCAATCCTTCATATTAATATCAATTACATTTGTCCCATCTACCATACCAGTTCATTTCCTTCTACTTATTCTTATACACATTTCATATGTTAATCATAATAACAAACATCATATTATTAATCATCTGTCTTCTCAATCTTTTTAGTAGCAATCCCATAACATATAAACTCATATATTTTAGCTATTCTTATGCATATCACATCATTTAGTACACATCTAATATATATCAAATATAATTATCATAACATATAGATCTATATATTGTGGTTATCAATATGCCTATATTATGCCAAATTGTATGTTATGCCAAATGCAGAGTAATCATATCCATGTCATATATCTCATATCCAAATTTAGCATATTAAACACTTTATTATTTTGCACTCAATATTTACCTACTCATTTTGATTATAATGTCTTATAAGCCAAATCACCTAATGAAAATTCAATATAAGCTGGCCAAAATATTTAAAATAATGATAACTATCACATATCAAAAGTTACAAAGTAAAAGTTCACTAAAATAAAAGATACAGCTTTTTTATCAGATTTAGATGGGTGAAATATAATAAACTAAGAATCAAATGAAGCTAGAAGTTGAGTAGATGTCACTTATTATGATCAAAATACTCTTCATAATAGAAGTCACAGACAAAAAAGCCCTATAGGACCTTCTATCTCTTCTCTCTATCTTATTCTCTCACCCTTATCCTCTCCTTCTCCCATCTTTTCTTCTTAGGCAAGGAAAATGAATGATGGAGGGGATGGCTTAGGTGATGAGGGATATTTAAATTAAATATATTAGAAATATTATTCAGTGCAAAGCATCGTGTCACCCAACTTCCCAGCATCACTATGACGTATGCGCTCCTAGAGTAATTGTAGGACAGAGACATTAATGCTATAGTGGCATCTCATCGGGTTGTAGTGCACCTACAACATTGAATTTTCTAGTACAGCGCCTAGTACCCCAACCCAAATTTTCAAAAATATTAGATAAATATATTTAAACTTTTTTTAGTTATTACACCACCACCATGAGACTTTTAGTAGTAAACCACAACTATTAGACCTTTCACTGTCTAATGACACATCATCTATACTTTTGCTCACTGACCATTGCTTGACTTGGGACTTTTGACCACTTTTTCTTGACTATGGTCATTTGACCACTATCACTCGACTTATAAATATAGACATATTTTTTTTCTTGTATGAAAAATTTCATGCAAAAGGATATCTGTAAATAGTATTATGTGCTTAAAGTTTAAAATAACTTTGTCAAATAGGTCTAAATTATCTAAGGAGAGCTTAGAATATAAGAGGTCTTTATACCCCCCCCCCCCTCTCCACACCAGGAAGTTCTTTAAACATGGAATGTATATTATTTTTACATATATATCATAACTTTCACTCTCTCACTCATTTATAGACCTTTCCCACTCATCTCTCTCTACACATTTAAAAAAATCATCTCACGGAACCTAAATTAATTTCCCAAGTTTAGATTGAAAACTTTAGGTGATGATACCTCTTACATAGATCAAGGAGAAGAACCACTTAACAAGAGACAACCCACCCCTAGGAATGGAGGTAGATGAGACCATCCTCATAGTAATGTTGATGATGTTAGTGATCCCTTTAAGAGTGTTAATGTTGAAGCTCACACCTAAAATGGTACCCATAACCCTAATAGGTTCTTAGACTAATTTGTCAAGATGGATGACTTCTTTGATTAGTATAAGCTTGATGACTAGAAAGGATTTAATTTTGCCAAAATGAAGTTAACCAGACATGAAAAAGTTTATTAAACAAATACTTTTGCCAAGGAAAAGAGACTAGGAAGAACAACCTTCACAAGAATTGAATTAAAAGAAATGTTAAGAGCAAAGTGTTAACCTAGATATCATGATAAGAAACTACATAGACAATTATTGATTTTAAGGCAATGTAGCCTCTGAGCTACTAAATATTTAAACATATAAAAAGACCTAGTTTTTAGGACTGATTATAGTGACAATGATTGGTAGCTAGCTAATAAATTTGTTATTGGACTTAGAACTGACATTAGGAATAAGGTTGAATTATTTTACAGCTAGACCTTAGAAGAAGCCTTTCATTTTTCCATTTTGATTGAGCAACAAAAAAAATCTACATCCTTCTCTAAAAATAGGTCTTAAACCACATCCACTTCATATTAGTTTATTATAAGACATTGCACCTACTAGCCCAACCCAATCAAATAAAACTTCTACTGAAGGATGTTTTAAAAATAATCAAGAAATTTCATGTTTTATGTGTCATAAGAAGGGTCACATACAAAATTAATGTAAAGCACAAATCTTATTTTTAGAAGAAATTAATGATCCCATATATGATTATTTATAAGAATTTTATGATGACACCCCATTATATGATGAAGAATTTAAGTGTATAAATAATCCTGACCTCAATGTAATGAGATGCTTGACTGTAGCTAAGAATGGGGCATATGATTAGAGTAAGAAGAATATTTTTAGTATGTATGTGATATGCAATAAGAAAAGAGGTAGATTTATTATATATGGAAAAAGTGCAATTATTGTAATATCATCTCACACCATCACTAAAGCTAATCTCAAAACTAAACCTTACCCTAAACCTTTTTAGGTCAACTAGATTGACCATACCTCTCTCCCCATCACAAATAGATGCCTAGCACTTATCAAGATTGGTAGCTATGAAGATTAAATATGGTGTGATCTCCTTCCCATGGATATTGCACATATCATATTTGGAAGGTCATGGTTATTTAACAAGAGTTCAATATGGTAGACAAAATAATTATATTTTTAAATATAATAATAAAACTATTAAACTTTTACTAGTCAAATCTTTAGATAAGACTACTATTATATCACCTGATAAGATAAATTCTAATTTGTATTCCAGATTCACTCTAGGAAGGTGCTAATCTTTAGTTGTTTATTATTGAAAATCCTAAAATTAGTGATGATATTATCAATTCTGATCCTAATTCAAGCACCACTATTCTTCCCACTTTTGTAACTTCAACAATAGAAACTATAGGACATGGAACTCTAAAAAATATATTTTCTCATTCAAGTATTTTCAATTATTTCATGTAAAAGAAGTAACCCTAAACATAAATAAGAATCATATACCTATAGTGGTCTCTCCACTCCTATATGAGTTTGGTGTTATTACACCTAAAGAACTTTATGATGAACTACCCCCTTTTAGAACCATCCAACATACTAAAACTTAGTTCCAAGTTCACAACATCCCAACCTTCCTCATTATAGAATGAATCCCATTAAATACATTGAAATCTATAGACAAGTTGGGGTGTTACTTAGGAAAGATTTTATATAATAAAGTTTTAGTCCATCTGTTGTCCCGACTTTATTGACTCCTAAGAAAGATGGAAAATGGTGAATGTTTGTCGATAGTCAAACCATAAATAAAATCATTTTTAAGTATAAATTTCCTATTCCTCAACTAGATGAGATGTTAGATTTGATCTTTAGGATAAATTTTTTCACCAAAATTTATCTGAAAAGTTGTTATCAGCAAACTATGATTCTTTGAGGAGATTAATGTAAAACTACTTTAAAACACCTTTTGGGCTCTATTAATTGTTACTAATGCCTTTCAGACTTTCAAATGCACCTAGCACATTTATGAGACTGATAAATACCATTTATTATGTGATAGAATATTTGAGTCGATAGAGTATGCATTTTATGCCCCAGCATTGTATAAAAATTTAGCTCTTATAGATAAAAATTAGTATGATCAAAAAACTTTTTATGTGGAAAAACTTGAAAGGGCAGAAACCATAGGCCCTAGCCTAGTTAAAAAAATCCACTATAGTGTAGGTGGCACAAGAATCCTCCCTTCCTTGTAGTGCACAGGAAAAGGGGATTATCTGAAAATAAATTTATATTTTCTCTAAGAGAAATTAAAAAAATCAAGTGTCCACAGATATACAGTTATCATCTAACACCATGGCTTCATTTCCTTTATAGGAATTATGGTGGTATGGTCTCCACAAGTGAATAATTGAAACCAACTAAAAGGGTTAAATCCTAATAATTGATTGAAGATAGCGATGTTTACCAATGGTGATTACCGATGGTATCAGTAATTGTCGGCAACAATAGCTTGTGCTAGTCATCTGCAGGGATAGCTGGAAAATATAAGAGAGCTCTCTAATTCTCCTATTTATTCCTCCCCCATCTCATGTGAAGAATGGGGATCTATTTATAATCTTTTCAGTAATTTGAGGCTTAATTCAAAACATTCCATCGTATATCCCATATTGATTTCCTTGATAATAAAGCATTTATTTAGCAACTAAGTTCCTTAATAATGTCAAATTTGAGTGATCTTGGGTTCTTGGATTTGTCTAATCTAGCCCCTCAATTTCACTATAAGCATGTCAAATTTGGAGATCATTCAGTCATCTAATTAATATTTGAGGTTTCCAATTATTCTTCTAGTGTATTATTTGGGCTCCTTTAGGCTCAAATTGGACCATATTTGGTATTGTTGCTTTTGTCTCATTGAGACATTTAGATCAACTATAAGTTTATGTAACATGAGTTCACATGAACTTAGATTTAATTCTAGTAGTTTCCAATTCAAATTTATGTCATATAAGTTACTTTATCTTCCAATTTATTTGAAATAATAAACTTTCCATTTTTATGTAAGAATAATTCTCATTTGTTAACATGTACCACCCCCTGCCCCGAAATGGAAACCAAGTCTTTTATGCATCTTCGCGATATTGCTCCCCAGTTAGAGCATAGTAATTAAAGAATTTTTTTTCTTTCAATAGATTTTAGCCTGCTAAGATTTTTTTATGTACCTATAACTTTTGAGGTTTATGTATTTTGAGATTTTTTAGATAATCATATATCTTATGAGGCTTATTTCTTGTGATATTTTACGTGTGCATATATCTTATCAAGCTTTTACCTTTTGAGATTTTACATACACATGTTCCATCAGAGACATTTATCTATAACTGAAGAAAAAGGAGTGTAGAGATGATATTTTGATCCATACTGATGATAAATTTCTTACTACTTCTCTTATACTTTGTTCTTCTATGAATAAAATGAATATGATTTTGCTTGTTATTTCTTCCATGTCTGGCTAGATCACTTATTTAGGGCTGATTATGCAAAGTACATATACTAATATAGACTCTTATTCTTTAATGAAAATAATGATATTTTTAATATCTCTAGTTAATACATATAATGGCCATTTGTTGTGATGTATTCACTTGATGGAGGAATGCAAGAGAATTGATAGGAATATTAAAATGGAATATTGCAATACATAGAGATAAGATGTTTGAATATTTTAGGTTCAATGGAGATAGTAAAATTATAGGAAGACTAAGAATCTTTCTTTTCACACCCTACTAGCTCGATAGAGATCTAGGAATACACATATTTACACACATGTAATCTTTTTATTTTCATGTAGATACACACATGTAATCTTTTTCTTTTCATATTTACTTTCTATAATTTTCACTTTCTGCATATTTATTTTCTACAATCTGGGTTAAGCTTAATTATCATTATAATACATAATTCATTATGGTTGATTAGATTTGATCTTTGTTTAAAAAAAATCAAAAAATCAAAAAAATACAAGAACAAAAATATTTATTAATTACTTTTTTCTATAAAATTAAAAAAAAGTTTTTATTTTGTTATTGACTTCTATATTAAAATTTGAATTTTTGGTATATTTAAAAGGGTTTTGAAAAAGTTTTTTAAAACACCAATTCACCCCCTCTTAGTGTGCCATATCAATGTTCATTAGTTTCATAACCAAATATAAAAACTTTCAAATGGTTTTAACACCTAGAGTTTGATCCAATGGCACACTTCTGAAATTGTAACACTACTGAAGGTTATTATATTACTCATCCACCTTGGTTTAATAACAAACCTTTTGATTTTTTGAAATACAATAAAAACTTTACATTTCTAAATATTTGCAATCTATTAATTTATGCATGTGGCATATGATTCAAGTAGGATATGTTGTACCATCTCGTATTGTCAATGGCATGAAAGAATAAATTCCTTTTGTTGAATAGATTATAAAAGATAGGGATTTAGCTCAACTAATTACAAAATGCTTAAACTATTTTTTCTATTCATTGAAATATGAAGATTATATATGTGTATCTACTTATACTACTGGAAAGGAAATATGAGATAGATTGTGCATTACCTATGAAGAAACTAATATATTGAAACAATCAGGTTTAAATTTTCTATTACATGCAAATGAATTATTTTGCATGAAATCTAGTTATCTTATATGTATACTAGGTTCACCAAGAGAGTCACTTCTTTGCATGCCTTAGGTAGGGATATTTCTAATTCATAAAAGTTAACTAAATACTTCATTGTTTGCCTAATTCTTTTGATGTTAAAGTCACTACAATATTTGAATTAAAGGATCTTAATATGTACTCTATTGACAATCTTCTAGGCTCTCTTATTTCTTATGAGCAAAATATGAGCAAAAGAATTTTAGATGCGAGTGACAGGAAGATAGAAATAATTATGACATTTAAGGTTGACTGTACCAAGAGCAATGATTCAAGAGTTAATGTGAGCAAGGATATGGCATTGATGACTTGCCAATTTAACAGTTACCTAAAATGAAAACGTAAGTGCCACTATAAAAATATCCAAAGGAAAAGTGGCAAGTTCAATAAATTTTCATCTGACACTATTTATTTTGCATACAGGAAGCCTAAACATTTGAAAATAGATTACCTCAACCTTAAGCATCACCCCACTAAGAAAAAGGGCGAAGAAAAATCCATTTCAAAAAAGGGGAAGTAGAAGATGATAAAAGCATTTTGGGCAAACTCAGATTTAGACTCCTCATAATCAAAACTAGAAGATGAGGTAACTAACCTTTATTTATTGGCAAAAGATAGTGTTGGAAACTCTGATCAGGATGAGGTATGTGAACTTTTATATGATGAATTATTTTCTATATTTGAACGAATGCATGGTTCATACAAAAATTTAAAAAAGCAACCCTCATCCCTTATAAGAGAATTTTCAACCTTAAAGAAACAGCATGATACTTCCTATTAATCATTCAATATTCAGAATTGAGCACATTATATTAAATAAGTAGTACGAATCACTAATGGATGAATTTGATTAACAAAAAAAAAGTCATATTAAACTATTAAAGAAACATGAATCCTTGAAAAATGAGCTTCTTGAATTAGAACAAGCATTCAAGAAATTAGAAGAGCTTGTATTAGAAATGGGTAGCAAAGAGCATGAATTATTAGTTCAACTAGGCATTAAAAAGAGTGAAATTGAACATTTGATACATAAAATAAATGTATTACAAAATAATACACTCGGGCCTATACATACAAAGCCACAGCATTGGACACAACACGCATCACACATTCATAGGAAGAGACACTATCCCCCATATATACTAGTAAACCCATTTTTAGGGGTTACATGCTATTCTTTTGGCATATTAGAACACATTGCACGCACTTGCATATTATACAATATAATACATTTAATTTGGAGTCATAAAGCATCAGCATTACAACATAACATTCATACATTAATGTATAAGGTGGGACCCAAACCCACTTAGGTTCACAAATTTAACTTTTGATTAAGTTTGCAGGAGTGCTCTCACAAGAGATCTAGTGAGAGAAAATAATACTTGGACAGTGGATGCAAACAACACAAAATTGGACATCTGAAACACTTTATCTTACCAGAGGCCATAAATAAAGGATGACTTACATTAGAAGACATTATTACTAGAAAGTAGTGATTAGATGTAATATAACATGAAGTTGATAAATTTATTATTTAAATACTATATTAGTAGTAGGATTAATGCACAATCTTTTAAAGCATCATATAATCTTGTGCAAAAGGTTTTCAATGTTAAATTTCTAGTAATACAGATTGATAGAATAGTGTTGGAAGGTTTAGGAATTAACAAACTAATTTAAATTATATTAAAAATAAGTTATGGTTATTATTTTAAAATAATGTTTGATTAGTGATGGTAGTTATTTTAAAATACTTTTTGATAAATGATGGTTACTATTTTGAAAATAATATTTGATGAGTGATGATTATGTCATAGGAAATCAATGCATGCTAGCTTAAGAGTACTTTGGAAAATGTCCTTGTTAGAATTAGTTTAGAAGTATTCCTAAGATAGAACTTTTTTAATAACACTCTTATGAAGTTTGACAAAAGAAAACAAAGACCTCATTTAATCTAATTAAGAATATAGTCAGTACATGATCATTGGAAATGATTCAATTGGACTTGGACCTATTTATAGCATAAGTTTTGGAAGAAAGTAAATTAGACTTGTATTATCTTGATGATTACACTAAGTACACTTAGATGAAATCTTCTGAAAATAAAAGCAAATCTATTGACAAGTTGGAACACTTTTCTTTTAATAAAAAACATGATGCTTAAAATTCAACAATTCATAGAGAACATTAGCTAAAAGAGATATAGAATTACTACATTTTGATACAGAAAACTAATTAGCAGAGATCTTTACTAAATCCTTGAACTATAATACCTTTTAGCGCATTCAAGACTATATTTGGTATGACTAACAATATTGCTTAGAAAATCAAGGTATTTGCATGTTAGTTGTGTTGCTTTCATGTTTTTATTTTTTACTTTGTTCATATGTTTAGTCTATGTTTTGAGTTTGATGCATATTTGTGTGTTTAGTTTCTCTTTGGAGGAAAGTTGCGGTTTTAGATTATTATATCTCTAGTTTTGTTTTCTCGTTTCTTCACTATTTTTTTATCCAGCATGTTCTTATAACCTCAATCCTTCCTAAAGCTGGAGAAAGAGTCAACATCACACCCTTATTATCTATTGTGACTTATGTTTGCATGACTGGCATAAAATTTAATGTAGTAGACATGATTATTCACTATATTAAAAATCTTACCACTTTTAGGAATCCTAGAGCATGACATAAGTAGAATCTTGCAGTAGGACCCATCACAGCTTATATTCTAGATTCAAAATACAACCTAATATACCATGTACTAGCCGACCGCTTTCCTATTTTTTATACAAATAGTACCATCTACCTGCTCCTTAGTGATAAATACTGTGGGACATAGGTTATAGTGGAGGGGCATAATTTTGATGAGGAAGGCGTAACACCAGCACTTGAGGCATCGGTACTAGCACTAGAACCAATTTTTTAGCCACCACCTCCTAACACCAGCACTATGATCTTTAGAGTTTCTACTAAAGACCCACCTCTAGGAGTCTATATATCTCTAAGATCAATTACAGCACCAAATACAAAAGCAGCACAAGGCAAATCTTTCTTAATTTAGCAACCAATTTTCCTCCCTACACCACTACTCCAACCTACACCACAACCGCCTAATTAGGGGCTTTTTGATGAATATTTTGTACAACAGTTTATTTATTATGATAAACTATTTTTTAGTTTTTTTTAGATGATTGTACTTTTTATTTTAATATTTTTGTTGTTCTGTTTTAGGTCCTCCTTTAGTGATATCAAAAGGAGTAGGAGGTAGTGTTGGTTGAACTATTTTATTTTATTAATATAATTTATATTATTTGATTTTAGTTCTTATTGTGAATGTGATTTATATTTGCTGAATAATTAAATAAAAATAAAAATATATATTAAATAAAGTTTCTCCCTATTTATAAAAGAAATCACTTAGTAAGGGGGTGAACTTATTAGAAAGTTAAAATTAACTTGTAATTCCAACTAATAGTATTTATCATCATCAAAAAGGAGAAGATTGTAGCAATCCCAGAGCCTGAGGAGGTGAAAGGATTTTGACTTGTTATGACTTTAAAGGAGTCTTTGGATAGCTAAAGGTCTGTTTCTTTTGAGGGAGCGTTGAAGAGAGAGCATTGAGCAACACGAGAGAATGGGTGAGGTTGTGTAAGAGGGAGAAGATTCTTATGGGTTTCAAGGGAGTGTGAGAGGAGTTTCACCCAATTTCTCCAGCCAGCTTGAACTTAAGTTCCTCCATGTATCAATATTTACCTTGAGGGAAGCTCTATGAAAAATCCTTTGGTGTCAAAGATTGATGGCTATTCTGTCACACTGAGGAGGTGAAAGAGATTTCAACTACTATACCTCGTCAAAGAGGTGAAAGGATTTTGTATCTCCACCACACTGAGGAGGTGAAAGGGATTTTGACTGCTCTGGCACACCGATGATGTAAAAGAGATTTTATCTACTTCGCCACACCGAGGAGGTTAAAGTTAAGTTTGTATGGGATTCTCTATCTAACCATAGGGCTAACGGAGGTCAATATTGATTAGTGTAATACCTAAAGAGGAGGACTTCGGGGAGTGGAAAAAAGTCAATTTGGACAAACCACTATAAAAAATTGGTTTGCATTCATTCTCTTTTGGAATTTACTTTTTAGAGTTTTTACTTTCCTGCATATTTATTTTTTCAGTCTGGGTTGAGCTTGATTATTATTGTGGTACATATTTCATTGTGCTTGATTAGATTCAATCTTTATTTTAAAAGAAACAAAAAAACTCAAAAAAGAACAAAAAAATTTGTAAATTGCTTTTCTCCACAAAATTAAAAACAAAAAAAGGATTTATTTTGTTATTCCATTCTACATTTAATTTTGTATTTATTTTTAAATTCAAAAAGGTTTTAAAAAAGTCTTTTAAGACACTAATTCATCTCCTCTTGGTATGCCATTTCAACATTTAATTAGTTTTACAATCAACTATTAAACTTTTAAATGGTATCAAAGCTATCGGGCTGAATAGGAATGGAGGAGATTAAATTCCTGAGAAAAGGGTCCAGTGTAGAAGGAAAATTCCAACCGCCATTAACAATCGATTCAGATATAAGAGCCTTAAAGAGAGACAGAGAGGAACTTAAGGTATCACGGGATGGCTAACTTAGGCTTGGACCATTGCACCAATGGTCCTAGTATAGGGAGATCGGGCAACCTCGAGAAATCCTGATAGAAAATCTAGACTTAACTCTAGATGTAGTGCTACATTGCATTTCTAAAAGGCAAAAGCGGAGGCTAGGGGATGCATCCAAGGGGAGGTGTATTTATTAACAAGCCAACTAGTAAGAGGGGACGGGGAGTTATAAAATCTAAAAATAGTAGAGCAATTAAAGGTGTATTTGAGGGCATTCAAGGATCGGATCCCAATACTCATATTTTGGTTTGTAAGTATTGCTCCAAGATATAAGGTGTAGTCACTTAGCATTAGGGTCACCAAAATAGAAAAAATTAACACACATTTTCTCAATATTTTTAATAATAGTTTTGGGTATAATGGAACCCCTGATCCAACAGGAAATGGTGTTGGAGATGGTTAACTTGATAAATTATAACCTACCTCCAAAAGAAAGTAATCTAGCTTTCCAGCTTGAAAGGTGGTTAGTGATCTTCTCTAGTAAAGGAGAGAAATATGAGAGCTTGGGTTTCTTGGAAGAGATGGGAATTCCTATGTAAGGGAATTTGGTGAGAGGTCAATTGATGTGGAGAGAAGAGACAATCTAAGCATGGGAATGAGAATTAGGGGATATTATGTGAGAACTTTTTTTCATGATTAGCAAGAAGAGTAGTGAACTTAGTAAAGGAGTCGCAAATATTCTTAAAAATATTTTAATTCTACCCATTAACAGTCCCAAAAACAAACAGATCATCAGCTTATAGCAAATGGATTAGAGAGAATCCTTCTTTTTTAAACCCCTTAAAATCTTTAACAATATAATTATATTCAATAATACTTGTGAATGCATCCATGATAATGCAAAAAAGGTAGGGACTCACTGGGTAGCGTTGCCTCAAGCTAGAAAAAGAGGAGAAGTAGCCTTCCAAAACACTGTTAATACAAATAGAGAAATTGACATTTTATATACAAGCTCTATTCCAATTAAAAAACATAGAAGGGAATCCCTTTTAGGCCATCTTGGAAAGTAGAAAGTTCCTAGAGACTTTCAAATGCCATCTTGATGTGAAATTTGGCACAAAATAACTTTAGTTTTTCATTTTTCTTAAACATCCCCAAAATCTTAGTAGCAAGAATGATATTATCTATAGATAAGCAATTATTGATGAAACCATCTTAGTTGGGTGGATAATTATGGCATAATGGGTTTGAGATGAGTGGCCAAGACTTTGGTAATAATTTTGTAGAGTGTGCCGCACAAAGAGATGGGCCTAAAATCAATAAGGCTATTGGCATGAGGCTTCTTGGGGATCAAAGATAAAGTAGTGGCCTTGACACATCTAGGGAGGTAGGATTTAGAGAAGAATGATTTCACAGCTCTACAAATTGTTGGACCAACAATTTTCCATCCATTCTTGTAAAAATCAAAGCTAAACCCATCCAGGCGAAGGGCAGAAATGGAGGACCTACAAAAAATAACTCCTTTAATTTCCTCATCAATAATAGGATAGGTTAAGGATTCAATGCATATCAGGGGAATGATGCTTCCAAGAGGTAGGGAGCTGATGTCTAAAGTGGCCGGAGGGGGAGAATTATAGAGAGATTGGAAATGCTAGATGATAACATCAATCCCCTGAGGAGACTCAAAAGCCTGATCAATCAAGGTAACCAAAATTACTTTCTTGTTATAGTGCCCTCTCTGCTTGATTTTAGAATAAAGAAATTTCAAATCATCTTCACCATTTGAAAGCCATTTAACCTTGGAACATTGGATGGTCCAAGAGGATCGGGCAACAACACAGTCAACCAACTCAAAATATATGTTTTGAAGGATAATATACAAAGTGGGGTTATGAGGGTCCTCATCTAACTTCTCTTGATAAGCTTGTTGTTGTGATTGAAGTACAGAAAGATGATGAGATAAAGAATTAGAGGAAGACCATGTTTTCAACTTTATAGTGCATTTATGGAGTTTAAGTTTATGGTACATATAATAAATAAAATTCTGTTGGGGCAGACAGACAAAAATAGTAATAAGAGTGTCCCAATACTCATTATAACTAGCCCAATAGTTTTTTGTACAAGAATCTATGCCTGGTAGGGGTTGGAACATAAGAATTCATGATAATAGGATAGTGGTCTAAGAACGAATAGTTCAACACTATAAAAGTACTAAGGGTATGAGTCCAACCAAGCTTCATTAACCAACACCCTATCTAATTTAATATGAATGGGGCTTCCAGCTCTCTATTTCAACCACGTGAAGAAATTCCCTTTAGATACAACCAACAAATTAGCGTAAAAAATTATAGCATTAAAAGGCCCGAACTTGCAGTGATGAATGGCATTGCCCCCCTCTTTTCATACTAAAACCTGTAACTACTAAAATCCCTAAAAATGACCCAAGGGATATTATTTTTGGGGATGATACATCTCAAATCATCCCACAAAAGTTTTCTTTCTTCAAAGGAGTTAGAAGTATATGTCACAGATAGAAGGAAAAGGGAATTAGAGTCCCCTTTGACAAGGCCTGAAATAGACTGCTTGGTTAAATGGGAGGGGGAAAAGAAAAGAGAGTCTGGATTCCATTTAATCCAATTGTTACCTGACTTGGCATAGTCAAAATTGTGACAAAAAATTTCATTTTTGAAGATTTTGTGAACAGAACAGAATAAAAGTACGGATCCGATAAAGCTAGAAACTAAATCTTATTCTCCAGAAGATAAATCATGTTTAAAAAGTGATTTCTCTTCAGTTTCTTAAAACAAAAGACCTTCTCAGGGCTATTAAAACCCTTGATATTCCAAGCTGTAATAGGGGGGAATGACATTAAACTTTGGAGGGGTGGGTAGCGGCTTTTTAAGGGGCTTTGACTCTAAAAAAGGTCTTAACAACTAATTGAATTATTAATGGTATTAAACTAATTATACTGTATAATTCATTTTGATCTGCAAACCCTAGTCACCAGATAAACTAAGTATGTTATTTGAAAATTGATTTTGAACTAATTGTATTATACGACATTTTGGAATATTACTTAAATTATCCACCATAATTAGTCAATCAAATCATAGTTTAATTAATGATAGCATATCATACTGTACGATCTTGATTGTACCGTATGATTGATAGAGATAAAATTTTGTCATCCCAAAGGTCGTACCAAATGAAACCATTATTTCTGAACTAATCATACCGTACGATATTCATATCGTATTGGATGACTCATTTGAAATCAACTAACTGTACTGTACGATGAGAGCAGTACGATATAATTGATAGAGATAATTTTCAATCATCCCAGAGATGGTCCTATACAAATGTAGAGAAATTAAACAGATCATATTGGACAACCTCACGATTGTACTATACCATATGTTTGAAAATTTGAATAGTTTGTCTAAATAACTATTTACATAGTATATGATGGGCCTAGTTTTTGAAACAGTTGCTTCAGGCTTGCTTGCATCTGATTCCTCCTGTGGCCTTACGAGTCCTTGAAGTTTTTCTTAGGAGAGGCTTCAAAGTCAAATCTCTAGGTTCTCTGCCTTCTCCAGGATGAAGAAAAAGGAGAATGAGGTACTCTACCTTCTCCAGAAAGGAGAAAATGATAGAAGGTTTGTTGCCGTCACCAGGATGGTGATATAGCTTTTGGCACTCTTCCGTACTAGGGTTTGGTGGAAAAGATTTTGTAAGGGCTTCTCTGCCTTGTTATTGGGGTAAAAAGAAAATCACTTGTTTCTAGTGCAATACTCAGAATGGAGGACTCTAGGGAGTGGACGTAGGTCAAGGTTAACCAAACCACTATAAAATTTCTATTGTGCTTGTTTTTCCTATCATACTTTTACTTTTTTCCATATTTTATTTCTATGATAACTACTTAGAAAAATTAATGATTATTACTTTATTTCAAAAGTTAGAATATCATTATAGTTAATTAATTATGACAAAATCATTCACTTCCGCAATCAACTAAAATTTGGTATTGTCAATTATTGAAATTTTTATTTCAAAAAATATTATCATTATTATTTTGAAGCAAGCATTTTTTTTAAATTACAAATTAACCCTCCTCTTGGTGCGCCTCCAAGTAGTTGTTTGAGGTCTCACAATCTCCTCAAACTTTCAAGTGGTATCAGAGAGGGTCTTAAAAATTTTGATTTTGAAATCATCAAGCAAAGATCTTATGGTGTAATTTGGTAACTGAAATACTACTGAGGGTTATTCAATAACCAGTCCACCACTTTTAGTCAACATTCCATTTGATTTTTGGATGATTCAAATGTCTACTTTTATACAATCAATTGATTTTAGGATGTGGCATATGATATTAGCAGGTTATTGATGGGGGAAATTTATCGCCGCATAGATTTTGGTTTCTCCTATTTTGAAAAATTGATTACTGCATTCAGAATAAAGTAAAGTCTCAGGAAACTGACATAATATTCTACAATGGATTCAATATCAAAATAGAGTTTTAGAAAAGATATTTCTATGATCATACATAATTCTAAGAATAACATATCATCTCGAAAGATGGACACGAAATTCTATAAAATGTGATTAAAAATTGAAATAGGTTGTTTTTTAAAAAAATTTATCCATTCTTTTATTTAGATGTAGCAAGGAGAATGTTATATCATCTTAACAGACGAACATAACATTCTTCAAGACATTTAAAAGCAAGAATATGTTTTATAAAATTCATCATTTCTAAAGTTAAATATAATAAGTAGAATATTATATTATCTAAAAAGACAATAATAATATCCTACGAGCATATTCAAAACTAGAAAGGAATTTTTTAAAGATATCTATGTTCCCAAAGATTTTTTCCTTATTTTATAGGAATAAAATAAGGTTTATTTTAATCTAGAGTTTCTCAAAGAGTTCTCAAATCCCTATAAGGGCAAGACCATATAGTTAATTACATCTTAGGAGGGATACTCTTAAGAAAACTCTCGATTAAAGTAGCAATCTCATACCCTTTGATTACAAAGGGGAAGATAAGAAAAGGAATAAGAAATTTTTAAGGAGAAAGCTCAACGTTGAACAGTTCTTAGCGTATCAAGGGAGGAAAAGTAGGAGGTGCCAGATTCTGAGAAGCTTAGAGGCAACCTTAGTTTACCCTATGTTGGGCTTTACATTTTAGGAGAGAAATTTTATGTTTGAGCTGTCATTTTATTAGAAATTTAGGATTATATTCACAGAGGGTGAGGACTTAAGATTTGAAAATCTGCCTTAGAACCTAAATCTAATTTGGATACTATAAAATAATAACCCGGATCTATCTAATAAAGTGCAAATCTAGATTTATCCCGGCCTGGATTGGGGAGCCAGCTAACCACCTAGGCACTTTACAATCATGTGTCTGATCTCTTTATGAAAGATGGGTAGGGATGTTATTTTAAGTTTTGAGGAATTGGGGATGACATCTAAAACAAACCCTAATTGGCCCCTTTACTTATGTAGGATAAATGATGCTTGAGAGCATAATGCAATTAAAATTTTAGACTGTTTTAATTTGCATCTAATGCAATACATGCTAATTGACTCGTATGCATAAAATGATTATGAAGTAGTTTTAAAATCATGCTTAGAAAATAGATTTTTTCCTAAATATTACACAACATCCCCTTGAAAGAACTGCACCCTAATAGGCCAGGTGGTCTACCAGAACCCACAGGCAGGGAGGTGTCTAACAAGGAAGAGAAAGTAATAATATGCATATGCTAACTCTCGGTGGTCCTGAGCTTACTTCTTAGATCGTTAGAGTTTCTATGTGGGCCTAAATATTTTATTAAAATTTCAAGTAGAAAAATTTTATTCATACCCTCGCAAAACTCCGATCGTATCCAGGCTAAAATAAAATACGGCAAGCAAGAAAACCTAAAAAAAAGGCAATTCTAATGTGTAAGCAATGTAAATAATCAAATTTAAATTATCCAACATATAATTTCCATAGTCCATATGGCAAGTACTATTTTACTTACAACCAGGGTTTATTGAAAAAGTAAAGTGGTCGGGTACCACTGACAACAAACCCGAATTCTAATCCATAGACTGACGTAAGTGATTTTGAAATGGGATATCTCTTCTTCTCTTCACTTCTTCATCTTCTCTCCTTTGTCTTCTTTCCTTCTATGAGCTCCTTGCGTTCACCAATTTTGGATACCCAAATGAAAAGAAACTCATCCCCGAAGGGATATTTTCTTTTCACTTTGGATATTAAAATCATCATAACTTGACCTTCCAAATAGAAGAAAATATTCCCCTAAGGGATATTCTCTTCTCTTTGGATTCCAAATTGGATGTGATATCCCAATTTCAAATCGCTTTCACATTACAACTATTTTTAAACACATTTATATTACAACTCAGATAAAAAGAAAATTTAGACTACCTGCAAGATTATCCTAAGTAGTTTATAATAAAATCATTCCCAAGAAGTTATATATTTGCATTTAAATTAAATTTGCTAGTCACACTTGGCCATGCTCTTTTAATTTTAAGGGGGCTTAGCATTTTGCATATGTAAACAATTTTGTTAATTTAAATCTTTAATTAGCCCTGCATGAGCATGACCCTCTGCATAAAATTTTGTGAGCATCCAGATCATTCCTAACCTAGGGGTAATTTATGGCCCATCACATCATATCATTGAGAGCAGTAAAAGCAAATAAACACTAACATCAATCACAAACAACATGTAGTAAAAACCTAGCAAGTCCATCACACAGTAGTAAGAAAGTAAACACCGGCCTAATATAAAGCTAGAGTTAGTTGTCCTAGCAAACAGATCTAAGTTTGTGCAGTAGGTTGTGTGGTTTAGATATATCCTAAGATAATTATTAGTTTAAGTTTTCTAATCAATTGGATTTAGTTTGTTGAAAGGTCAAAGGAATTTTTGATGTTCGGATTTAAGTTTTAGTGTCTTTAATATTTTGAAGTTTATTTTAGAATAAATCTTAATTATTAAAGTTTGATTAATGAGTTTGGTTATTTAAAGTATTTTAATTAAATATCAATTTTTCTTAGAATATTTAACTTGATTATTTATTGAATTTTTTTATGATTAAAATTTAGATTATTTAAAGAGTTATTAAAATTTTAATTGATTTGTGATATTATTGATGATTGATTGAAGTTTTGAAGATTTTATTTAGTTATTATTTTATTATGAGATGATTAAAATATTAATTAGATTTAATTTTAAAATCATGTTCAAATTTAATCTCTTAGTGGTTACGTGTGTTAATTATGATTTAGTTATTAAAGGTTATGTAATTTTTGTATATTTTTATCTGAATTATCATTAGTGTATTTAAAATTTTCATTAATTAATTATTTAATTTTGATTAGCTTTAATTAAGGTTATATTAATAATATACACTAATCCTAAGAGGAATGTCATTATATTTTTTATGTTCTGTGTTTCTACCCTAAAGTGTGTATGCATCCTAAGTCTAAGTTTTCTAAAACTCATTGCTTAATTTTTGTCCTTAAATGTCATTAATGTTGTACGGGATGAAAAAGTTTGTTATCACCAACCCTTAGAACATTATGCATCTGTAAAGGGGTTTAAGGATCTAAAATAAAATAAAAATAATCCTAATAAAATTGAAGTTACTACAGGGACCTAAAGGGGAAGGGTTCGCACAAACCACACCAAGGCCCTCCTAGGGGCTTTCTAAGTTTTAAGAAAACTTACAGCGCTTAGGGCTATGACCCGGTGGTTCCGCCCGTATCACCTCTACCCAGTTGGATAGATGCGACTAACACCTTTAGTTCATTTCCTTTTGTTCACTTGACCGGTACCATTCCTAACAGTTCATGAAAATAAAAAGAATAGAACATGGTTTAGAAGCACATTTAATAATTAGAATTGAAATAATAAAAAAAACTATTATTTAAACCCAAACGTACCTTTTTTTCAGGCTTACACACTGGTTCAGCTGATTGACTTCTGAACTTTTCACTTTTAAAAACATACTTTGAATTTTTTCAACATTCACCCCAAGGCACAAGAAAGGGGAAGAAGAAGGAGAGAGAGGTAGAGAGAGAAAGAGAGCTTTTACTTTTCAATATTTATCTAAATAACTTATTCTACAAAATCCACACACCTCATCTCTCTAAAACACCTCAACATTTAATAATTACATACTTTTAAAGCACCATTCGACATACACACACTTTATTTCTCACAATCCAACCCTTCCTTTTCATTTTCACACACTTTACCTTCCCACATTTATATTTTTCAATCTCAAATTTATACAAACTCCACAATTCCAATTTTCAAACTCACCTACACAATTTCATCCTTTCCAAAACACACACAAGTTCCACTTTTACACATCTCCACCTTCCAAAACACACACAAATTCCAAGCGTACACAAGTTCCACTACATCTCCACTTTTACACATTTCATCTTTCTCAACATACACAAATTCATCAAACAATTTATTTTCATAAACACACAATTCTCTTTTCAAAGCATTTCACATGCTACTTTCCAAAACACACATTTTCATCTTCCAAAGAAACACACAAATCTCCTTTCAAAGCACACACACTTTCCACAAAAACAAACACTTTACTTTTCACACTTACACATGTCATCCTTCAAAAACATATACACATGTTGCTTTTCAAAATACATACATTTTTATCTTCCAAAAGATACACACATACCTTAATTTACACATACACAATTTCATCCTTTCCAAAATACACACAATTTTCAGTTTTCAGCACACACATTTTCCACAAACACAAACAATTTACTATTCCCACTTAGATATATTACCTTCCAAAGCATACATATGTTAATTTCCAAAGACACATACACTTTCACTTTTCCAAAACCCACACATTTTCAAGACTGGAACATGAAATCACATAAGAACCTCGTCATTTTAATCAATGCCTATTTTAAGTACAACTTCGCTTGCCAAGATTCAAAGACAATTTTATGTTTCCATACTTAATTACCCAATGAAGTCATTTATGACAGAAAGATTAAGGAAACTTTGTAAGAAATATTTTGAAGAGAGTTTTAAACCCTTACTCAACAACGAAAGCCAGCAAAGATATCAAAAGTCATGTCATAATGAAAATCATATGAATGTTTGACTTGTATGTGATTACCATTTGTAACAAATATGCATATATAAAATCTTCTTGTCTTTCTCTAACTCATGGAATTCTTGGGAGTATAAATGGAAAAAAAAAACATAAATATGTTTTCCCAATAACTCTTGACTTAACCAAAACCCATCTCATTTCCTTAATAGACAATAACACAAACACCTTTTATGCATTTGATAAATGATGCTACAATTCCCTCCAATCTATACATAGAGTTCTATACATTTCATGATACAAGCCACAATAAGCATAGTATTTTGTAGATTTTTCACACAAATAGCTTAGTTTCAAATGACATGGATCATTCTATAAACCCATTCATGATTCATGAGGCTATCTTTTTTTTTTTTTTTTGAAGGGATGCATATAGCATTAATAAGAAGGAAAACCTATTACAATCTAGAAAGCAAAAACAAAACAAGCCCTCTGAATCTATCATAATGCATATGTGATCTACTAATTCCCATTTTAAACCCATTGGGGTGATGGGGACACCAAATATTTAAACAACCTGAAAGGTTGGTTAGTATCCCAGAGTTCCGAAAAGGAAGAAAATGCCAACTAGTAAAAATCCCATGTGCCATTACTTTAAATTCAAAAAGGCAAAAAGAACCTACAAGAGAAACAAAAAAACAAAAAACAATTACAAGAAAAACACAAAGAACAACGACTACTTCCAGAAAAACTCCTACGGAGCCTTCATCAACAACCAACGCAACCACAGAAATGTCCTCTAGCTTCAGGTTAGAGAAGTCATCCTGAGCCTCCATGTCTTTAGCAGCTTGAAGAAGAACCTTCCAGTAATAGATCTGAATCCTCTCTACAAATATATGCCTACAATCTACCCAAAAAGATAAAGTAGATTTAGGATAAAAAAAGCAGCTAGCCAATGATCTGGCATAATCCGATGCTTCCCTCTTAGAAGCTCCTCCACCATGCCATTCTCTGGAAACACTCATCCGGTAGAAATAGTAAACAGTTCCGCCCCAACGATCTTCAAATCAGATTTCCTCTTCCCCAGGCAATTCTCAATTCATGAGGTTATCTATCCAACAAAAATTATCCATAAAGAAAGAATAATGAGAGGAAGAAAAGTAGAAAAGGAGATTACCCAAGATTTGAGAAGATTGCCTGCGTCGACTTGGGCAGAGGAGGCAACCTAGGATAAGAATCGCTCGAGGTCTTCGGCTCGAGCTTGCAAATGATAGAGAGAGTCAGACCTAGGGCTTGTGAATGGTTGGGAGGAGGAGAAGTGGTTCGGCCCTTGGAGTTCTTTGCGAACAGAGAGTGGTGAAGCAAAGGAGAGGGGTTTCGCGAACTGGGAGGAGACGAGGCTAGGCAAAAAATACAAACTGGGAGCATAGGGGTGGTTTTATGAATGAATAGGGGAAGAGGCGAACATGGGGGATCTGTTTAAACTGGTCCAACCGAAATGCATCTTAGGTTTAGCCAAAACCACCGCTTAGCCTTCTCTAAATAATTAATTGATTAAACTTTTCATGATATATAAAATTAAATTTTAATAAAATTTATTGTTGATTAAATAAAATTGTTTAAAAAAATTTAATTTAGATCAATTTGAATTAATTTAATTAATTTGATTAATATTAATTAGGATTCAAATAACTCACGATGAGTCAGGTTTGGCCTCTCGGATCTGTTTTTATTAAATTGAAATCGGATCGAGTTAGTCGAACTTAATAGTGTACCAATTTGCATTGAATTAGTTTTGATTAATGTTAATTTTGGTAAACTTTCCTTTTTATTAACTTTACATGGTTTGATTTGGGTCAAATTATGAGGTCAACTCAAAGCTACATCAGTGGGTATCCACTTAAGCGAAATCCTGTAGGTGAAGTCTACACTAGGCTACGAAGACCTAGGTGCTAGAGATTTGATTTCAGGAATACTAACCTTAAAAAATGAGGTCAAAAAATGGACCCTCAATAGGCATGATAAACTTGCCAAAGTTTTTCGTGCATATTGGTGTTGACCGAAATGATCAACTACATCCAAAACTGAAGTTGGAGATGAACTGAAAAGATTTTGTGCTTTTATAGAAAATCAGAATGAAAGGTTTATAGAGATTCGAGTTGATCAATTTATTTTGAAGTTGATGTTGGCACTGATGGTTTTAGCAAAATGATAACTAATGAGATTAGTATCATTTAATAAAGTCAAGGCATGAAATAATTGAGTATAGTGATTTAAAAGTGGTTTGATATGAATGAAAGAGTTTGAAAGTGATTTTGATTAAGACTAAAGTCTTCTTTCTAGTCCAAGGGGAAGGATGCCACCAGCTGGGCACTTACACCTAACTCAACAAACTAGAGGGAGTCTTCTAAAGAAGAGGAAACCTATGTGAAGGTCTACCACTAAACTTAGAGGGTTTGGGCTTTTAAGAAATTGATGAAGAGAAGATGTCTCTAAGGATGCTTATACATCACTTCGAGACAAAAATTAGGATGCCACCAAGTGGGTACTTATACCTAACTTCAAGGATGTCAATAAGATATCGTAGGAGGACTTATACCTAAATACAAATTTAAAATTTAAAATTTAATAAAGACAAGATGCCGCTGGGGATGCTTATACTTCACTTCAGGATGAAGATTAGGATTCCACCAAGTGGGTACTTACACCTAACTTCAAGGATGTCAATAGGATGACGTAGGAGGACTTATACCTAATGACATATTTAAGATTTAAAATTTAATAAAGAGAAGATGCCGCTAGGGATGCTTATACTTCACTTCGGGATGAAGATTAGGATGCCACCAAGGGGGTACTTATACTTAACTTCAAGGATGTCAATAGAATGCCGTAGGAGGACTTATACCTAAAGGTGGATTTAAGATTTAAAATTTAATGAAGAGAAGATGTCGCTGGGGATGCTTATACTTCACTTCAGGATGAAGATTAGGATGCCACCAAGTGGGTACTTACACCTAACTTCAAGGATGTCAATAGGATGTCGTAGGAGGACTTATACCTAAAGATGGATTTAAGATTTAAAATTTAATGAAGAGAAGATGCTGCTAGGGATGCTTATATTTTACTTCGGGATAAAGATTAGGATGCCACCAAGTGGGTACTTACACCTAACTTTAAGGATGCCAATAAGATGTCGTAGGAGGACTTATACCTAAAGCCGAATTTAAGATTTAAAATTTTAATGAAGAGAAGATGCTGCTAGGGATGCTTATACTTCACTTTGGGACAAAGATTAGGATGCCACCAAGTGGGTACTTACACCTAACTTTAAGGATGTCAATAGGATGCCATAGGAGGACTTATACCTAAAGGTGGATTTAAGATTTAAAATTTTAATGAAGAGAAGATGCTGCTAGGGATACTTATACTTCACTTCGGGATGAAGATTAAGATGCCACCAAGTGGGTACTTACACCTAACTTCAAAGATGTCAATAGGATGCCGTAAGAGGACTTATACCTAAAGACGAATTTAAGATTCAAAATTTTAATAAAGAGAAGATGTTGCTAGGGATGCTTATACTTCACTTCGGGACAAAGATTAGGATGCCACCAAGTGGGTACTTACACCTAACTTCAAGAATGTCAATAGGATGTCGTAGGAGGACTTATACCTAAAGATGGATTTAAACATGTTTTAAACTTTTAATTAATACTTGATTTCTTTAAGATTTTTGATCTTTTTCGTTCATCATAATTGACATTAACAACTTGTAAATGTTCTACTAGAGATCAAAAGCTTTTGTATATGCCACTTTCTAGAAGGGAAGAGAAAACATTCAGAAGAATGTTAGTCTTGAAAATTTCTAGATTGAAGTTTTTTTTTTTCATTATAGATAATCCTTATAACTTACAAATATTCCACTGGGGATTATATTTTGATATCAGATCATCATATGTGAAGAAGACAAAAGTAGAAAGAGGGTGAGTATTTCAATTATCTTTGAAAGTAAAAGTTTATCAAAGCATCTCAACTACTAGAGGAGGAATGAAAGATCTTCATTAATGATTCATTTCATATTTGAATTTATCTTGAGTAACTCAAAGAAAATAATCTAAATTTTCTAGAGTTCTCATTTGCATGTTCTATGAGAACTAAATGCAACATGATAAAATTTTCAGAGAAAAATTTTAACTTTTGCATGAGTTGATAAAGAACAAGGAGTATATTTGAGCATCCTTTATAGTGAAAGCACCAAGGAATATCAAATACTCACAATGATTGAGAACAGTTTGATTTTCATCAAAGAGTAAAAGCTTTGTTTTCATTTAATAATTTTCTTATTATATTTGAATGTGTTCACTTAAGTTTTAATCATCTTAACCCAATGAAAATGACAGGTGAGAAAAGATTCAAAAACTAAATGAAAGATGGGTTGACTCCCTCAAAATTAAATAGTTTCAATATGACCAAATTTAGTTTTTATCAAGTAGTCAAAACTTGGCAACTTTCTTTAAAGAAAATTATAGTTTCAAACATTTTGAATTTCAATGCTATAGAAAGATTTTTTAACGGGGATAGAGTTGTTTAGACTCCAACATCTGATTCTAGTTTATGATAAAGTGAAGATATACCGTGAATTGAATTTTATATCTATTTGATGAAGCCATCATGGACTTTATCAGGAATAGAATCCTTCCAATTCTAACATCCAAGATTAATCAATTATGGACCAAATCAAATTATAGCTTGATTTTGGTTTGAAGTTTGACAAAGATTCAAACAAAGATATCATTAACATCACTAAGGATAGGCCCTCATGTTTTAACATCTTAGTTAAGTCAATGATATATTTAAATTTGGATGTGAAATATTCTCTTGATGAATGAGCACATTAGATAATCATCTCAAAACCAACATAAGGATATCCCTTAGTTTAGTTTCAAAATTTTGAATCTAAAGAAAGTGATTTTTATATCCATAAATATCACTATAGTTCATCAAGCATCACGACCCTGTCTAAAATCACATTCAAATTAGAAGATGTTCAAAAGAGATTTAAAAATATTTTGATAATGGTTTGTTTATGCATCTTAATTAGGTTAGCTATGTGAAACCCAATAATGCACAACCAGCACCATTATAATTCCAATTAGATTGATCATCTTTGTGATTTTTCTTAATATTGACTTGAAGATATGAACTGACCTACTCAAGTTGCTAACTAAAGAGGTCTCGGGATTTTAGATTTTGTTAACCCAGATCAAAGTTTCCCTACAAACTAAACTGGGGTTTCCTTTTTCTATTTCTCTCCTTTAAAAAAAAAAATCTTATGCAAAAAGAGTTGAATTAGAGATAGAAATTGAATTCTTTCACATCTCTTGCATGACATATATTTGTATATTTTATAAAGCATCAATACATGATGATAAACCTAAATCAAAATTCTCATAGTCAAGTGTTAAAAAAATATTATAGGATAAATGGATCTTTTGAAATTCAAGGATTAGAAAGGGAAGCCGTCTTTTTATTACAATTTTTTTTTCTTTTTATTTGCAACATATTTTGTGTATATATATCTTTTTTTTTTCTTCTTCTTCTTTTAAGGGGGATTCCTTTCTCAATCTTTTAAAAGATAATTCTTAGTTGTAAATCATCTTCCAAGTCTGAGAGGAGATAATCAACCCTCTTGTGCAAGGAATACAGATTTATAAGTCAAACTCGATCCTTTGATAATAACAAATAACTTAACTATGACAATTATGAAATAGATTCATAAATACACAAAAATGCTTATAAGATATATGATAGCAAGAAGATTGAAAAGACTTTTATTTCTAACTATAACTTCAGTTTGACATAAATTTTGATTCAAAAGATTTTTTTTCTTTCTTTTTTTTTTTTTGAAGTGACAAGATATGAGGTGAATCCAAATATGATAATTTTTTTCAAAGATGTTATAAAATCACCTAACTTAGTATCAATTCAAGGTGTATCAATTAATATTAAGGAAAAGCCACATGACAAATGAATGTGTATTATATCATGGGTTAACCTTAATAAAGAACCTTGAACTGTCCTAAGCCTTTGACTCAAATGGGAATCTAAGATGATCAATCTTAATAAGAATTGCTCATGAGTTTTATCAAATGGAGTGATAAAGCCAAGAATAAACTTAGATAAGATTTAATTTATAAATATCACCATAAGAGAAAACTTTAGATGGAAAACAAAAGCTCATATATAATTGATTAGGTCATTTATCTTTATCACTTGCCTAAAGATTTGTTTTCTTTCAAGGTTAAACCACCTGGCAGAACACAAATTATCGTATCCATGTAGTACCTATAGGAAATAAGATTTAAAGGCATCCTAAACTCTAACCTACAAGAAGATTAACGATGTGGGAATTCAAAATGATTTTCAAACTTTAACACATCAACCAATAATTATACATTCCTAAAATTAGAAAAATCATAACATGGTTGAATCTAAAATTTAAAAATATATTTAAATTTAATCTAGATGATTACTAGAAACCTAGCAAAATTAGTTAAACTTTTGTGCTTTAAAGTTTCAAAGGATTAGATATATCTTCATCTAAGGCGTCAATCCACCTGAGTGGAGGGAGGGATAGAATAGACTTTTCTTATTAGCATTGATAATCATATGCCTTATTCTTTAAGTGTTTAGAGGAGTCAACCACAATGAACTTTTTATTACAATTTAAAGAAATTAGAGGTAAATTTCTTTTGAGAGAGATCAACCTGCTATTTTCTTTAATAAAATTATTTTTACAAGCTTGACTTGTATTTGAACCTTCAAACTTTTCTCAAATTAAATTGACTTTAATCTTGAAAATCTTGAATAGATCAGATTATGGACCCTATCCTAGCAAACATATCAAGCTACAAAGGACATATAACTACAATATAGTATTAGCACAAGCAAAAATTTTGATTTGAAGGTTTGAGCTTTTGAACCCTATCCTACCACTTATATTAATAAAAATATATAACTCTAACATATTAGTTTAGATAGGGAGAAAACTTTGATTTAAAAGCTAAAATTTTCTTAAGATTTATCTTTCCACATATCAAGTTACAAAAAAAATATGTAACTGCAACATGTTAGCTAGGACACGAAGAAGTTTAAAATTTTTGAAGATTTAGAAATTTTTTGGACCCAATCCAAATATTACGTTGAGCTATTAAAAGAAGTAACTGAAAATACTAGTAAAGACTGGGCAAAGAGATTTTTTTTTATTTAGTAGTTATATGAAGAGGCATAAAGAAAACATCATGTCAATAATTAACGAGGGTTCTATAAGACCATATTTTATAAATTTAAGAGATGTTAATCAAACTATCCAAGAATGAAATGAATAACATAACTAGCAGAAGAAGGGTAGTTACAACCTAAGCCAATCCCAAGTATACTACCGATGTAAGGGTATGAATCATGGCTAAAGATGGAGAGAGGATTGATCCCTAGTGAAGTCGCTAGAAAAATCGAATGGGGAAAATTTACTGCTACGTAGATTTTGGTTTCTCCTATTTTGTAATCGAATACTGCATTAAGAATAAAGTACAGTCTTGGGAGACTGACATAATATTCTACAATGGATTCAATATTAAAATAGAGTTTTAGAAAATGATATTTATATGATCAAACACAATTCAAAGAATAACATATCATCTCGAAAGATGGACATGAAATTCTATAAAATGTATTTAAAAATAGAAATAGGGTTTTTTATTTTTGAAAAAACTTATCCATTCTTTTATTTAGATGTAGCAAGGAGAATGTTATATCATCTTAACAGATGAACATAACATTCTTCAAGGCATCTAAAAGCCAGAATAATTTTTATAAAATTAATTATTTCTAAAGTTAAATATAACAAGTAGAATATTATATTATCTAAAAAGATAATAATAATATCCTACAAGCATATTCAAAATTAGAAATGAGTTTTTTAAAGACATATGTATTCCCAAAGATTTTTCCCTTATTTTATAGGAATAAAATAAGGTTTATTTTAATTTGGAGTTCTCAAATCCCTATAAGGGCAAGCACCTATAGTTAATTACATCTTAGAAGGGATACTCTTAAGAAAACTCATGATTAAAGTAGTGATTTCATACCCTTCGATTACAAAGTGGAAGACAAGGAAAGGAATAGGAAATTTTTAAGGAGAAAGCTCAACGTTGAATAGTTCTAGCGAATCAAGGGAGGAAAAATAGGAGGTGCCGGATTTTGAGAAGGTCATAGGCAACCTGAGTCTACCTTATGTTGGGCTTTACATTTTAGGAGAGAAATTTTATGTTTGAGTTGGCATTTTATTAAAAATTTAAAATTATATTCCCAGAGGGTGAGGACTTAAGATTTGAAAATCTACCGCAGAACCTAAATCTAATTTGGGTACTACAAAATAATGACCCAAACCTATCTAATGAAGTGCAAATTTGGATTTATCTCGACCTGGATTGGGGAGCCAGCTAACCACCTAGGCGCTTTAAAACTATGTGTCCGGTCTTTTTATGAAAGATGGGTAGGGATGTTGTTTTAAGTTTTGAAGAATTAGGGCTACATCTAAGACAAACTATAATTGGCCAATTTACTTATGTAGGGTAAATGATGCTTGAGAGCATAATGCAATTAAAATTTTAGACTATTTTAATTTGTATCTAATGCAATTCATGCTAATTAACTCGAATGCATAAAATGATTATGAAGCAGTTTGAAAATCAGGCTTAAAAA
This sequence comes from Dendrobium chrysotoxum, assembly GCA_019925795.1. Classification (NCBI taxonomy): domain Eukaryota; kingdom Viridiplantae; phylum Streptophyta; class Magnoliopsida; order Asparagales; family Orchidaceae; genus Dendrobium; species Dendrobium chrysotoxum. The sequence continues at coordinate 11,491,519 of CM034304.1, read as the reverse complement.
ATAATTTTTTTCCTATAGATTGCTCTACACCCTAATAGGCTAGGTGGTCTGCCAGAACCTGTAGATGAGGAGGTGCCTAATAAGGAAGAGAAAGTAATAATATGCATATGCTGACTCTTGGCGGTCCTGAGCTTACTTCTTAGATCATTAGAGTTTCTATGTGGGCCTAAAAATTTTATTAAAATTTCAAGTATAAAAAGTCTATTCGTACCCTCGCAAAACTCTAGTCATATCCATTCTAAAATAAAACACAGCATGCAAAAAAACCTAGAATAATAGGCAATTCTAATGCGCAAGTAATGTAAATAATTAAATTTAAATTATACAATATATAATGTCCATAGTTCATATGGCAAGTGCCATTTTACTTTCAACTTAGGGTCTACTAAAAAAGTAAAGTGGCCGGGTACCACTAATAATAAACCCAGATTCTAATCCTAAGATTGACGAAAGTGATTTTGAAATGGGATATCTCTTCTTTTCTTCTCTTCTTCATCTTCTCTCCTTTGTCTTCTTCACATATGATGATCTGATATAAAAATGAAAAGAAACTCATCCCCGAATGGGTATTTTCTTTTCCCTTTGGATATTAAAATCATCCTAACTTGGCCTTCCAAATAGAAGAAAATATTCCCCTAAGGGATATTCTCTTCTCTTTGGATTCCAAATTGGATATGATATCCCAATTTCGAATCATTTTTACATTACAGCTCTTTTTAAACACATTTACATTACAGCTCAGATAAAAAGAAAATCTAGACCACCTGCTAGGTTATCCTAAGTAGTTTATAATAAAATCTTTCCCAAGTAGTTATATATTCGCATTTAAATTAAATTTGTCAGTCACACTTGGCCATGTTCTTTTAATTTTAAGGGGGCTTAGCATTTTGTATCTGCAAAAAATTTTGTTAATTTAAATCTTTAATTTGCCCCCTTAGATTTAGCCCTGCATGAGCATGGCCACCTATATAAAATTCTATGACCATCCAGATCATTCCTAACCTAGGGATAATCTATGGCCCATCACATCATATCACATAGAGCAGTAAAAGTAAATAAACACTCACATCAATCACAAACAGCTTGTAGTAAAAATTGAGAAAGCTCGTCACACAATAGCAAGAAAGTAAACACCGGCCTAACCTAAAGCTAGAGTTAGTTGTCCTAGCCAATAGATCTAAGTGTGAGTAGTAGTTTGTGTAGTTTAGATATATCTAAGTTAACTATTAGTTGAATTTTTCTAATCAATTGGATTTAGTTTGTTGAAAGGTCAAAGAAATTTTTGATGTTCAGATTTAAGTTTTAGTGTCTTTAATATTTTAAAGTTTGTTTTAGAATAAATTTTAAGTGTTAAAGTTTGATTAATGAGTTTGGTTATTTAAAGTGTTTTAATTAAACATCATTTTTTTCTTAGAATATTTAACTTAATTATTTATTAATTTTTTTATGATTATAATTTAGATTATTTAAAGAGTTATTAAAATTTTAATTTAGTCGTGACATTATTGATGATTTATTAAAGTTTTGAAGATTTTATTTTGTTATTATTAAATTATGAGATTATTAAAATATTAATTAGATTCAATTTTAAAATCATGTTTATATTTAATCTCTTAGTGGTTATGTGTATTAGTTATGATTTGGTTATTAAAGGTTATGTAGTTTTAGTGGATTTTTATCTGAATAACCATTAGTGTTTTTAAAATTTTCATTAATTGATTATTTAATTTTGATTAGCTTTAATTAAGGTTATGTTAATAATATACACTAATCCTAAGAGGAATATTACTAAGTTTTCTATGTTCTGTGTTTCCACCCTAAAGTGTGCATGCATCCAAAGTCTAAGTTTTCTAAGACTCATTCCTTAATTTTTGTCCTTAAATGTAACTAATGTTGTATGGGATGGAAAAGTTTGTTATCACTAACCCTTAGAATATTGTGCACGTGTAAAGGGGTTTAAGGATATAAAATAAAATAAAATAAATCCTAATAAAATTGAAGTTACTACAGGGACCTAAAGGGGAAGGGTTCGCAAAAACCACACCAAGGGCCTCCTAGGGGCTTTCTAAGTTTTAAGAAAACTTATAATACTGGGGGCTATGACCTAGTGGTTTCGCCCGTAGCACCTATACCCAGTTGGATAGAGGCGACTGACACCTTTAGTTTATTTCCATTTATTTATTTGACCGGTACCATTCCTCACAGTTCATGTAAATAAAAGAATATAATAGTGTTTAGAAACACATTTAATAATTAGAATTGAAATAAAAAAATATTATTCAAATCCAAATGTACCTTTTTTTTCGGGCTTGCACACTGGTTCGGTTGATTGTCTTTTGAACTTTTCACTTTTTGAAAACATACTTTGCATTTTTTCAACATTCACCCCAACGCACAAGAAAGGGGAAGAAGAAGGAGAGAGAGGTAGAGAGAGGAAGAAAGCTTTTACTTTTCAATATTTAGCAAAAAAACTTATTCTACAAATCCATACACCTCATCTCTCCAAAACACCTCAACCTTTAACAATTACACACTTTTAAAGCACCATTCAACATACACACACTTTATTGCTCACAATCTAACCCTTCCTTTTCGTTTTCACACACTTTACCTTCCCACATTTATATTTTTCAATCTCAAAATTTATACAAACTCCATAATTCCAATTTTCAAACTCACCTACACAATTTCATCCTTTCCAAAATACACACAAGTTCCACTTTTACACAAACTCCACATCTCCACCTTCCAAAACACACACAAATTCCAAGCATACACAAGTTCCACTACATCTCCACCTTTACACATTTCATCTTTCTCAACATACACAAATTCATCAAACAATTTATTTTCATAAACACACAATTCTTTTTTCAAAGCATTTCACATGTTACTTTCCAAAACACAAATTTTCATCTTCCAAAGAAACACACAAATCTCCTTTCAAAGCACACACACACTTTCCACAAAAACAAACACTATACTTTTCACACTTACACATGTCATCCTTCAAAAACATATACACATGTTGCTTTTCAAAACACATACATTTTTATCTTCCAAAAGATACACACATACCTTACTTTACACATACACAATTTCATCCTTTCCAAAATGCACACAATTTTAAGTTTTAAACACACACATTTTCCACAAACACAAACAATTTACTTTTCCACACTTAGATATATCACCTTCCAAAGCATACATATGTTAATTTCCAAAGATACATACACTTTCACTTTCCAAAACCCACACATTTTCAAGATTGGAACATGAAATCACATAAGAACCTCATCATTTTAATCAATACCTATTTTAAATACAACTTTGCTTGCCAAGATTCAAAGATAATTTTATGTTTCCATACTTAATTACCCATTGAAGTCATATATGACAGAAAGATTAAGGCAACTCTATGAGAAATCATTTGAGGAGAGTTATAAACCCTAACTCAACAATGAAAGCCAACAAAGATATCAAAAGTCATGTTGTAAAGAAAATCATATGAATGTTTGACTTGTTATGTGATTACCATTTGTAACAAATATGCATATATAAAATCTTCTTGTCTTTCTCTAACTCATGGATTTCTTGGGAGTATGAATGAAAAAAAAACATAGATATGCTTTCCCAATAACTCTTGATTTAACCAAAACCCATCTCATTTCCTTAATAGGCAATAACACAAACACCTTTTATGCATTTGATAAATGATGTTATGATTCCCTCCAATCTATACATAGAGTTCCAAACTATACATTTCATGGTACAAGCCACAATAAGCATAGTATTCTACAAATTTTACACACAAATAGCTTAGTTTCAAACGACATGGATCTTTCCATAAACTCATTCATGACTCATGAGGCTATCTATCCAACAAAAACTATTCATAAAAGAAAGAACAATAAGAGGAAGAATAGTAGAAAAGGAGATTACCCAAGATTTAAGAAGATTGCCGGCGTCGACTTGGGCAGAGCAGGCAACCTAGGATAAGAATCGATCGGGGTCTTCAGCTCGGGCTCACAAAAGGCAGAGAGAGTCAAACCTAGGGCTCATGAACGGTTGGGAGGAGGAGAAGGGGTTTGGCCCTTGGAGTTCTTTGCAAACAGAGAGAGGTGAAGAGGGGGAGAGGGGTTTCGAGAATTGGGAGGAGACGAGGCTGGGCAGAAAAAATCCAAACTGGGAGCATGGGGTGGTTTTGCTAATGAATAGTGGAAGCGGCGAATGTGGGGGATTAATTTAAACCGGTCCAACCGAACTGCATCTTAGGTTTAGCCAAAACCACCTCTTAGCCTTCTCTAAAAAATTAATTGATTTAACTATTCATGATATATAAAATTAAATTTTAATGAAATTTATTATTGATTAAATAAAATTGATTAAAAAAATTTAATTTAGATCAATTTGAATTAATTAAATTAATTTGATTAATAGTAATTAGGATTCAAATACCTCACAATGAGTCAAGTTGGGTCTCTCAGATCTATTTTTATTAAATTGAAATCAGATCGAGTTATTCGAACTCAATAGTGTACTGATTTGCATCAAATTGGTTTCAATTAATGTTAATTTTGGTAAATTTTATTTTTATTAACTTTATATAGTTTGATTTGGGTCAAATTAGGAGGTCGAGTCAAAGCTACGTCAGTGGGTATCCACTTAAGCGAAATCCTCTAGGCGAAGTCTACACTAGGCTATGAAGACCTAGGTGCTAGAGATTCAATTTCGGGAATACTAACCTTGAAAAATGAGGTCAACAGTTATTTTCTTCCATCACAAATAGTCAATGGAGTAAAAACTTAAATTCTTTACACTGAATGGAGTCAAGAGGATATATGAGGGAACTAGTGAAGTAAAATAGTCAAGATTAAACATCTTATTTCATGACTATAAACTATTTTGCATGAAACCTAGTGAGTCAATATCTAAAATGTATACTAGGCTAACATAGATAGTGACATCCCTGTATGCATTGGGTAAAGAACTCTCAAATTCAAAAAAAGTTAATAAAATCCTACGTTGCCTGCCTAGTGCATATGATGCTTAAATTATTATAATCACTAAATCTAAGGATTTGAATGTCTATTCTATTGATAATTTTCTTGGGTCACTCATTTCCTACGAGCAAGGTGTGAGTCAAAGACTAAATGATGCACGTAAAAAGAAGAAAGTGAAGGCTGTGGCCTTAAAAGTGAACGATTTAGACAGTGATAGTTTTATAGTAGAGGAGGATGACGACATCGCATTGATGACCTGCCGGTTCAAAATTTTTTTAAAGAGGAAGCAAATGCGTAATCAACAATAATGGAATAAAGGTAAAAGCACTAAGAATTTTAAAGTGACATCTGACACTATATGCTTTGAATATAGGAAACCAAGACATCTTCGAACAAACTACCCCAACCTGAAGACTCACCCAATGAAGGAGAAGGGTAAAGATAAAGTAAAATAAGAAAAGGTAAAATTTAGGAAGGGGAAGAACAGGATGTAGAAAGCATTTTGGGCCGACTGCTTCAAAATCATCAGAACTAGAAGCAGAGGAGGAGGTAACAAACCTGTATCTTATGGTTAATGATAATTTAGATCAATCAGATTAGGACGAGGTATGTCAACTTTCCTATGATAAATTATTTATTATTTTAGAGAAAATCCATGATTCATATCGAAATTAAAAAAGATGTATGCTAGTTTGAATACTGAATTTTCTATCTTACAAAAAGAGCATGCTAGTCTAATTATCAAGCATTCTAGTTTAGATAGTGATCACATGACTCTACTTGATGAATATGATGCATTAAAGAAGAAGCATATTGATTTATCCAAGATATATGATTCCTTAAAAATATCTTAATGTATTCAAAGAATAGGAAGCATGTATAATAGAGATTGATTGTAGTGAGCATGCATTAAAACTGGAGGATGCTGATTTTGAAAATGCAACTAATTTCCAAAAAGCAAAAATACTTGTACTTGAACAGAATAGAAATCCACCCACACTCACATAATGACATAAACCTACATCAAATCATGCATCCATTACCCCTAGGAAAAGGCACCATAACCCACATAGATTAGTGAATCCTTTTATTAATATTAGGCATTACTCGTGTGGCATGCTAGGCCACATTGCCCGCACTTGCACTCTCCACCGTACAACACACCTAGTGTGGAGGCCAAAAGTATATGCATCACAGCATAGCAAGCATACATATCATTCTTGAACCCATAAAGTGAAACCCAAACACACTTGGGTTCCCAAATCTGACATTTGAATGACTTTGTAGGAGTGCTCTCACAAAAGACTTAGTGATAGCATGTGGTACGTGGATAATGTATGCTCGAGGCACAAGATTGATGATTTGAAGCAGTTCATTACACTAGGGGCTAGGTGTTGACCTCATTTTTGTATGAGCTCAGTAGGACCAATCCATACCTTAGGATCTTTCCAATCCTTATGATCAATCTTAACTCCAGGATCAATCTAATCTTAGATCAATCCAAACTTTAAGGTCAATCCAAATTCAAATCAATCCTGACCCCAGATCAATACAATTTAAGATAAATCTAGATTCTAGGATTCTCCTAGACTTCAGACCCTAGGATCAATTCTAGACCCTAGGATTCTACCTGATTCTACATCATATAATCCTCTTAGACCTTAGGATTCTCCTAGATCTATCTAGAGCTTAGGATTCTTCTAGATCCTAAGATTATTCTAGATTCCAGGCCCTAGGACTTCCAGACCCTAAGATCCTCCTAGAAATCAAACCTTAGGATCTACTCTAGATCCTAAGATCCTTCTAGATCTTGAATCTTAGGATTCCTAGATCTTAGGATTCTTCTAGATTCTAGGATCTCCCCAGACTCCAGTCCCTAGGATCTATTCTAGACCCTAGGATTCCCTTAAGCTGATTTGGACCCTAGGACCTATTCTAAATCCTAGGATTCTTCTAAATCAATCCAAGCTTCAATTCAATCTAAGCTTAACTCAAATCATATCATTCAAACTCAAAATCCAGCTTAGATCCAGAAATTCAGGTTTAAACCTAAGGCTAAAGGTCTAAGTCCTAAAAGCCTTTTCCAGTGAATCTTTGAACATTTCAAAACCCTATCAAATGACCTCTGATTCAAGATCTATCAGTTCCACACTGATATGACATGTATCTAGAGGTAACCCTCCAAATTTGAGCTCATTCTGAGATCTCTAACCCCAGAAACTGAATTAAAATCCAAAGGTTGTAAAACCTTCAAATATTTACAGTCTATGCCACTGGACCTACCACCCAGTGGATTTTGACCCTGGAGCTTTCTCCAAAGCCTCCAATCACCTCCAGACCCTTGATTATGACCTATTGAGCATTAAACTACATTTTGTTGGACTCAATTTGACCCCCAGTTGACTAGGGGTCAAAATGACCAAAATACCCCTAGGGGGTGTAACTGGTCACTTGAACCAAATGACCTCCAAATCAAATGCAGTCACTTCCAGCAAATTGCAAATGTCAAACCAAACCCATTGAACCCAGAACCAGCCCCTGGGTCAACCTGGTTGACCAAGTCAACCTAGTTGACCTAGAAGGCCCCTTTAGGGTCAAAACAGGTCATTTTGACCAAATGACCTCCTCTGACCTTGGGACCACCTCCATTGGTCTCCAAATGTCATTTCAAATCTGTTGAACCCATTTCCAGACCTTGGACCCACCTGGTTGACCAGGTCAACCAGGTTTGACCTAAAGGCCCATTAAGGGCCCAAAAAGGTCATTTCGACCAAATGATATCTCCAGACATTGAGACCACCACCAGTAGACTCAGAATATTATTCTGAATTATTTAAACCCAATCCCTGACCTTGGGTCAACCTGGTTGACCAAGTCAACCTAGTTGACTCATTAGGCCCATTAAGGGCCTAAACAGGTCATTTGATCTAGATGACCCATTTAAACCCTAAAACCACGTCAACTAGACCCCATTCATCATTTCAAACCATTCCAGTTCAAACCCTAACCTTGGGTCAAGCTAGGTTGACCAAGTCAACCCAGTTGACCCATTAAGCCCATTAAGGGTTCAAATAGGTGATTTGATCTAAATAACCTATTCAAACCCTCAAACCACATCTACTAGACTTCAAACATCATTTCAAACCTTTTTGAACCTAATTATTGACCCTTGGCCAACTGAGATCAAGTCCAGTCAATGTTGACCCAGGTACTCCTTAAGGATTTACATAGGTTATTCTAACCTATTTGATCCAATCAAATCCCTTAAACTTTCAATTTCATTTTAAGTAATGATCCAGATATAGTCAAACTTATTTGGAGTCAAACCATGTCAAGTTTGACTTGGTCAAACTCCAATTCATGGTCAAACTCATTATCATTAGTTAACCTCAATCAATTTGAACTATCCAATCTATATCAAGCTTCAAATTGACTCCAACTTATGGCCTAATCATGTCTTATCCATAGGTTAATCAAACCCAAGCTAGGTTGACCAAGTCAACCCATTAAAACTTAGTCAAACTTCATTAACTTGCTCATGCTTTGAACCTACACCCTCCAAATTTATTTGGGCTTAGTCAACCAGTTTATTAAGCCCCCCCATTGCCACCTCAGCTCTCCCTTGACTATTGACTAGTCAACTTAGTCAACAAAAGGATGTAAGAGGCTTAAGAGTGATTAAAGTTGGTTAAATCACTTCTTAAACTTAACCCACTCCACTCAAAACCCCTCCAGCAGCTTTAGGGTGTTCTAGAGAATTCCTAGAGCCATCTCCAACCCTTAGATTAAGATCAAACAGCTCTTAATCATTCCACATGGTTGCTAGGTGACAAAATAAGCTTTCCACCTAGGATGTACCTTTGTCCTTGATTCTCTCTGCTCTTAACTACTCCCAAGACAGGTGGCAACATCTTAGCAAGCCCTTGAGTCAATCCCAGCCATCCAATAAGTTCAGGGACGTTTGAATAGGGTAAGACCCCATTTGGAACCCTCATTCGAACCCTAGCCCTCTCTTACTATCTAAGCCTCTCCAGACCCAGCCTCCAAGTTCCCTGAGCTCCAAATTCCTCCTTCATTCATTCCCGATCAAAACCCACCGTCAAAGTCCCGCCGGCGACGACCCTCCGGCGAGCTCAAACTATAATCCATCCAAGGCCCAAAGCAGACGATCTAGAGCGTTTTGGACCACGGATTCAAGAGAAGAAATATACGAGGACAGCCTATAAGTTCAACCGAATCAAAACCCTCGAGATCTAACGGTAAAAACTCCTAAAATCCTTAGCCCTAGTTCACTTAGTTTAGGGATAATTAGCTTTTTATTAAATTCATATTAAGTGAAAAAGAAACTCCCACACGATTTCTGTTCACATAGGGAATCTAGGTTTCAAATTTCATCAATTTTGATTCATCCGATCGAAAGAACGAGCTCAAATATGGTTTCTAGGGCTCGGTCTGTAACTCAGTTGAATTGGGCTATATCCCAGCCGTTGATCTCTTGATCAACGGACGTGATTTAGCCATACCGCGGCTCTGATTGACCGCCAGCTCGGTCCCGCGGTTAATTTCATCGTCCGGCGGAATCTGGACCGTTGATCCAGAACCGCAGGGTTAACGTCCGCCGTCCGATCTTTCTCCGCGAGATCAGACCATGGGATTTAATCCGGACCGTTGATTCGTTATAGCGGATGATCGAACGGCCAGCGATACCTGCTGACTCGGATAAGTGAAACCGCGTGAAACAGCGGATGGCTGACGCGTGTCCACCGCCAAGCGTTTTGCCCCGCCGCCACCGCGGTTCCGTCCAGTGAATCAGATGGCGCCACGTGGCCAACCCGCCGCCATTTCTCTTTTAAAATGTTTTTAAAATCGTTTTTTTTATTCTAATTCCTTTCAAATAAATATTAAATTAATATTAGATAATAATATATATATTATATATTAATATATTTCAAAAAATTAAATATTCTTAATTGAAAATTACTATTAATTTAATTCTATAATTATATTTTAAATTGTATTAATATTAAATATTAATTATTATAAACTAATAATTAATATTTGAATATTAAATATTTTATTTAAATATTAACCATTAAGTAATAATTATCAAATATTAATTATTAAGTATTAATTATTTTAAATAGTTTACAACTTTAATTAATAGTTAAACTATTTAATATTTTAATTAATATTAAGTGGCATTATAACTTTAACTTATAATTAAATTATTTAATATTTTAAGTAATATTAAGTACCTTATAATATTAATTAACATTAAATAATTTCAAAATTTTGATTAATATTAAATCATTTAATATTATAATTAATATAAAATGTTTTATACTTTTGATTAATACAAAATTATTTTAAAATTTTAATTAATTGTAAAATCACTTAATTCTAATTAATATTAATTAATTTATAATATTAACTAATATCAAATGATTTACAATTTTAATTAGTAATTAAATTATTTAATATTTTTAATAATATTAAATATTTTACAATTTTAGTTAAATGTTGAATGATTTTAAGATTTCAATCAATATTAAATTATTTAATATTATTTAAGTGATTTTAAATATTCTAATAGATAATTAATTAATTTTCAATGATTTAATTAATTAATATTAAATGATTAATTAATTATTTTTTTTTGAATTATTCTAATTTTGAAATTAAATTAATTTAAATTACATCTCATGTTTCTATTAATTAAATATTTAACTATTAACTAATATTTAATTAATGATTAATAAATTGAATATTTTTGAAAATTAATATATATATCTATATAAATAATTTTAAAGTTTTAGAAAATTCTTAAAATTGAAATTAACTAATTTTAAAATTATTTCAATCATTACTTAATTTAAAATTATTTAAAAATCCCTTTTAATTGATTTAAACTTCAAAAATTCATAAGAAATTCATTTTAAATCAGAAAATTAAGTGTAATATATCAAAATTTTCAGAAAATTAAGCACTTTAATTTGAAATCAAATTTAGAGATCAAAACTTGATTAATTTTAACTTATTTTAATTACTTAATTATTTTAATATTTAATTAATATCTAATTAAATATTAAGCCAATTATTTTGAAAATTAAGAAACTTATTTTCAAATGATCTTAGTAGATCAGTAGATCTCTCAATTAGATATTAACATCACTCTAATCATATCTTAAGTATTCTTAATTTAAAACCTATATCTATATATAATTCTATGAATAGATTAAGTGTATTTTGGAATTATTTTGAAATATATACATAAATACTTAAATATTTTAGGTTGAGAGATCTACTTTGGAATTTTAAACATAGATCAGCATATTTGAATAAGAAATCTTATGGGAGTATTAGTGAATGATTATGCTCTAATCATTCACTAATCTAATTATTGTTCACATTTAATTAAGTATTAATTTATGCATGTTTAAGGACATACACACACCACTTAGTTTAAGGCTCTCTTAGACATAGGATTGATTGTGTTTATATGTGTATTTATCATGCATATGTTATATTGAGGGTTAGTAAAACCTTGATTTAAACCCAATTAACCTAGTGTCATTAAGGACAACAATTAAAAATTTATTTAGAGAACTTAGATTATTTCCAATAATTAGAATACATCTCCAATTGAGTTGAAACTTTGAACATTCAAACCTAGTGACACATACAACCTCAAGGAAAATTTTCACTAACGTTTGAGATCATTAAGCCACTTAACTACCTTAATCAAATTTGAACCTTAATTAAGCCATCTAACCTTCCAAAAATTACAATAAATCAAATTTAAATCCAAAAATTATACATAACCCCTCAAACTGACCAGAATTAAACCCCTAATAAATGAAAAATAAAAGCCCCTTGATTGGACTTCAAAATTAAGTTTAATTGGAGTTTAATTAAAATTCAATATTTAATTAATTTAATTAATTAAAAATAATTAAAAATTCCAGAAAATTTCCAAACACTTGGAAATCATTCCTTAGGTCATTCCTGACCTTTGGAGTTGATTTCAAGAAGTTTGGAGGCCATTTGGATCCAAATCACAAAAAGGGTCTCTAATTAAACAATTTCAAAAATTCAATAAATACTCAAAACTTCAAAAATTCATAACTAATTCAAATGAACTCCAAATTGAGCAAACTCAAAGGCATACAACTCATCTTAAGGTCTAATATTTATTTAAAATGTTAAGTTTCCAGAAATCAATCAATTTTGAAAAAGTCAACTTTTGGTCAAACCTTGTTCAAATTCAAGTCAAAACTTCAAACCTTCATAATAAAATGTAGAAAAATCCAATTTCAGTGTACTTACTGTCTAACTGATCGTATTAAGGTCTAGTATTTTAATAAAATATTAACTTTTCAGAAAAACTTTTATATCAAAAAGTCAACTTTTGACCCTTGAATTAAATCATTAAAATAATCCAGAAAATTCTAAAATTCAATAAATCATTAAAAATTCCAGAAAACATTAATTTGAACTTAAAACCAGCAACTAACCAATCTTAATTAAAATTTAATCAATTTTTAAACCTTAATCAAACTCAAATCACTTAATTATATCGGGTACCACTGGGTAACCTAGGCCTACGAGGCTATTAAATTAGCCCCAAGGAAGGTGAAATAAACATCACGGCCTCGGTGTGAAACAAAGGTGGTATCCAACAAATTATTAAATCAAATTTAAAATCAAATTCAAATCATTAAGATTTAAACTTTAATTAAAATACCCTTAAGCCTTCAACTTACTTGAATCTCAAGCAACTTCAATCAAGTGCCTATTTAGGACATATCAAAGCCACACAGCCTACCTCACACACATTAGATGGTTTGCTAGGACAACTAACTCTAGTCTTAGGCTAGGCCGGTGTTTATTTTTCTGCTGTGTGCCAGGTTTTCGAGCTTTTACTGCATGCTGTTTGCTATTAGTAGAATTGATGTGTTTGTTTACTTACTTATTGCACTCCGTGATGTGATTGATTGTACGATTAGATCTACCCCTAGGCTAGGGATGATTTGTACTAATTCAATCTTATGCAGGTGGCCATGCTCATACAGGGCATAAATTAAAGGGGGCAAAATTATAATTATTAAATTGCATAGGTGCTCCAGAAAATTGCTTAAGTCCCCCTTTAAATCAAAAAGAGCATGGCCAAGCGTGGCTGTGATTGAGTGTTTTAATTTCAAATATATAACTGCTTGGGATGTCAAATATAAACTGCTGATTATTAGGATAACCCTGCAGGTTGTTGAGTCTAGATTTTTAATTTTTAATTGATGTAATTTGAATGTAAATTGAGTTGTAAATTTAAAGTACTTTGAGATTGAGATGTTTAATCATACAATTTGGAATCCAAAGAGGAAGGAACATCCCTTAGGGGAGAGTTCCTATCCGTTTGGAGATCCAAATTAGGATGAAGTTTAAATATCCAAAGAGAAAAGATAACACCCTTATTCGGGGGGGGGAGTTTATTTTCATTTGGATATCCAGACCCGACGATCCAAGGAGTTCTAAGGAGACGAAGAAGTGAAGAACGAGAAGAATCTCAAATCTCAAAGTCACTTGAGTCTTAGGAGTAGAATCCGGGTTGTAGTCAGTGGTACTCGGCCACTTTACTTTCCTGCAGACCCTGGGTTGTATAATTAAGGGCACTTGCCTATGGACTTTCAGTTTGAGCATTTATTTAATTAATTTAATTAAATGTTGATTTGATTACTTGATGTTGATTGTGATTAAGGACTTGCATGCTTTTAGTAGTTTTTTGGCGCTTATTGCCTGTCGTATTTGATTTAGCCTGGAACCCGATCGGAGGCTCGTGAGGGTACGGTCATCAACCTTTTCTACTTAAATAAAATTAAAATTTTTAAGCTCAGATAGAAACTCTAACGCTCTTAAGAAGTAAGCCCGGACTCGTCGGGAGTTTTTCATGCATATATATTGACTTTTCTCATCCGTGTTAGGCACCTCCCCGCCTGCGGGTTCTGGCAGACCACCTGACCTATTAGGGTGCAGTTCTGTCCAAGGGGATATTGTGCAATCTCTAGGATAAAACCTATTTTTAAGCCTATTTTAAAACTGCTTCATATTGATTTAAGCATTTTATCGAGTCAACTAGCATGCATTGCATTAGATATAAATTAAAAATTGAGTCTAAATTTTAATTGCATTTCTAGCGTAGACATTTAACCCAATATATGTTAAGGGGTCAATTAGGATTTGCTCTAGATGTCGACCCCAATTCTTTAAACCAATCTTAATCAATGTCCTTAACCACCCTATATTTAAAGACTTTGACTCATGGTTTTAAAAGCGTTTAGGTGGTTTAGCTGGCTCCCCAATCCAGGCCGGGGTAAGTCCAGGATTGCATTGCATTAGCTAGGTTCTGGGTCACTGATTCTCAGTACCCATTTTAGACTTAGGTTCTGAGGCAGATGTTCAATCCTAAGACCTCAATCTTCCAGGAATCTAATTCCCACTTTCTAATAAAATTGATCACTTAAACATTAAATCTTTTTCAATCTAATTCAATCCCAACACTTAGGATAGGTTGGGGTGTTTCTGAAGCAATTCAGAATCTTAAAGCACCTCCTACCATTCTTCCTTTGACTCCAGAAATAAGTGCTCAACCTTGAACCATTCCCACTTGAAATCCCAGTCCTTAACCTCCTTGATATCAAGCTTTGAAAATCTTTAATAAAATTCGTATCGCTATTTTAATCGAGAGTATTCGTAGGAAATTTTCTGGTTTCCTACGATGTAATTAACTACGAGGGCTTGCGCTCGTAGGAGATTTAGAAACCCAGACCTGATTTCAAAATCAAGCTTTTTCAAAATCCTCAATTAATTATCTTTGGGAAATTCAAAATTCAATGATCATTATCGTCATTTTCAAATGATCGATAACAGACAATATCCTCTTTCTTTGGAAGATATATCGTACTATTATTGTAACTTTGATTATGAAATTAATGATCTCTTTACTGGATTATTATAGTTAAACATTGGATTAAACATCATTCTGATTCTTCGGGATTATATGTTGTTTCTCCTAGAGTTTGACTACGATAATCAGGATAAATCAAGATTTATAATCTGAACCTATTAGGGAACGATATGTTCACCTTCCGAGGTGACATATCATTCATAATAAGTGTTCGATTATAAAATTTAAAATTCCAGAAATTAAACATTTCCCAAAGAAAATTAAAACACTTTTCAAAACCATATATTTTTTCAATCAAACAAAAAAATGGCGACTCCGCTGGGGAAAATCTCTCTCTCCATCTTTAATAGCGATATAAATTTTATTGCATCGGTAGTTTTGACTACCTTTCTTCTGTTGGTCCCTCTACCCATTTCTCCCTTGGGTGAGTGTGGCCAACTCAATTAAGACATGTGAAAAGAGAGGTGAGTATAGGAAACCTCCCTCCAAATTTGGCTTTGACATTTTGCCTCCAAGTTCATTGGTAGAGCGAAAGAGTCAAGCTGAGCTTTTCAAAATCTTTCTGTACATGTTGCAAACTTGCATGCAAATAAATCATAGCGTGCTAAGTTTCACAATTTACAGAAGATTTCTTTAACTTTAAAGTCATAATTTCAACTGTCTAGCAAAATCTCATTATCTTCAAATCTCAATCGATTCCTATATCTTATCATTACATATAGGATTGTAACTTCTATAATTCAATATGTGTGATAGGATATAGATTCCTCTTCCAAATTTTAATCTAAAGTTTGAAATTTTCTGGTTAATCTAACCTTCGACATTTCAATCCCGCATCACTAGTCGGAATGAAAGAGTCGGGTTAGCTTATAACATCCCCCCTATTTTTGTAAACCGTTATGTTGAACATACATTCAACACTTCGAGTTTCAAAATAAGGGGAGATGCTGTCGAAATTTCAAATTTTTCAAACATCTATTTTCAAATCATAATAATCATTGCAACTATATATTCTACGATAATGATTGTAGTTGTATATAGTTTATATATTTTCAACTTCTCCGGTCGTTTCAGTCCTTGACATTCCATTCTGAATCACTCATCAGAATGAAAGAGTCAGGTTGATTTCCTAGAATCTCCCTCTTATAGGTTTGTAAATTGTTATGTTGGACATATGTTCAACACTTCGAGTTTCAAAAATAAGGGGAGATGCCGCCAGATTTTCAAAATTTTTAAATCTCTTTTCAAAATCAATCAAGTTCAAAATGCATTGCCATATATTTCTCTATAACAATTGTTGTAGCTTAATATATGCAATATATATTCAAATTTTTCCGGATAAATTAATCTTTAACATTTCATTTTAAATCATTCTTTTAAAATGTAAAGAGTCAAATGATTTTCCCTAGCTTTCCCTAACATTTGTAAACCGTCGAGTTGAATGCAAATTCAGCACCTCGAGTTTCAAAAATAAGGGGAGGTGCTGCCGGAAATTCAAATTTTCAAAAATATCCGTTCAATTCTCTTCAAGTTTTAATCGTCACGTGTCGAATGTTCTTCTACAATACTTCTTGTAGATAAACATTGACAATTCAAATTCAACATTTATTTTCAGTATCTTTCAAATCTTTGAACTCTGACATTTTATCTTTGATAAGATATAAAGAGTCGAGTTCCTTCCTGTAAAATGTTCCCTAATGTTTGTAAACTGTCTTGTTGAATGCAAATTCAACACCTCAAGTTTCAAAAATAAGGGGAGATGCTGCCGGATTTTTGAGTCATTCAAATTCCCTTTCAATTCAAAAACAGTTTTCACTATCACATGTACTACTACAACATTCTCTTGTAGTATAATATGTACTATTTCCATATTCAAATTTAATCATCTAGTCTTTTCATCAAGTCAAATCTCTGACATCTTATCCCTAGCCTGATCAGTGGGATAAGAGAGTCGAGTCAAAACTCCTTGATTTTCTTTGATATTTTGTTAACTATTAAGTTGAAATCAAATCCGACTTATTGGTTTCAAATAGTCAAAAAAAATCTTTCAATTTTCAAAATTTCAAACCCCCGTCAAATTCTTTCAAATCAAATCCAGACCATTGTTGTTATACGTTCTCTACAATATTCTCTTGTAGTTGAACATATACAACAAAAATTCAAATTTTCTTCAAGTCAAAATTGATATCTATACTTTATCACTATATATCGGATTATAGTTCCCATAATTCAATTTATGTGATAAAATATAGAAAATTTCTTGTCAAAATTCAAATTCAAAAGTTTGATTCAAATCTTCTCTTTCAAATTTCAGACAATCAAATCTTCTGCAATGGCTGGGAAACTTCTGTTCTCTGTTGACCGAGACCTCCAAGTCGAAGAGTTAATTCATAGCAGTGCGATTCAGTTTGGGATGGGTTTCAAAACTCTTAAACTGTCTGTTAATGGTGGAACAATCATCAATCTCGCTGCTGAGGGCGAGAATGGTCCAGTAGTGCAACTAGCTATGGGAGCTACGAGTGACCTTCCCCCAGTGTTGGAACTGGCAGCAGGTGCTACCCTTACACCTTCTGTACCCTCAGTCCAGAGTGAGGACAAGAAAATTGAAGTAAAATCACTGTTTGGCACTAAGAGTGCTAGAAAGAACTACCTGAGAAGGATAAGGAAGAAAATCACCAAGTCAAGGAAGATAGCTGAACAGAAAGCCCTGAGTTTAGTTGAGCCCGAGGCTGCTAAGGAGCTGCCTATCCCTGCCTCTTCTCCACTCCTGAAAGGGAGTCGTTTTCACCCCCTCGCAGCTGCTGCAGGGGAGGAGAGAGTCACGCGGATTGCTAGCTCTCCACCTAGCCCAGTCGACTATACTGTTAAGAGAACCACTAAGGAGAAGAACACTTTGAGAACTAGGATGTTAAGGAACATCATTCATACCTGTGCTGCTGAGACAGGTCAGACCAAAGAATAATATGTGAGACACCTGAAGGGGGTGATCTCACACAAGCTTGAAAAAGAAGTTTTAAAGGAAGAAAAGTCTGAAGCAAGAAACCTGACTCCTCAGCCAGTGAGGAGAAACAAAAAGTTTGTTGAGCAACCAGTTGCCTCAGTATTAGTGGATGGATATCATTGGGTGCCTCGTCTCCCAACTACCAAAACTGAGGAGATAGTTTTAACTGGGTCTGGTAGGAGTCACCCTCTCAGTGGTAGACCTCCAGTTCCCCCTTCAAGACTCTTAAAGTTGGCCCCTGTGATAGCCAAATCAAAAGAAATTGTCAAAGACTTACAACCAGTTGATGTTAAGGGTAAGAGGCCCATACCTTTGGATGAACCTTATGTGCCAATGAAGATAAGCAGAACTGTTGGGATTCAGATTAGAGAGACACCAGTTAAGACACCAGTTCAGTCACTAATTCATTTACCAGTCTAGTCACCTGTTAAGGTCCCCCGACTCCTTATTCAGGGATGTGAGGATTCTCCTCAGATTGATGTTGGAGTTCCTACAAGTCAAACTCCTTCGTCACCTGTTAGGTTAGATATCCCTCACCCTGTTGAGGATGTCACCCTCACGACTACCGACCCCGGGACAGTCGGAGGGGAGGGGACAGAACTTGAGGACGATCAGGAAATGTTAGATCAGTTAGTAGCAGAACCTACTGCTGATGACTTGAAAATTCAAGAGGTCCTCACCCAGTTCGGAGATGAGGAATTCGAAGAGATGATCAACTATAAGGGGTACCTAACAATCGACCTCGAATCAATTGAGGATAGACCGATCGATGAGGTGGTACAGGAAATAAGGGACATACTTAAAAACAAGGCAATTGAAGCCTTTGATCCAGAAGCAGATGATCTGATGGAAGAAGATTCAGCTGGGAACATTTGCATGGTGGAGACCAGAGCATCAAATAAAGATGCTGAGCCTTCAAGACACCGATCTGGTAAAGAAGAAGCTTCTGCAGCAGTAGATTCAGACTCCGATGGATCAATTAAATTGAATGAGAAAGATGAATACATCAAGAGTCTGAAAAATAAAATTGAACAGATGATGCTCAGAATGGAACAGATGCAAAATTAGATGATCAAAGCACAGCAATCTCAATCCGAGCAGTTGCAACCTACAACACACACAGTGGGTGAGCACAGCAGGAAAATAGAATCAAGTCCTAGAACTCCAGAGGTTGCTTCCCCAACCTCTCCAGTCGATAAAGATATCCGCCAGATGATCGAAACCTAGGTAAGGGAGGCCTTAGCCCATTCTCAAGGGACTGTATCTATTCCAAAGGGTAGACCCTACCCTGAAGAATATGATTCAGTCTCTTATCCTAAAGGCTTTGTGCCACCTTCATTCAAAGTTTTTAGTGGTTTAGAAAATCCAAGACAGCACCTGGACCACTTCCGAGCAAAATGTTGCAACGCAGGAGGGTCAGATGCTCTACTCTTTCGCCAGTTTGTGAGTAGTCTATCCGGTATTACTTTTGAATGGTACGCAGATCTACCTAATGGTTCAGTGAAAACATTCACAGAGCTCGAGAGTCTATTCTTAAAGAGATTCTCAGGAGCCTAGCAGCGTGTAACCGTTGGTGATCTCGTCATCGAAAAACCAAAACCGGGAGAGTCTTTGGCTAAGTACATCTTGAGATGGTGAAATCTCTCGATGAAGTGTGAACCCCAGTTGCAAGAGCAACATGCAGTGGATATTCTTTTAAAGAATATCCACGGGCCTATTGCTTTTCTCCTGAAGGGTTTCACTATCAAAACCTTCGAAAAACTTTTGAATAAAGCTAGTAATCTACAGGAAGAGGCTTCCAAAATGCCATTCCTGAAGGATTCTACTGAGGAAAAGAAAGCTAGCAAACCATTGAAGTCCTTTGAAAAGAGAACAGCAATGGTTTTAGCTGTTGATAAGGGGAAGAAACCAATGAATGTTCAGTCCAGTAATTCTCCAACACAACAAACTCAGAAATCTCCACCTTTTCAGGTAACTTCTCAACCTACAAGAGATTCTCACCCGATTTCTTTTAAAGAGAGATTGGCTCGTACATATCCATTTAAAAGGGAGTCGGTGAGAAAGATCTTTAAAAGTCTTCAGAAGAAGCCAGATTTTCGATTGCCGGAGGCCAAGAAGCCGGAAGAGACAAATAAGAAGGATGATCCAATGTTTTGCCCCTACCATCGCATGTTAGGCCACACAATCGAAGACTGCATCGTCTTCAAAGATTGGCTAGAAAAGAACTTCCGTCAAGGTAATATTATAATTCCAAAGGAGTACCTGGTCGATCCGGATCAGGGGTCTGTCAAATCTATCTCAGGTATGAATTCTAACTTTTCTCTGTCCATTGAAGATGGTTGGGATATAGCACTATCCCGGGCATTTAAAAAGTCGATTAATAAATCTTTTCGTCTTTCTCAACAGTTACCGACGAGAGCCCGGGACCCGATCTGGGAGGTTGACCTCGAGGCTTCGCAGGAGGACATTGGGACAGTTTCCTCTCCAGTAGTTTTAGGAACTACTGTATTAAATAAAAATGAAAAGAGTGAACTTTCTGTAGAGAGGAAATTTGTTGATGAGAGATATGTACAAGTGGTTGATGGTGGCTTAAAACCTCTGTCACCACTGAAATTATCTGACTTTTACTTTGCCCCATCAAAGGCAAAGGGTCAAAAATTAAATAAAAAGTCTGATCCTTCTGCTCATATTTTGATGATTAATGTTGAGAATGAAGACGTAAATGACTCTTCTATTGAAAATAATCAAGAACAAGTTGAGATCAATCAAGAAATTCAAACACTCAACTCTCCAGATTTGACTCTTCAAGAGAGAAATGAATCTGACGTCTTATCAGATAGTGAAACCCCTGAAATTAACTTTCAAGGGAGTCCTGTCGTGATAGACTTTTCAGACCCGGACTCTCGCTCAGATAACGACAATCAATCGCCTAAGGAGAGTGTAGACTCCCCTGTAGTTTGTTCTTCCGATGAAGTCGTGCAAGTACAACTACGTGGTGGGAAGGTCTTACCCCCTAGGCTACCTCCTCAGGATAAAGGAAAACAAGTTGTTTCTGATGATCCAATTCAAATCCCCGCTCAATAATCAACTCCAATTCTTTCAGATCCACTGGGTCCCAACGTTAATGTTCCAAGTGTTGATTACAATGTCTTAGCTCACCTTAGGAAGTTGCCTGCCAAATTGAGCATTTATGATGCCCTTGTCCTTTCAAAAGAGATGAGGGAGACTCTAATTAAAGCACTTCTCGACCCAGAGATTTGCTTAGCTCAATTAGCCTCAACTTCTGAGGAAGAAGCTTTGTACTTTAAGGAAATCCCTGGGGTTACCTTCTCCGACGAAGATTTACTCCTTGGAACTGCCGACCACAATCGTCCACTTTACATCACAGTAAATGTGGGTAAGTTTAAGTTATCAAGAGTTCTAGTTGACCCGGGTGCATCGGTCAACATGATGAACATAAAGACTCTCGCATACCTTAGAATTTATACTAGCAAGCTCTCAACTGACAAGTTAGTGCTTCGTGGGTTCAATGAAAAGGGCGAGAAGGCTTTAGGTTCAGTTACCCTTCTTCTAGAGATAGGAGAATTGAAAACTGAATCGAAATTTCATATAATTGATTCGGTAATGTCCTTTAACGCGCTCCTAGGAAGGCCCTGGATCCATGAGTATAGGATGGTTCCTTCTACCCTACACCAATGCATCAAGTACCAACGAGATGGCATTGAGTTTGAAATTAAGGGTGATCTGCAACCATTCTCAATTCACGAGATCGGGATCTACGAGGATGCGGCGTACTATGTTCTTAAAGGGTCCACTACCTGTTCTAAGGTAGAGATCAACGTCAAGGAGGAAAAGGCAGAAACTCAAAGTTCAAAAGCAATTCAAAGATTGAGAAAAGAAAAAGTCAAAAATCAAAAGAGACAAAACTCAAGTAGTGAAGACGACGTCGAGCGTGTGATCTTCAGGCCTCCAAACATTATACCTCAAAGAGGTGGGAGGATGGCCCAAAGAGCACGCGGCGAGGTTGCCCTTCAATTGCAAAAAGAAATTCCCCGATCTATGTCAAACTTGAAACAAGTTCTGATGAAGATTCAAGAAAAAGGGGTGCCAGATTTGCTTTTGACTATACAAAAATCAATCCTCCTTCGAAGTTTGATCTCACTTTAGAATCGGATAACGACCAGGAGGATACAAAATTAAATATTCAAAGTGACGAGCCTGAATTGAGTCTGTATGAAAAGCTTAATAGAACGGTTGAATCCTTAACCTTAACCCCACTGTCTGCTGACAGGGTCTCAGGGTTAGTAATTAAGGATGCTCCAAACTTAGATGGAGAAGTAAGGAAAGCCAAGAAGTTCTTCCCTGGCTCTTCCTCCTCAAGGAATGAAGATGATGTAATCCTTGAAGAGGCAAATTTCAATGAATTAATGGAACTACCTTTTGGCTACTTTCCTGCTGGTGTTAAGTCTCTTATCTCTAAAGGTTTTGCTCCGAGTCAATGGACTAAGGGTCAGGCTAGATACCACGAAAGTCTTTGGAATTCAATATTTAATAAACATTGGACCAGTGGTATCGGCTTTAGTACCGTTAGGTCGTTTGACGATGACGAATTTTGTCTAATGATAACTAGTCGTCCTGAATTTAAAAATGTCCCTACTGAAGTCATTGATTCATTCAATGGACTTTGTTTGGAGACTTTTGATGATTCTGATGAACTTCAGGTTCGGGATGCACCCCCTGAATTCGAAGAAGAAATTAAATCAACAGTCGATGAACTTAAAGAAATCAACCTTGGAACAGAGGATAACCCTCGCCCCACTTTCATAAGTTCTTTGTTGAGTGAGGATGAGTCTAAGGATCTAATTCAACTTCTATCCGAGTTTAAAGATTGCTTCGCCTGGACATACGACGAAATGCCGGGGTTGTCCGCTGACGTAGCAGTCCATAAACTTGAAATCCGGCATGATGCCATTCCTGTCAAGCAAGCGCCACGACGCATGCGTCTGGAGATCGAACAACAAGTCGTTTCTGAAGTCAAGAAGTTGGCAGAGGCCGGATTTATTCGAGAAGAACAATATCCTTCTTGGGTAGCCAGCGTTGTGCCAGTTCGAAAGAAAAATGGTCAAATCCGAGTCTGTGTTGACTATAGAGACCTGAATAAGGCATGTCCTAAGGATGAATTTCCTTTTCCAATCCCAGAACTCATGGTGGACATTGCCTCCTCGCACGTTGTTTTCTCCTTTATGGATGGCTCGTCTGGTTATAATCAAATCAAGATGGCCCCAGAAGATGAGAGAAACACTGCATTCAGAAGTCCTATAGGGATCTTTTGTTATAAAGTGATGCCCTTTGGCCTCAAAAATGCTGGTGCAACCTACCAGCGGGCCATGACTCATATCTTTGATGACTTAATACATAATCAAGTCGAATGTTACATCGACGATTTAGTTGTCAAGAGCAGAGTAAAAGAGGCTCATCTTTATGATTTAAGAATTATTTTCGAGCGGTTGCGCCGCTACGACCTCAAAATGAATCCCTTGAAGTGCGCTTTCGGCGTCACGTCAGGGAAATTCTTAGGTTTCGTAGTCAGGCACCGTGGAATCGAAATTGATCATGCCAAAATTGAAGCTATCTTAAATATGCCGCCTCCTAAGAGTCTCACTCAACTGAGATCTCTCCAGGGCAGACTGGCAAATATAAGAAGGTTCATTTCTAATCTTTCTGGAAGATGTCAACCATTCTCTGTCCTAGCTAAAAAGGACGCCAAATTCATTTGGGACGAGAAATGTCAAAATGCTTTCGAAAATATCAAACAATACCTGACAAATCCGCCAGTTTTGGCAGCCCCCATTCCGGGAAGACCTTTAATCCTTTACACTGCAGCCCTTGACGAATCTCTTGGGGCTCTTCTAGCTCAAATCAATGACGATGGAAAAGAGAATGCCCTCTACTACCTGAGTCGGAGATTACTCCCAACGGAAATCCGATACCCTGCAATTGAGAAACATTGCCTTGCCTTAGTCTTTGCAGCACAAAAACTAAGACATTACATGCTTTCTCATCAGGTCAGTCTGATTTCCAGTGTCAACCCCCTGCAATATCTTATGACCCGGCCCACGTTGTCAGGACGTCTGGCTCGTTGGTCTATGATATTGTTACAATTTGAAATCACTTTCATTCCCCTGCATGCTGTGAAAGGGCAGGCCGTCGCCGACTTCCTTGCGGCACACCCGCTACCGGCGGAATCTCCTCTAAATAATGATTTACCTGATGAGCAAATCATGAGTTTCAAGGAATCCAATGTTCAAACCTGGGAAATGTATTTTGATGGTGCAGCGTCCTCTCAAAGGGGCAAAACACCTCAATCCACTATTCCTGGGAAAGCCGGAGTCGGTCTGGTTTTCATAACACCGGATAAGGGAATGATGCACTTTTCCTACCATTTATCAGAATCTTGTACGAACAACGAAGCTGAGTACGAAGCTTTGATAACTGGTCTGGAACTTGCAATCCTAATGGAGATTAAAGAGATTAAGATCTATGGTGACTCTCAACTGGTGATCAACCAAGTTGCAGGGACCTATAAGGTTTTGAATCCTAAACTCCTAAAATATCACCAATACACAATGCACCTACTCGAGAAGATTCCCATTGTAACTATGTATAGGGTTCCTCGTGGAAGCAATTCCTCGGCGGATGCCCTAGCAAAGCTTGCAAAGGAATTTGCTTACCCAGAAGAAGACTTCATCCCTATAGAAGTTCAGGGTCGTCAAGTCCTGTCCCCTGTAGACATGGAATACCTCAACAATCAATCTTCCCAAGTCCTTTCTACATCTTCAGCAGTCGATGAAGAATAAGATTGGAGACAACCAATAATCAAGTATTTACAAGAAGGCAAGCTTCCCCACGACAGGTCTTTTGCCAATCAAATTAAGAAACATGCCCTGTCATATGCACTAGTCAACGATACGTTGTACCGACGATCGTTCGATCAGATGTGGCTCCACTGTTTAGACAAACGAGAGGCCTTGAAGATCGTTAACGAAGTCCATGCTGGACTGTGCGGTGCTCATCAATCGGGTCCTAAGATGAAAATGAAAATCAAAAGACTTGGTTACTACTGGCCAACGATGATTGACGATTGCATGAAAATTGCAAAATGTTGTCATCAATGCCAAGTTCATGGTGTGGTTTTACATCAGCCGCCTAATGTGTTGCATCCTACGATAGCCTCGTGGCCCTTCGAAAGTTGGGGCACGGATATCGTCGGGCCAATTGACCCTCCTTCTTCAAGGGGTCATCGCTTCATCTTAGCAGCGACTGATTACTTTTCAAAGTGGGCAGAAGCAATACCACTAAGAAATGTAACATCACATCATGTAATGAAATTCTTTTGTGACCATATCGTATATCGATTCGGCGTGCCTCACAGAATCATATCCGATAATGGGTCTGCTTTCAAGTCTACAAAAATCAATAACTTTGCAAGTCGCCACAGTATTGATTGGAGATACTCAACGATCTATTACCCACGGGCTAATGGATTGGCTGAGGCCTTCAATAAAACCCTGGTACAAATCATCAAAAAGACCCTGGATGACAATAAACGTCAGTGGGATGAGAGGTTGGTGGAAGCTCTGTGGGCCTACAGGACCACATATCGAACCCCGACCCAATCCACACCGTTTGCACTAGTGTATGGGTCCGAGGCCGTACTCCCTCTGGAAATTCAAATCCCTTCACTCAGAACTGCAGTCCAGAATCAGATCACAACAGAACAGAATGCACAACTTCGACTTGAAGAACTTGAGGGTCTTGAAAAACGTCGTCTCCAAGCCCAACAGAATCTAGAACTTTATAAAGCCAGAATGGTTCAAGCTCATGATAAGTTAGTGCGACCTAGAACCTTCCGAGTAGGCGACTTGGTCTTGGTTCTTCGGAGGCCTATCTTAGCCCACCGAAAGCTCGGTGGAAAGTTTGAACCAACCTGGGAAGGACCCTTCGTAGTGGAAACAGTTTACGAAGGAGGCTCGTATCAGCTAGTGGATTGTAAAGGAGATCACCCAATGCTTCCTGTAAACGGGCGATTCCTGAAAAAATACTATGCTTGATGTAGCTCGAATTTTGAAACAATAAAATTTTCAAATTTTGAATCTATTCAGCTCAATTTTGTCCAAATTTTTCAAAATCCCAAATCAAAATTCAAAATTCGAAATCAAATTCAACATCAATTAAAATCAAATTTCAAATTCAAAATTTTCAAACTCAAAACCAATTCGAATCAAATTCAAAACACATCACAGTTTTAAAACCCTTCAAATTCAAATGCGTCAAATCAAATTTCAAATTCAAACACTTTCAAATTTAAATTCAAAAATCATTCAATTCTCAAGTTCCAGAATTCAAATTCGATCCTCTATGTGAAGCAAGTTTCCTTCACATATGATCATTCCTGACCCGATCCTCTATGTGAAGCAAGTTTCCTTCACATATGATCATTCCTAACCCGATCCTCTATGTGGAGCAAGTTTCCTTCACATACGATCATTCCAGACCTGATCCTCTATATAGAGCAAGTTTCCTCTATATATGATCATTCCAGACTTGATCCTCTGTATAGAGCAAGTTTCCTCTGTATACGATCATTCTAGACCTGATCCTCTATATAGAGCAAGTTTCCTCTATATACGATCATTCCAGACCTGATCTTTTGTGTAGAGCAAGTTTCCTCTGCACATGATCATTCCTGACCTGATCCTCTGTATAGAGCAAGTTTCCTCTATACACGATCATTCCAGACCTGATCTTTTGTGTAGAGCAAGTTTCCTCTGCACATGATCATTCCAGACTCGATCCTCTATATAGAGCAAGTTTCCTCTATACAGGATCATCCAGATCTGACTCTCTATGTAAAGCAAGTTTCCTTTCCATACGATCATTCCAGACCCGATTCTGTGTGAAGCAATGCTTCCTTCTCACAGAATCTTCCAGTTTCTTTTCCTTAAGGACAGATGTGAGTCACCGTGCTTTCTTTCCTTAGGATTAGATCTTCTAGTGGTGGAGCACGCCCTCTGTGGCACCATCCTAGATTCAAAATCCAGACCCGATTCTGTGTGAAGCAATGCTTCCTTCTCACAGAATCTTCCAGTTTTCTTTTCCTCAAGGACAGATGTGAGTCATCGTGCTTTCTTTCCCTAGGATTAGATCCTCTAGTGATGGAGTATGCCCTCTGTGGCACCATCCTAGGTTCAAAATCCAGATCTGACCTTCTGTGGGGAGCAATACTTCTTTCCCTCAGGGTCCTCCAGTCTTCTTCTCCTTAAGGACAGATGTAAGTCATCGTGCTTTCTTTCCTTAGGATTAGATCTACTAGTGATGGATAACGCCCTCTGCGGCACCATTCTAGTTTCAAAATTCAAATCTTTAAGTCTGATCTCCTATAGGAAGTAATACTACTTTCCTATACGATCATCCAGTTCTCTTTTCCTTAGAGTAAGCATTCTCCTTCTCCTAGGATTAGATTCCCCAGTGATGGAGTAAGTCCTCTATGGCACCGTCTTGGGTTTAATTTCAAAATCCAGTTCTCTCCTCCTTAGGGTAGGCATTTCTTCCTTTCCTTAGGATTAGATTCCTTAGTAATGGAATAAGTCCCCTGTGGCACCGTCCTGGAATCAATTTCAAATTCCAAAATCAAACTCTCTTCTCCTCAAGGTTAGGCTTTTCCCCTTCCTTCAGGATTAAACTCCTCAGTGATGGAATAAGTCCTCTATGGCACTGTCCTGGGTTTAATTTCAAAATCCAGTTCTCTCTTCCTTAGGGTTAGATGTTTCTTCCCTTAGGATTAGATCCACTAGTTGTAGAGTATGCTGTTTCTAGCACTACCCTAGTATCCTTTCAAATCTAGTTTTCTAAGGTTAGGATTTTCCTTTCCCTTAGAATCAAATTTAGACTCGATCCTCTGTAGTTAGTAATTCTTCCCTTCTATATGATCATCCAGACTTTCTTTTCCTGTAAGGATAGGATTCTTTCCCTTCCTTAGGATTAGATCCACTAGTGGTAGAGTATGCTGTTTCTAGAACTACCCTAGTATCCTTTCAAATCTAGTTTTCTAAGGTTAGGATTTTCCTTTCCCTTAGAATCAAATTCAGACTTGACCCTCTATAGGTAGGAATTCTTCCTTTCTATACGATCATCCAGACCTTCTTTTCCTTTAGGGTTAGGACACTCCTTCCTTTAGGATAAGATCTACTAGTGGTAGAGTACGCTGCCTCAGCACTACCCTAGTATCATCTCAAATTCAAACTTCTAGGGGTAGGATCTCCTTCCCTTAGATTCATTTCAAATTCAATCTTTTAGGGTTAGGTTTTTCTTTCCCTCAGAATCAAATCTGAATTTAATCCTTTATAGTTAGGAGTTCTTCCTTTCTATAGAATCACCCAGACTTCCTTCTCCTTTAGGGATAGATTTTTCCTTTCCTTTAGGACTAGACCCACTAGTGGCAGAGTACGCTTTTTCTAGCACTACCCTAGTATATATATTTAAACTCCAATTCCCCAGGGACAGATTTCTCATTCCCTTAGGATCAAAACTCTAGACTTGACCATTCTATTCGGTCAACACCAATATGTGCAATAGAACTACATTCTATTACACATATTGGGGGTCCATTTGTTGACCTCATTTTTGTATGAGCTCAGTAGGACCAATCCAGACCTTAGGATCTTTCCAATCCTTAGGATCAATCTTAACTCCAGGATCAATCTGATCTTAGATCAATCCAAACTTTAAGGTCAATCCAAATTCAAATCAATCCTGACCCCAGATCAATACAATTTAAGATAAATCTAGATTCTAGGATTCTCCTAGACTTCAGACCCTAGGATCAATTCTAGACCCTAGGATTCTACCTGATTCTACATCATATAATCCTCTTAGACCTTAGGATTCTCCTAGATCTATCTAGAGCTTAGGATTCTTCTAGATCCTAAGACTATTCTAGATTCCAGGCCCTAGGACTTCCAGACCCTAAGATCCTCCTAGAAATCAAACCTTAGGATCTACTCTAGATCCTAAGATCCTTCTAGATCTTGAATCTTAGGATTCCTAGATCTTAGGATTCCTAGATCTTAGGATTCTTCTAGATTCTAGGATCTCCCCAGACTCCAGTCCCTAGGATCTATTCTAGACCCTAGGATTCCCTTAAGTTGATTTGGACCCTAGGACCTATTCTAAATCCTAGGATTCTTCTAAATCAATCCAAGCTTCAATTCAATCTAAGCTTAACTCAAATCATATCATTCAAACTCAAAATCCAGCTTAAATCCAGAAATTCAGGTTTAAACCTAAGGCTAAAGGTCTAAGTCCTAAAAGCCTTTTCCAGTGAATCTTTGAACATTTCAAAACCCTATCAAATGACCTCTGATTCAAGATCTATCAGTTCCACACTGATATGACATGTATTTAGAGGCAACCCTCCAAATTTGAGCTCATTCTGAGATCTCTAACCCCAGAAACTGAATTAAAATCCAAAGGTTGTAAAACCTTCAAATATTTACAATCTATGCCACTGGACCTACCACCCAGTGGATTTTGACCCTGGAGCTTTCTCCAAAGCCTCCAATCACCTCCAGACCCTTGATTATGACCTATTGAGCATTAAACTGCATTTTTTTGGACTCAATTTGACCCCCAGTTGACTAGGGGTCAAAATGACCAAAATACCCCTAGGGGGTGTAACTGGTCACTTGAACCAAATGACCTCCAAATCAAATGCAGTCACTTCCAGCAAATTTCAAATGTCAAACCAAACTCATTGAACCCAGAACCAGCCCCTGGGTCAACCTGGTTGACCAAGTCAACATAGTTGACCTAGAAGGCCCCTTTAGGGTCAAAACAGGTCATTTTGACCAAATGACCTCCTCTGACCTTGGGACCACCTCCATTGGTCTCCAAATGTCATTTCAAATCTGTTGAACCCATTTCCAGACCTTGGACCCACCTGGTTGACCAGGTCAACCAGGTTTGACCTAAAGGCCCATTAAGGGCCCAAATAGGTCATTTCGACCAAATGATATCTCCAGACTTTGAGACCACCACCAGTAGACTCAGAATATTAATCTGAATTATTTGAACCCAATCCCTGACCCTGGGTCAACCTGGTTGACCAAGTCAACCTAGTTGACTCATTAGGCCCATTAAGGGCCTAAACAGGTCATTTGATCTAGATGACCCATTTAAACCCTAAAACCACTTCCACTAGACCCCATTCATCATTTCAAACCATTCCAGTTCAAACCCTAACCTTGGGTCAAGCTAGGTTGACCAAGTCAACCCAGTTGACCCATTAAGCCCATTAAGGGTTCAAATAGGTGATTTGATCTAAATAACCTATTCAAACCCTCAAATCACATCTACTAGACTTCAAACATCATTTCAAACCTTTTTGAACCTAATTATTGACCCTTGGCCAACTGAGATCAAGTCCAGTCAATGTTGACCCAGGTACTCCTTAAGGATTTACATAGGTTATTCTAACCTATTTGATCCAATCAAATCCCTTATACTTTCAATTTCATTTTAAGTAATGATCCAGATATAGTCAAACTTATTTGGAGTCAAACCATGTCAAGTTTGACTTGGCCAAACTCCAATTCATGGTCAAACTCATTATCATTAGTTAACCTCAATCAATTTGAACTATCCAATCTATATCAAGCTTCAAATTGACTCCAACTTATGGCCTAATCATGTCCTATCCATAGGTTAATCAAACCCAAGCTAGGTTGACCAAGTCAACCCATTAAAACTTGGTCAAACTTCATTAACTTGCTCATGCTTTGAACCTACACCCTCCAAATTTATTTGGGCTTAGTCAACCAGTTTATTAAGCCCCCCCATTGCCACCTCAGCTCTCCCTTGACTGTTGACTAGTCAACTTAGTCAACAAAAGGATGTAAGAGGCTTAAGAGTGATTAAAGTTGGTTAAATCACTTCTTAAACTTAACCCACTCCACTCAAAACCCCTCCAGCAGCTTTAGGGTGTTCTAGAGAATTCCTAGAGCCATCTCCAACCCTTAGATTAAGATCAAACAGCTCTTAATCATTCCACATGGTTGCTAGGTGACGAAACAAGCTTTCCACCTAGGATGTACCTTTGTCCTTGATTCTCTCTGCTCTTAACTACTCCCAAGACAGGTGGCAACATCTTAGCAAGCCCTTAAGTCAATCCCAGCCATCCAATAAGTTCAGGGACGTTTGAATAGGGTAAGACCCCATTTGGAACCCTCATTCGAACCCTAGCCCTCTCTTACTATCTAAGCCTCTCCAGACCCAGCCTCCAAGTTCCCTGAGCTCCAAATTCCTCCTTCATTCATTCCCGATCAAAACCCACCGTCAAAGTCCCGCCGGCGATGACCCTCCGGCGAGCTCAAACTATAATCCATCCAAGGCCCAAAGCAGACGATCTAGAGCGTTTTGGACCACGGATTCAAGAGAAGAAATATACGAGGACAGCCTACAAGCTCAACCGAATCAAAACCCTCGAGATCTAACGGTAAAAACTCCTAAAATCCTTAGCCCTAGTTCACTTAGTTTAGGGATAATTAGCTTTTTATTAAATTCATATTAAGTGAAAAAGAAACTCCCACACGATTTCTGTTCACATAGGGAATCTAGGTTTCAAATTTCATCAATTTTGATTCATCCGATCGAAAGAACGAGCTCAAATATGGTTTCTAGGGCTCGGTCTGTAACTCAGTTGAATTGGGCTATATCCCAGCCGTTGATCTCTTGATCAACGGACGTGATTTAGCCATACCGCGGCTCTGATTGACCGCCAGCTCGGTCCCGCGGTTAATTTCATCGTCCGGCGGAATCTGGACCGTTGATCCAGAACCGCGGGGTTAACGTCTGCCGTCCGATCTTTCTCCGCGAGATCAGACCATGGGATTTAATCCGGACCGTTGATTCGTTATAGCGGATGATCGAACGGCCGGCGATACCTGCTGACTCGGATAAGTGAAACCGCGTGAAATAGCGGATGGCTGACGCGTGTCCGCCGCCACGCGTTTTGCCCCGCCGCCACCGCGGTTCCGTCCAGCGAATCAGATGGCGCCACGTGGCCAACCTGCCGCCATTTCTCTTTTAAAATGTTTTTAAAATCATTTTTTTTTTATTCTAATTCCTTTTAAATAAATATTAAATTAATATTAGATAATAATATATATATTATATATTAATATATTTCAAAAAATTAAATATTCTTAATTGAAAATTACTATTAATTTAATTCTATAATTATATTTTAAATTGTATTAATATTAAATATTAATTATTATAAACTAATAATTAATATTTGAATATTAAATATTTTATTTAAATATTAACCATTAAGTAATAATTATCAAATATTAATTATTAAGTATTAATTATTTTAAATAGTTTACAACTTTAATTAATAGTTAAACTATTTAATATTTTAATTAATATTAAGTGGCATTATAACTTTAACTTATAATTAAATTATTTAATATTTTAAGTAATATTAAGTACCTTATAATATTAATTAACATTAAATAATTTCAAAATTTTGATTAATATTAAATCATTTAATATTATAATTAATATAAAATGTTTTATACTTTTGATTAATACAAAATTATTTTAAAATTTTAATTAATTGTAAAATCACTTAATTCTAATTAATATTAATTAATTTATAATATTAACTAATATCAAATGATTTACAATTTTAATTAGTAATTAAATTGTTTAATATTTTTAATAATATTAAATATTTTACAATTTTAGTTAAATGTTGAATGATTTTAAGATTTCAATCAATATTAAATTATTTAATATTATTTAAGTGATTTTAAATATTCTAATAGATAATTAATTAATTTTCAATGATTTAATTAATTAATATTAAATGATTAATTAATTATTTTTTTTTTGAATTATTCCAATTTTGAAATTAAATTAATTTAAATTACATCTCCTGTTTCTATTAATTAAATATTTAACTATTAACTAATATTTAATTAATGATTAATAAATTGAATATTTTTGAAAATTAATATATATATCTATATAAATAATTTTAAAAGTTTTAGAAAATTCTTAAAATTGAAATTAACTAATTTTAAAATTATTTCAATCATTACTTAATTTAAAATTATTTAAAAATCCCTTTTAATTGATTTAAACTTTAAAAATTCATAAGAAATTCATTTTAAATCAGAAAATTAAATGTAATATATCAAAATTTTCAGAAAATTAAGCACTTTAATTTGAAATCAAATTCAGAGATCAAAACTTGATTAATTTTAACTTATTTTAATTACTTAATTATTTTAATATTTAATTAATATCTAATTAAATATTAAGCCAATTATTTTGAAAATTAAGAAACTTATTTTCAAATGATCTTAGTAGATCAGTAGATCTCTCAATTAGATATTAACATCACTCTAATCATATCTTAAGTATTCTTAATTTAAAACCTATATCTATATATAATTCTATGAATAGATTAAGTGTATTTTGGAATTATTTTGAAATATATACATAAATACTTAAATATTTTAGGTTGAGAGATCTACTTTGGAATTTTAAACATAGATCAGCATATTTGAATAAGAAATCTTGTGGGAGTGTTAGTGAATGATTATGCTCTAATCATTCACTAATCTAATTATTGTTCACATTTAATTAAGTATTAATTTATGCATGTTTAAGGACATACACACACCACTTAGTTTAAGGCTCTCTTAGACATAGGATTGATTGTGTTTATATGTGTATTTATCATGCATATGTTATATTGAGGGTTAGTAAAACCTTGATTTAAACCCAATTAACCTAGTGTCATTAAGGACAACAATTAAGGATTTATTTAGAGAACTTAGATTATTTCCAATAATTAGAATACATCTCCAATTGAGTTGAAACTTTGAACATTCAAACCTAGTGACACATACAACCTCAAGGAAAATTTTCACTGACTTTTGAGATCATTAAGCCACTTAACTACCTTAATCAAATTTGAACCATAATTAAGCCATTTAACCTTCCAAAAATTACAATAAATCAAATTTAAATCCAAAAATTACACATAACCCCTCAAACTGACCAAAATTAAACCCCTAATCAATGAAAAATAAAAGCCCCTTGATTGGACTTCAAAATTAAGTTTAATTTGAGTTTAATTAAAATTCAATATTTAATTAATTTAATTAATTAAAAATAATTAAAAATTCCAGAAAATTTCCAAACACTTGGAAATCATTCCTTAGGTCATTCCTGACCTTTGGAGTTGATTTCAAGAAGTTTGGAGGAGTCAACTTTTGGTCAAACCTAGTTCAAATTCAAGTCAAAACTTCAAACCTTCATAATAAAATGTAGAAAAATCCAATTTCAGTGTACTTACTGTCTAACTGATCGTATTAAGGTCTAGTATTTTAATAAAATATTAACTTTCTAGAAAACCTTTTATATCAAAAAGTCAACTTTTGACCCTTGAATTAAATCATTAAAATAATCCAGAAAATTCTAAAATTCAATAAATCATTAAAAATTCCAGAAAACATTAATTTGAACTTAAAACCAGTACTAACCAATCTTAATTAAAATTTAATCAATTTTCAAACCTTAATCAAACTCAAATCACTTAATTATATCGGGTACCACTGGGTAACCCAGGCCTACGAGGCTATTAAATTAGCCCCAAGGAAGGTGAAATAAACTTCACGGCCTCGGTGTGAAACAAAGGTGGTATCCAAAAAATAATTAAATCAAATTTAAAATCAAATTCAAATCATTAAGATTTAAACTTTAATTAAAATACCCTTAAGCCTTCAACCCACTTGAATCTCAAGCAACTTCTATCAAGTGCCTATTTAGGACATATCAAAGCCACACAGCCTACCTCACACACTTTAGATGGTTTGCTAGGACAACCAACTCTAGTCTTAGGCTAGGCCGGTGTTTACTTTTCTGCTGTGTGCCGGGTTTTTGAGCTTTTACTGCATGTTGTTTGCTATTAGTAGAATTGATGTGTTTGTTTACTTACTTATTGCACTCCGTGATGTGATTGATTGTACGATTAGATCTACCCCTAGGCTAGGGACGATTTGTACTAATTCAATCTTATGCAGGTGGCCATGCTCATACAGGGCATAAATTAAAGGGGGCAAAATTATAATTATTAAATTGCACAGGTGCTCCAGAAAATTGCTTAAGTCCCCCTTTAAATCAAAAAGAGCATGGCCAAGCGTGGCTGTGATTGAATGTTTTAATTTCAAATATATAACTACTTGGGATGTCAAATATAAACTGCTGATTATTAGGATAACCCTGCAGGTTGTTGAGTCTAGATTTTTAATTTTTAATTGATGTAATTTGAATGTAAATTGAGTTGTAAATTTAAAGTACTTTGATATTGAGATGTTTAATCATCCAATTTGGAATCCAAAGAGAAAGGAACATCCCTTAGGGGAGAGTTCCTATCCATTTGGAGATCCAAATTAGGATGAAGTTTAAATATCCAAAGAGAAAAGATAACACCCTTATTCGGGGGGGAGTTTCTTTTCATTTGGATATCCAGACCCGACGATCCAAGGAGTTCTAAGGAGACGAAGAAGTGAAGAACGAGAAGAATCTCAAATCTCAAAGTCACTTGAGTCTTAGGAGTAGAATCCGGGTTGTAGTCAGTGGTACCCGGCCACTTTACTTTCCTGCAGACCCTGGGTTGTATAATTAAGGGCACTTGCCTATGGACTTTCAGTTTGAGCATTTATTTAATTAATTTAATTAAATGTTGATTTGATTACTTGATGTTGATTGTGATTAAGGACTTGCATGCTTTTAGTAGTTTTTTGGCGCTTATTGCATGTCGTATTTGATTTAGCCTGGAACCCGATCGGAGGCTCGTGAGGGTACGATCATCAACCTTTTCTACTTAAACAAAATTAAAATTTTAAGCTCAGATAGAAAAACGCTCTTAAGAAGTAAGCCCGGACTCGCCGGGAGTTTTTCATGCATACATATTGACTTTTCTCATCCGTGTTAGGCACCTCCCCGCCTGCGGGTTCTGGCAGACCACCTGACCTATTAGGGTGCAGTTCTGTCCAAGGGGATGTTGTGCAATCTCTAGGATAAAACCTATTTTTAAGCCTATTTTAAAACTTCTTCATATTGATTTAAGCATTTTATCGAGTCAACTAGCATGCATTGCATTAGATATAAATTAAAAATTGAGTCTAAATTTTAATTGCATTTCTAGCTTAGACATTTAACCCAACATATGTTAAGGGGTCAATTAGGATTTGCTCTAGATGTCGATCCCAATTCTTTAAACCAATCTTAATCAATGTCCTTAACCACTCTACATTTAAAGACTTTGACTCATGGTTTTAAAAGCGTTTAGGTGGTTTAGCTGGCTCCCCAATCCAGGCCGGGGTAAGTCCAGGATTGCATTGCATTAGCTAGGTTCTGGGTCACTGATTCTCAGTACCCATTTTAGACTTAGGTTCTGAGGCAGATGTTCAATCCTTAGACCTCAATCTTCTGGGAATCTAATTCCCACTTTCTAATAAAATTGATCACTTAAACATTAAATCTTTTTCAATCCAATTCAATCCCAACACTTAGGATAGGTTGGGGTGTTTCTGAAGCAATTCAGAATCTTAAAGCACCTCCTACCATTCTTCCTTTGACTCCAGAAATAAGTGCTCAACCTTGAACCATTCCCACTTGAAATCCCAGTCCTTAACCTCCTTGATATCAAGCTTTGAAAATCTTTAATAAAATTCGTATCGCTATTTTAATCGAGAGTATTCGTAGGAAATTTTCTGGTTTCCTACGATGTAATTAACTACGAGGGCTTGCGCTCGTAGGAGATTTAGAAACCCATACCTGATTTCAAAATCAAGCTTTTTCAAAATCCTCAATTAATTATCTTTGGGAAATTCAAAATTCAATGATCATTATCGTCATTTTCAAATGATCGATAATAGACGATATCCTCTTATTTGGAAGATATATCGTACTATTATTGTAACTTTGATTATGAAATTAAGATCTCTTTACTGGATTATTATAGTTAAACATTGGATTAAACATCATTCTGATTCTTCGGGATCATATGTTGTTTCTCCTTGAGTTTGACTACGATAACCAGGATAAATCAAGATTTATAATCTGAACCTATTAGGGAACGATATGTTCACCTTTCGAGGTGATATATCATTCATAATAAGTGTTCGATTATAAAATTTAAAATTCCAGAAATTAAATATTTCCCAAAGAAAATTAAAACACTTTTCAAAATCATATATTTTTTCAATCAAACACTAGGTCAAGAGGCAAGGTCACACTAAGGGACAACATCACTAGAAAAGTGGTTGGCTCAGGTATAATTGGTAACTCTAAAAATTTTATAATTAAAAATGCTTTATTAATAGATGGTTTAAAGTATATCTTATTGAGTATTAGTCAATTGTGTGACAAGGGCTTTGATATTAAATTCCTATCTATAAAATACATGATTAGCTTAAATGGTAAATTAGTATTAGATGGGTAAAGGGTGAATAATATTTGTATGCTTGATTTGAACTGTGTTGAATACTTTAATTCCCTCTGTTTGAAAATTAATATTGATGATTCCTGCTATGCATT
The DNA here is from genome assembly GCA_019925795.1 of Dendrobium chrysotoxum. Classification (NCBI taxonomy): domain Eukaryota; kingdom Viridiplantae; phylum Streptophyta; class Magnoliopsida; order Asparagales; family Orchidaceae; genus Dendrobium; species Dendrobium chrysotoxum. Next base: position 11,453,880 of record CM034304.1, on the reverse strand, counting down.
GGAGACTATATCATGCAAGTATGAAAACTCTTAGGAAGATTACCCAAAAAGACCTAGTTAGAGGCATACCTAAGTTAGACTTCAGTACGGACCACCTATATGATGCTTATCAACTAGAAAAATAAGTTAAGACTTCATTTCATTCAATCAAAGACATCAACACCTCTAGGCCACTAGAAATCCTTTATATGGATCTATTTGGACCAGTTAGTACATCTAGCCTAGGAGAAAAGACATATGGATTTGTAATAGTAGATGACTTCTCTATATTTACTTGATTTAGATTTTTAGCACATAAGAATGAGTCATTTGAGGAATTTTAAAATTTCTCCACCTAGATTCAAAGGAAATTAGGATGTAAAATTTTAACCATTTATAGTGATCATGGTGAAGAATTTGAAAATGATAGGTTTGAATTTTCTATCAAGAGATAGGTATAAAACATAATTTCTCTGCCCCTAGGACCCCTCAGCAGAATGGAATAGCTGAAAGAAAAAATAGAATCTTGGTAGAAGCTGCTAGGGTTATGCTAGCTGAATACTCACTCCTTAAATATTTTTGGGCAGAAGCAATAAATACTACTTGTTATATTTTAAATAGGGTGAATATTAGATCCAAGCTAAATAAGACACCTTATAAACTCCTTAAGAGTAGGACACCCAACCTTTCTCACTTGTATGTTTTTAGGTGTAAATGTTTTATCCTGATCAATGAAAAATCACCCTTAGAAAAATTTGATCCAAAATCTGATGAAGGAGTCTTTTTAGGTTATTCATCTATAGGGAAAGCCTATAGAATCTTCAATAAGAGGACCCTGGTAGTTCAAGAGTCTAACCATATGGTATTTGATGAATAAGATAGGACCTCTGAATCTAAACCTGAAGAAAAAGACATAGAGGCTATTCAAGGGGTAGAAGCTATTGCTATAATAGATAGAGTAGAACCTCAGGAGCCACTACCTAGAGAATAGAGATATTCTTCTAGTTATCCTAAAGAACTGATCTTAGGAGATCCATCTGAAAGTGTTAGAATTAGGCATGGACTTAGGAAGGAAGTTAATCATTCTATATTTATCTTTATGATAGAACCCACTAATATAGATCAAGTATTAGCTGATGAATTCTAGATCATAATAATGCAAGAAGATCTAAATCAATTTGTTTGAAATAATGTATGAGAACTAGTAAAAAGACCAAAGGATTAGAGTGTGGTTGGAATAAAGTGGGTGTTCAAAAATAAAATGAATGACTCTGGAATAGTGATAAGAAATTAGGCCAGATTAGTAGCTATGAGGTACAATCATATTGAAGGAATTAATTTGAAGGAAACCTTTTCCCATATAGCTAGACTAGAAGCCATTAGGGTACTACTAGTTTTTACTTGCTTTAGGGGATTTAAATTATATCAAATAGATGTTAAGAGTGCCTTCCTAAATGGTGTGATTCAAGAGGATGTTTATATTAAGCAACCCCCAGGCTTTGAAAAATCATAATTTCCAAATCATGTGTTCAAGTTAAAAAAGACATTAATGGACTAAAACAAGTACCTAGAGTATGGTATGAAAGGCTAAGCATATTCCTACTAGATAGAACCATTGTTAAGGGTAGCGTAGACACCCCCCTTATTCCTCAAAAAGGTAAGAGAAGAATTACTCATTATCAAAATTTATATTGATGATATTTTATTTGGATCTTTAGATAAAAACCTAAATGATGAATTTATTAAAATAATGAGTAGAGAGTTTGAGATAAGTATAATGGGAGAGCTAAACTATTTTCATAGATTTAGTGTAAAGCAAAAAGATGATGAAACCTTTCTTATCCAATCTAAATACATCAATGATATCCATAAAAAATATGAAATTGACAATGCTAATGTAATAAACACTCCTATGATCTCTACTATTCAGTTAGATAAGGACCCAAATGGAAAGTTAGTAAACCAGAAAAAGTATAAAGGGATAATTGGATCACTTCTCTATTTGACTGCCAGTAGACTGGATATAATATTTAGTGTGTATCTTTTGTGCTAGATTTTAGATTGATCCAAAAGAATCTTATATAACTACTGTTAAGAGAATCCTTAGATACCTACTAGTCACCCAAAGCCTAGGTATCTGGTACCTTAGGCATAGTTCATACTTTGAAATCATAGGATATTCTGATTTTGATTTTATAGGATTTAGAGAAGATAGAAAAAGTACATCAAGAACCTACCTGTTTATTAGCCAATCATTAGTTTCCTGGTCCAGTAGAAAGCAAAACTCGGTAGCCCTTTTCACTGCTAAGGTGGAATACATTATTTTAGGAAGCTATGTTATTCATGTCTTATGGCTAAAGCAATAAATCTTAGATCTGGACTACCTGTAGGCACCATTCATATCATGTGTGATAATACTAGAGCCATTTGTATATCCAAAAATCGAATTCAACACTCCTGTGCAAAATATATAGATATTAGGCATTGCTTCATAAGGGATCATTTAACCAAGGGAGATATAGAATTACATCATATAGCTATTGGAGACCAATTGGCAGACATCTTCACTAAACCTCTAGCCTATGACACATTTAGCACCTTGAGGACTAGATTAGGTGTTATAGACATTCATGCTTAATTCAAGATAAATTATTATTTTTTATTTGAAATTAGTCATTCGTTCATGTTACATTGTATATATTTATTTATGTGTACATTGATTTATGTGTTATCAATTTTGTATATTTTTGTTTTTATTTAAAAGATGTTTTTTGATCATCACATACACACTTTTTACTAGATCAAAAAAAAAAAAATCAAAACCATCGTACTGTACGATCTGCCCATTTATACATAAATCACAGTCATTAGCTAAATAAACGGCCCAAATAACTTCATTATTGGAAATTGTATTGTATGAACCACCCTTCATACTGTATGATACACGTGTTAGAATCTATTGGGACGAATTCAATTCGATCGGTATGATCATAATTTTACTTTGTACTATATGAATCTCCATTCATAGTGTATGATCAATGTGTTATAATCTGTTATCATGAATTTAATTTAGCCGGTACAATCATAATTGCACTTCATACTATATAAATACCTATTTGTACTGTATGGTATCTTTAGTCAAAAGTCATTTTGAAGATTCCTCAAGAAAAACACAATTCCTTAATATTATCAAGTATGATATAGATCGTACTATACGATTTGACCACCTTTTCTTGAAAAATCATCTAGATGACTTAACTTTCTTAATCGTACTGTACGATATATAATCGTATTGTATGATCTACTTAAATTATATAAATTGGAGGGTTTCTCTTGAGTTCAATCCACTTCACTCAAATTTCTATCCTTACTATCTTGAATTCTCCAATGGCCGATGGTAGCAAACGAAGTCACCTCACCCCCGGCAGCTCTTCCTCTCATCGCCCAAGCGACGATCATTTCCTATCTGCTGCTAATGAAGCAGCCTACCATAGATATAAAGAGGCTCACATTACACTATTGAGAATGTTGAACCAACATGCAATAAACTTTCAGGTGATGCATGAGCCTATTTGACAACACTTCTCTCAAATTCCTTCTCACACTTGCTTTTCCTTTTCACTCTGAAATTTTCTATGAATTCTTAGCAAACCCAATGGTGATGCTTCTATCATGACTTCTTATGTATGTCATCGCCATGTAGAAATTACAAAAGAAGATTTAGGAGAACACATTCAACTTTCCACATAAGGCAGTAGACCCCACTCTATGGCCTCTTGATCAGATTTTGATTGGAGTGCTGTCAATCTCACTTTCTGAAATATAGCTTTAAATCAACATCAACCCTTAGTTCACTCTCTAAACCATAATTCAAGGGTTATCCAGCACGTTCTTCAGACCTCCATCATTCCCGAAGCTGGAAACGCTGTAAACCTCACTCCTTTGCTTTCTATAGTCATATACTTTATAATGTCAAATACCAAAATTGATGAAGCCCAAATGATCATTAACTATATCCAGAACTTAACTCCTATTCGACTTCCCACAACCAGAAGAAAGTAAAATATCACACTAGGAAACGTCATAAGCTATGTCTTTGACAAGTAATACCGAATCTCCTACCCTGCTCCTCTCGATAATCTTCCCATTTTCTATACAGATGCTTCCTTCCATATTCTTTTCCATTGGGGGAAAGAGCCCAACGAGCCCAATTTTGATGATGAAGGGGGAGCTGCTACTACACCAACACTAGCTCCTATGGCACCTAAACCAGGACCAGCACCAGCACCTCATTTTTATCCATATGAGGAGATGGTTCAAAGATTTGATCACCTAGAGTCTCACTTGGACTAACAACAACAGCAACACAAGACAGACAAGACATGGTTTGGAGAATAATTCTCCTCAATCCAATAATAAATCTCCTCCATTCATAATTATTTTTAGCAGCAACCACTGCCACCACCTGATCAAGATCCGTCTCACTTTTAGTGCTTGTTTATTGTGTTTTATTATTTTTATGTCTTGTAATGTTCAGCTTTTTTTTTGTTCCTCCTCTTTTTGGTGATGTCAAAAGGGGAGAAAATTATATTTGGTTATATGTTTTTTTAATGGAATTCTATCTGTGTTTTTATTTCTGCTATTTTACTTTTCTATCTTTATTTCTGTTATTTTATTTCTCTATATTAAAAAAATAAAAAATTAAAATAAAAATTTTTTTTTGAACCCCTGATTTTTAAATTTATCTCCAATAAAGGGGAGCTTAGGAGAAAAGAATTTTATTTCACCTCTCAACCAAAATTATTTGCCATCATAACAAAGTGGGAGATTATTGCAATCTAGGATCCCTAGTCTACGATTTTAATGATGATAAATATTATTGATAGAATTATTATTTTTCTTAATAGATATTTTGAATATTCTTTTTGGCTGTGAGCACTAATATTACAAGAAAAATATACACTGCTCAAGGCTACTAGAAACTCAAGATTAGATAGAATAGGATGTCAAGTAAAAGTGTATTTACATTTTTTTTCTATTTTTGAGTCTAGCCACATAAAAGTGTATGCAATTAGGTAATCGTGCACACACACACACAGGGGGAGTGAGAAAAATTTAAAGTTAAAATTTTTTGAACTAATCATACTGTATGAATAGTTATTCTAAAAATGGTCTTAATGGCTAATTGAATTATTAATTGTATTGAAGTAATTATACTATACGATACCTATCATACTATACAATTTGTTTCTATTTGTATACCCAAGTCGCCAAATAAATTAAGTAAGATATTTAAAAATTGAATTTGAATAAATCATGTTGTACGATCATAATCGTAATGTACAACATTTTAAAATCTTACTTAAATTATCCCTCATAATTAGTCAAGCAAATCATGATTTAATTAATGATAGCATATCGTACTGTATTATCTTGATTGTATCGTATGATTAACAGAGATGAAATTTGGTCATCCCAAAGATCATACCAAACAAAACTATGATTTTTGAACTAATCACATCATAATGATGTGAACCATATGATATTTATATCGTACTGAATGACCGTCTTGAAATTAACTAACCGTACTGTATGATGGGAGTAGTATGAGATAATTAATAGAGATGATTTTTAATTATCCTATAAAGTATTATATAAACGCAGAGAAATTAAATAAATCATACTTGATGACCTTACGATTGTATTTTATGATATGCTCAAAATTTTAAACAGTTCATTTGAACGACTGTTTATATAATACAGGACGAGCCTATTTTTTTAACTGATCGTATTGTATGAATTTCAGTCATACTGTACAAACAGAGATAGTCAACTTGAATTTTTAGGGTTTCTTGAAGCCTAATACTTAAGTAATATTTGAAGAATCTCTTGGTAATATAGAGAGGAGTATGTGACTATTGAAGGAACTATGAGAGAGAATACTTTCTTTAGAGCTCTTGGGTGAGTGAGGAAGAAGAGGGTGAGGTTGAGCGTGAGGGAGTAGTGTGAAGGGATCACACGGTTGCTCTAAGCTTGCTTGCATCTGATTCCTCTTATGGCCTTATGAGTCCTTGAAGTTTCTCTTGGGAGAGAGGCTTCATAGTCAAATCCTCTAGGTTCTATGTCTTCTCTAGGAGGGAGAAAAAGGAGCTGAGGTACTACCTTCTCCAGGAGGGAGAAAAAGATTGAAGGTTCGCTGCCATCACCAGAAGGGTGACATAGCTTTCGGCACTCCACTGCACCAGGGTTTGGTGGAAGGGATTTTGTAAAGGCTTCTCCGCCTTACTATGGGGGCAAAAGGAGAGTCACTTGTTCATAGTGCAATACTCGGAGTGGAGGACTCTAAGAGTGGACGTAGGTCAAGATTGATCGAACCACTATAAAATTTCTGGTGTGTTTATTTCCTTTTCACACTTTTACTTTTTTCTGCATTTTATTTCTTTGATAACTGCTTGGAAAAATTGATAATTATTACTTTATTTCAAAAGTCAGAATGCCATCATAGTTAATTTAATATATTTGACAAAATCATTCACTTCCACAATCAATTAGAATTTGGTATTGTCAATTACTGAAATTTTTATTTCAAAAAATATTGTCATTGTTATTTTGAAGTAAGCATTTTTTTAAATTACCAATTCATCCCCACCCCCCCCCCCCCCCCCCCCCCCCCCCCACCCCCCTTCTTCTCCCCTTGATGCTCCTTCGGCAAGTTATTTGAGGTCGCACAACCTTCTCGAACTTTCACTTTTGGAGCAGAGAACTTAATCAGGAAAAAACCTTCAATAAAGGTAAGAAGTTGGATCCCTAGAATTTCAAGGTTTTGTGGATGTCCGATAGCAAGGCTTCGTAAATGGGATATCTCCCAATCGAATATCCAACTAGGGACAAATTCTAGTGTTCAGAAGCAACAGAGATTTCATCTTGCAAAAAAGGAACTATCTCTTTTGGATTAAAAATGAGGAGAGATAGAAAAACCTGATAAGGAGTTTTTTTGGGTTGAGATGATATGCTCCCGGTTGAATAAAGGGTTATTGGAGTGAGGAGCGACCAAAGAGAAGTTACAGAAAGGAGGAAAATCTAAGAGGCTGGGATCCATGGAGAGGATCCCCGGCCACGTTAGAGGGGAGGAAAAAATTCTGGTCAAAGGTCAGAGGTCGGGGGAAGAGAGGCGGCTAGGACAAAGATGATTCAAGGAATATAAATCTAACAGTTAACATCATAAATCAATTATATATATATATATATATATATATATATATATATATATATATATATATATATATATATATATATATATATATATATATATATATATTGCTAGATCCTTCTTCAAGCCACAGCAAAACAACACTTTTGCTCTTAGATTGGCAAGTTCCGGCGGAAACCTTGACGTGTAGCCGTCGAAAATAGCGAGCAGATGAGAATGGGGAGCTCAGGAAGTGCAAGCCAAAGCAATGATAGGGATGTTTCAAGTGGAAGACTGGGTAGGATAGGAAAATAAAAAATAAAAAATAAAAAGAGTTTGAGACCTGTCGGGGTTTAAAGTGCCAACTGGCTAATCCCAGTCAGCACCACTCGGCACATTAATTGCCCACTATGAGCATAGAGGTGTCAAATGAGTTTTTTGGATCGAGTTTGGGTCTAACCTGAAATTGACCTATCATCATATGACCTAACTCGAACCCAACCCGCTCGGACCTGCACCCGACCAGGTCCGGGTAAACATGAATTGACCAGCCAACCCTTTTTTTTATTTTTTATTTTTGCTTCAAAATAAACTGATTAAAGTAAATTAACCTTAATTCTTAAATTATAGAAAATAAAGAAATTTTAAATTTTTGATAACTTATTAAATACATACAAAAATTATACCATTCAAAATTATAAATCACAAATTCTAAATTCCAAATTACAAATTACAAATTATAAAATTCAAATTACAAATTACAAATCACAAATTACAAACAACAAATAAGTAAATTACAAATTATACATCATAAATTATAAATCAAAATAAACTAAAGGTAAATTTGAAGAACTCTGAACTTTTGCATCATGGAGATTGGACTTTGAAGATTAATTTTGCTTCAGCCATTCAATAAATTTAAGTTAACCACAAAAAAAAGTTAAATAGATAAGATTATAAATTCAGAAAGCTTAAGTAAATACTAAATAGCTCAGATTAACCCTCCAAATCATTCATCAAGTGATGAAATGTTAGTCAACAATGAACATTATTACTATTGCGATTTTGCCATCCAAGACGGTATTTTGTATTACACTTAGTTAGTAATTAGTATCTATTTAATTTGAAGATAACACAAATGTCACCTGATTACAATATTTTTTTCTGAAATTACTTCACACTTAGTCTAGAAGGGTACTCATCATTGCAACTTAGCTTTCAATCCTTTTTAGAAACAACATAAACAATCATAATGAGAATGTAGCAAGTTGGCAACATAGAAAAGCCAGAAACCAACATTTAGAAAGCTACAAGGTAGAAATAAGCAAAGAAAGCTATCACAATCCAACAACTCAGTAAGGTAGAAACCAGCAAAGAGCCAAAGATAACCCAGTAACTCATCAAGAAAAAAATAAGCAAGGCAGGCAGAAACCAGCATGGCAGCAACCAGCAATAAATGTTGGGTTGAGACATCCCACAATCCAATTAATAGGAACTAAAACCCAACTCACAGTAAATAACAAATTAACAACCACAACCCAACAAATAACTATATCACATGTTCTTCTCTTCTTACAAACTTACAAATGACATTTTATGTTGCCAATCTCATTCTGACAATCACATTGATATGTTGCACCATATTTTTTGCATTTACATCATTTTTTACCATCAGTAGGATCAACATTATCACATAATTACTGTCTACTTCAACTTCATCTCCTTCATTAATGACATGTATATTCTCATGAATAGGAGTACTATCCACAACAATATTGAAGTCCTCCATCTAACAAATGAAATTAAACATAATTTTTACTTATTAGTTACAAAGAGTAGTACTAGTAGTATAGTCCATAATTAAACAACCAACCACACAAAATTGCATTGAACCAGACAACCACCCAACCACAGAATCAAGATTCAAGACAACCAGTCAACTAGAGAGCCTTTAGCAACTATAACTAGAGAACCACACAAGTACAGAACTATTTTAAAAATAGAAAGTCATTTTCAAACCGGAGAACCACACAACCATTTTTCTATAACCAGAGAACTAGAGGACCACACAACTATAACCAGAGAACCACACAACCATTTTCAAACTTCCAAGTACCAATCATTTTCTATAACTAGAGAATCACACAACCACATAATTAAGACAACCACAGGTCCATAGTAATAATTAAAACTACAAAAGACGACAGAAGTATAGATAGACAGGGACTACAGAGTACAGAAGCACAGTAGCATATAACATATGTCACATGACAAAACTACCACAGAACTAAACACTACTCAGAATTATTGAAGCTTAACTTCATGACAACAACAAATCAACTATGCAATAACACTGTAGCAGTGAATACAGAGCTGATGTATTTTTATATAATAACTAGTTATAAAATTTGTCCTATTTTCATTTAATAGAATAATACTATTAAATCCTGATCCCTTCATATGAATGATAGGCTGTGAATGGATCCCCTCACCTGTCATCGTAGTTGCAGCACAAATGCTTAGTCAATTCGTTCAAGAAATATTCAATTGGCAATTGTCCAACTTATTGTCTTATGGTAAACCTAAGAAAACAATCTATCCAACTTTCTCGTAATAAATAATAATAGAATTCTTAATCTGCCTCTTTGTGGTCCTCTTTTCTTTCTATTTCTCTTTTTATTTTTAATACTTTTTCATAATTAATCTTATGAGTAAAACTCAAGTATCACCTATGAGCAAATTTAAATCCAACACAACTATTTCAGAATATTGTAATATTCGAACATTTTCATACGGAGAAAATTCAAATGCGAATAGGCCTCATAGTTGCATTCAAATCTCAATTTTCTTGGAGAGTTGGTATATTCAAAGTGGAAAATAAATATTATTAAATAATTCAGGACTTTTTGACATAAACCATATTAGGATAGACTTGGATGCTATCCTTTTCTATGTGGAGATTAGTGCAACACATGATATCAAAACGGCCCGTTTAACTTGTGATTGGTGGTTCTTCATAGCTGTTCGGAAGTCGAAGAACCTTAAAAGGGTGGCTTTTGATGATAAAAACAAATATATTAAATAAATATGGCAAGTTAGGTGGCTAGTTTAATATACCGGTTGAACGGAAGTTCATTGGATTAGAAAAAATGAAACCCGTAATCCAATCCATGATTCGCCACCAGCTCAGCAACTTAATCTTTTTGTTTTTTCCTACTTAATTAATATTTAAACAATACCTATTTAAAAATTTTGTCCTTTTAGTAATAAAAATAGTGGGTATTCTTGCACCGCTTAGCCCCATAATCAAGAGAAATTATTCGGTGCGGAGTCCAGACAGAAAGAATCATTCGGATATATAAATGTATAAATATTGTACACAATATATATATTGATGTGACATATACAATATATACTATATATATGTCCAAACAGTTCTTTTGATCAGAACTCCCCACAAAATAATTTCTCATAATCAAAACCCATGAAATGTCACCATGTGTTCACGGTCCCACACCATATAATTTCACTGCAAATCCAATCTCTCTCTCTCTCTCTTCCCCACGCTTCCTGTGCTTGCAACTGACGAGCAATGGGAACGATGGCATGCGAGCAGAGCCGAGCAAACGTTAACCTCTCAAGCCGCACCACTTTCTGGAAATCCCTAAAATATCAGCTAAAGGAAGCATTCTTTCCCGATGACCCATTCCGGCACATGTCGGACCATCCGCCGCTTCGTCGCACATGGAGCTTCCTCTCCTACTTCTTGCCCATCCTCGCATGGGCCCCCAAATACAAACCCACTCTCTTCGCCTCTGACCTCTTGGCCGGAATAACCATAGCAAGCCTTGCCATCCCCCAAGGCATCAGCTACGCCAAGCTCGCCAATGTTCCTCCCATCATCGGCCTCTGTAATCTCCCAACTTCAAATCCCGGATCTCTTTGATTTTAATATAATGGCATAGTTGATAGAAATTGATTGATGGATTTTGATTGCAGATTCGAGCTTCGTGCCGCCTTTGGTCTATGCTGTTTTTGGGAGCTCGAATAATTTGGCGGTAGGGACGGTGGCAGCGGCATCTTTGCTGCTTGCTTCCAGCATCCGCGGAAAAGTCTCGCCAGAGGAGCAGCCGGAGTTATATTTGCATGTAGTGTTCACGGCGGCGTTCTTTACTGGGTTGCTTCAGCTGATATTCGGCATTTTTAGGTGAGGAACTGTGGGTCGATAAGGAGACGGGAGGGGGAAGCTAATAATTTCTTTTGTCTTTACTGACGTTATATTTTTATTATAGATTCCAATCCATTCAGTTTTATTGTTAAAAAAAAAAAAGTAATTCTTGATTGCTCTAAATGGCAAATGGCTAGCCGAAAATCTCGCCTCATAAAATGATTTCCCTAAGTTTTATAAAGTCTCATTAAAAATATTATTTCGATTTAATTTTTAAAAATATAAATTTGCTCAATCTATTCCAGATGCCTATTTATATGTGTTAAATAAAAATTATTTGATTTCCTTACCCATTCAATATTATTTAAGATAAAATTTCGGGTTCTTTACTGTTTTGCAGATTAGGGATACTAGTGGATTTCTTGTCTAGGTCCACCATTACGGGATTTATGGGAGGGACGGCAACGATCATTATTTTGCAGCAGTTCAAAGGCTTGCTTGGTCTCCAGCATTTTACCAACAAGACGGATATTGTGACGGTGGTACACGCGGTCCTGGCAAACCGACGAGAGGTTTGCCTCCTCTTGCATAGCAAAGTTTTTTCTTATTTTCTAAGTTATCCCTCCAAATAATTGCTAGGCTGCAAATGGACCCCTCCCCTCAATTACAGTAATTCCTGCTATCGCAGTTGCTGCACGAATGCTTAGTCAATTCATTTGAGAAAGATTAAATTAGCATTTGTCCTACTTATTGTCTTAGGGTAAGCCTAGGAAAGTAATCTATACTATTTTCTAGAAAATAATTATAATAGAATACTTAATCTGCGTCATTCTTGTCCTCTCTTAATTATCTCTATCTTTTTTTTTTTTTTTAATTTCTATATTTTTCATAGTTAATCTTACGAGTAAGATCCAAGTATTACCCACGAGCAAATATGGATCCAGCAATGCAATTTCAAAAAAAATTGATATATTCAAACAGTTTCATACGGAGGAAATTCGAATGCAAATAGGCCTTATATTTACATTCAAATCTGGATTTTTTTGGATAAATTGCTAAATTCAAAGGGGAAAATAAATATTAATCTAACAAACTATAATATTATTACACATATGCATAGCATGAATGTATGAAAAGAAATCTTGTAATTCACCACAACCTATCACTACACCTAATGCATAGAAAGAAAAACAATATGCTTATACAATGGTCTTAATCTAATTACCTAGTATAATTCAATAAAATACCATATATGAAAATCTACTTTGTTAAATTTCAATATGAACATGTCAAAATACTCAGAATGATGATGCCTAATGCAATAAAAAATTATATAGCAGAAACTTGCTAAATCAAGAGATAATGCATTTTAACCAAATTTGATAGAGATAACAAAAATAGAACTCAAAATCATTAGAAATATAAATAAGATTCAGGTTACTTTGCCCTAATCAAAATAGTTTTTATAACTGAAGTGGTGAGGGATATATATATATATATCATTTAGTGCTTGGCATTATGGTGCTATAGACCATAACACTACAACATCATATGTAAAACACGTGGTTACTATAGAACCAAGAATAGAGCATCGTTGCGCTAGCTAGTTCAGTGGCATAACACTGCTATTCATAAATTTGAAATTATAGAAAGTACCACTCTCCTTGAACTCACCTTTGGCTCTACTTTAGTAGTAGGCTCGTCTGAGCTCTCCACCTATGTCTGCATCACTAAGCTCACCTGCATTTTACCCTACTTTATATTTGCTCTCTATATTAGAGGAGGAGCTTTTGGTTCAATTGACCACTACAATATCAAAGGACCCACCTCAGCTACCCTCATTTTACATGTTCAAGGTTCAGGGCATCACTCACCCCTTTTTCACTTGGATAACTAAAGAACCTCCCTCCTCACTAGCTTAGTGTTTAACATCGCTAACTAGATAGGGTCCATTTTTACTACCTCATAGCATGTTAACTAACAACTAAGAGCTCAAAGGTGAAGGAGTCTATTCCCTTGAATCACTACTTACAGCAGAAGAATGTAAGTGGCATCATATCATTTCATGATGAGGAATCCAAATGACACTTGAGGCTATAATAAATCTATTTGACAGGTCCATTGGACCAGTCCAGCCGGTCCACATGGGATCGGCTCAGGCGAAAAATAGGCCGAAGAATCCACCTCTCGCATATGTCAATCGGACTGCAAAATCCAAGGGAGTTTTTTGGGAAAGATTTTTGAAGGATTTGGGAGGGAAATTTGAATATAGGGACTGTTTAGAGATTTTCTTTTGAATTGTATGCATTAAATAGTTTGTTTTCCTAGGGTTAGGGCATCATGAATTTGGCTGAAAGTTGAGATCTCTTAGGTTTCTTTCGGGCTCTAACGGCGTCTCGATATTTGGGAGAGCTAGATCCTCCTCTCTCAAACTGAGGATCAATTGTATCTTGGTGTTTTCTGTGTCCCTTTTATCAAATAATACAAAGTATCTACTTTTTTTGTGATTTTGTGTGGATTTTTGTGGAGAATTCTCGCTATTTTCTGAGGATTGCTAGGAAATACTTGAGACGTATAAGTGTTTCCTATCAAATTGGTATCAGAGTAGATTTTGGGACTATTTTGGGGTTTTTTTCTTTGAAAACCAGTTGTTATTTTTCAGCCAGAAGATGGGATATTTTCTATTTTCAAGGGTCGAATTCCAAATTTTTGAGTTTACAATGATCCGGGTACTAATGGTAGCTAAGAAAGTGGATGCGTTGGAGGAACGCCTCGAAGTGGAGATCGGACAAATGAAATCTGAAACATCAAATCTACAAACTCAAGTTTCAAATTTAAAAAAAGACATTTCAGCCATCCACAAGAAGACAGATGAGAATTTTTCTTGCTTGGGGGAGATGTTGAAGAAAGTGCTCGAGGGCCAAACCAAAATATCGTTATCAAAGGGGAGGGAAGGCGCTGACAGCCAAAGAGATTGAAAAAATCCTAAGCTAATCAGGAAAAGGGGAGATCAGGAGGTGGAGACTCGAAAGGGAGAAGAGAGAATACCTCTCCTAGAGCCTATTCTTATGTAGGAGCCATGCAGAGGGTATAAGAAGAGGTGTGAGGAGGTAGGGCAAGAACGAAGATGTGCTGATTTGGAGAGGAGAGGGGTGAGATTGGAAAGAGAAATGAGTAATTATGAACAAAGGGGGGCTGAATTTGAAAGTGGAGGGGTTGTTATGATCTAAGGGGTGCTAAATTTGAGAGGTAAAGGTGGGAATTTGATGAAAGGTTGAGGTATGAACATAGAAGGGATGATTGGGACACTTGGGGGAATCACCCCCTTGGTGAAGGGGAAATTATGAAGGGAATAGAGGGAACGGAGGCGATTTGAGGGTGAGAAAATTTAATATGCCTATCTTTGAGGGAGAGGATGCACATGGGTAGATCTATATGATGGAAAGGTACTTTACTGTCAACAGGTTGACGTAGGAGGAAATACTGATGGCAGCTGGCCTATGTTTGGAAGGGAAGGCTTTAGCTTGGTATTAGTGGAGGGACATGCGATGACCCATACGGAGTTGGAGGGAGTTAAGGAATTATTTGGTAGAACTTTTCTGAACTGTCAGGGGAGGAGACTACTACAAGCAGTTCTTCGCCTTGACACAGGATGGTTCAGTGATGGAATGCCGGAGAAATTCGAGTACCTTGCTAGCCAATTAGACCGCCTTCCAAAGATAGTGCTAGAGGAAAATTTCATGAAGGGACTGACACCAGAGATCCAGGTAGCAGTTAGAGTGATGAGGTCTTATGACTTGGGAGAGGCCATAGAGCTAGCTCAGTTGGTGGAGGATCAGAGACACCTGGAGAGAGGGACAAAAGGCAGCAACTCAGGAGGCTCGTACAGGATGACCACCACCTTATTAGCATCCAAGGAGCCAACGCTAAATATTCTTCGGGGAACTTCAAAGGAAAAGATTACAGGAGGAAGACCTAGGGACAACATCAAGAAGCTCACAAAAATGAAATTACAGGAGAAGAGGGCGAAGGGACTCTATTTCAGATGTGATGAGAAGTATACTCTGGGGAATATGTGTAAGGATCGAACTCTTCAGGTTCTTACTGTTTGTGATGACGAGGGAATGGACGAAGGTGTTGTTTTTCCACCTTGCGGACAAGGTGGATCTTTGGAAGGGGAGTATTGTTAGACCGGTCCATTGGACCGGTCCAGCAGGTCTACACGGGACCAGCTCAAGCGAAAAACAGGAAGAAGAATCTGCCTCTCGCATATGCTGATCATACCGTAAAATCTAAGGGAGGTTTTTTGGAAAGATTTTTGAAAGATTTGGGAGGGAAATTTGAATATAGGGATTGTTTAGAGATTTCCTTTAGAATTGTATGGATTAAATAATTTATTTTCGTAGGGTTAAGGCATCTTGAATTTGGCTGAAATTTGAGATCTCTTAGGTTTCTTTTGGGCTCTAGCAGCGTCTAGAGATTTGGGAGAGCTAAATCCTCCTCTCGAATTGAGGATCAATTGTATCTTGGTATTTTCTATTTCCCTTTTATCAAATAATACAAATTATTTATTGTTTTCGTGATTTTGTGTGAATTTTTGTGGAGAATTTCTTGTTGTTTTCTGAGATTTGATAGGAAATACTTGAGATCTACAAGTGTTTCCTATCAAAATATCATGTCGATTGCACTATTACCTTTGAAGACTCTATCTCAGTACAGGTCCGGACCCATCATCAGGATCAACTTATTATTAGTGTAGGAATTGGTAATACATGTTACAATATAAAAAAAATTAATGATAATGGGAGCTCGGTTGATATTTTATTATACTCCACCATTCTTAGTATAGGCTTAGTCAAAGAAAAACTCCAACCTGCTTTTGGGCCGTTGTATGAATTTGATAATTGATTAGTGTGAATAGAAGGGATGATTATCCTCCCTATTACACTTGAAGAGTTCCCTTGGTAGGTTGCTCACTAAATCTAATTCATTGTAGAAAAGTCCAAATTAGCTTATAACACTATCTTTTGGAGGCCCCTCCAATAAATTTTTGGAGCTGCTACATCCATTCTACATCTTAAACTAAAGTTTTTTTTACCCCAACTAAGATTTCCATGGTGTGTGGAAATGAATAAGTGTCACGGTCATGCTACCTTAGATAAGCTCAACACCACCTATCTATTACTCTAAGCATTAAGAACTTTTTGTATGAATCAAGACATTTTTTCTTGGAGTCCACCCGATATGCTTAGAGTAGACTTTAACATAATCATGTGTTCTCTCAAGATAAATCTATCATATAAATTGATTATCCAAAAAAATAAAATTTTGCACTAGATCATCAGCACGCAATGGAACATAAATTAGATAAACTTTTATAAGCTAGTTTCATAAGTATACTATTCCACATGGCTTGCAAATGTCATCATGGTTAAGAAAGCTAACAAAGGTCGGTGGGTGTATCGATTACACATACCTCAATAAAGCTTACCTAAAGAATAGTTTTTCACTTCCTCATATTGATCAATTAGTCGATGCAACGTATGGGAAACAAATGCTGAGTTTCATCGATGCTTGCTCTCATTACGAATAAATAAGGATGGATCCAACAGATGAGGAGGTAACTACTTTTCAAATTGATAAAGGGTTATATTCCTACCAGGTCATACCATTCGGACTCAATAATGTTGGAGCTACATCTATGCACCTCATGAATAAAGTTTTTAAAGATCTCATAGGGCACACCATGAAAGTATATGTGGATGATATGCTAATAAAAAGTCTTAAAATATCACAATATATCTCTGACTTAGAATAATGCTTCTACCTCCTATGACGTTATAATATATGACTCAACCCTGCCAAGTGTACTTTTGGAGTTCCATCAGGAAAATTTTAAGGATTCATGTTTAGCTACTGAGAGATCAAAGCTGCTATCGAAATGATTAAGGCAATAAGAGATATGGTGCCTCAAAAGAATATTTAAGAGATCCGATGTCCAAATACAAGAATTATGGCCTTATCTCACTTCTTGGTTCACTCATGGGATAAATATCTAGCCTTCTTCAAGATACTAAGAAGTGCTTGTAACATAGGGTTCTAATGGACAGATGAATGCGAGGTAACTTTTAAGAAGCTTCAAACATATTTGACCTCACCTCTACTACTTTTAAATTCAATCCAGGGAGAAATATTATACATGTACATGGCGATCTCTTCACATGCTATAAGCTCAATCTAGGTCCAAGAAGAGAATGTTATACAATATCTTATCTATTATGTTAGTAAGATACTTTTCAAGATGGAGGGACATTATCCATTGGCAAATAAAATAGCATTTGCATTAGTGTTTTTGATTAAAAAATTATATCAATATTTTTAAGCTTTATAAGTGGGGCCTATGCAAATCTTTCATTAAGAAATATCCATCAAAAACCTGAGGCATCTAGAAGATCAATCAAGTGGTCGATAAAATTAAGAGAATTTAAGATCCATTTCTTACCCATACCTAACATCAAGTCATAAGTACTTGCAGACTTTATTGTCGAATGCACCATTCCTATCACCAATGAATTTCCTACCCTTCTTTCCCTTTTCCCATGATAGACTCTATATATTGATGAGCTTCTAGGTGTTTTGGAGCTGGGGCTATGATTTTATTGATCTCCCCTCAGCATGTTACCTTAGAATATGGACTCTGATTAAAGTTCCCCGTAACTAATAACATTGTCGAGTATGAAGCTCTCATTACCATACCAAGGCTGGCTATATATGTGAAGTGCAAAATTTGATAATTCATATTGATTCGCAACTCATCATCTTTCAAGTGGAAGGGGAATTTGATGCCCATAATATACAGTTGATATAACATTGCAATATGGTGAAGTCGCTTCTCACCCATGTAAAGAAGTATCAAATAATTTATATACTCTGAGAGCAGAATGCCCAGATAGACACCCTCTTAAAACTTGTTACATTAATGACTGGATATATTTTTAAGAGAAAGTGTATCAAGTAAATACACTTGCTTAACATTCATGGACCTTAGGTTATGCAATCTATTGACAAGTGAAGAGGGCCCTCTTAGTTTGATTTTATTTTATCCTTTTTATAAAATGGGATTATACTGGAAGACCTGACAGCTGTAATATGACTTAAAAGATAAGTGGTGAACTTCACTGTCATTGTTGGATAATTATATAAATGAATATTTACTAGGTCATAACTTAAATGTCTTGTACCCTCATAAGCTGATTATGCACTATAAGAGGTTTATTCATGCATATGCGAAGAATACGTAGGAGGAAGGGCATTGGCTCTCAAAATTATGAGATAAGGATTTTACTTGCCCACAATGAAGCAAGATACACTAAAATTCACACAAAGATGTAACAACGACTAGGTGCACTCCAATCTCGCCCATTCACCTGCCATAGATCTCTTATTACTTCAAAGCCCATGGCCTTTTGCATAATGAGGAATTGATATAATAAGACCCTTTCCTATAGCTACTGGATATCAAAAATTTATCATCTTGGCTATGAACTACTTCACCAAATGGGTAACGACGAAACCCCTAGAAAAAATAACGAAAGAAAATGCTAAATAATTTATCTGGAAAAATATAAATGATCATTTGGGCCTTCTTGAGAAGATCATCATGAATAATGGACCTCAATTCTCAAAAAAAATCTTTATGATGTTCTACAAGGATCTCAATATCCAATTGGTGCACATTGTCATGACCCATTCTCTAGTAAAATGGCAGACTGAGGTTATGAACCAAGCTATACGTAAGGGATTGAAGATGTACCTCAAGAAGGTTGGGGGGTGGGTTGATGAACTCTCCAATATCCTCTAGGTCTTCCGCGCTATTCTAGGACTCTAATAGGAGAAACATCATATAACATTTACTTTAGTATAGTGCCAGTCATCGTAATCGATATTGGAGTCCCGAGCCTTAGAGACTAGACTTTTGATTTTAATAAAAATGATGAGGAACTCTAAAATGACCTAGATCTTCTCCAAAAAATAAAGGCATTGCCTTACTTAAAATTTCTTCTTACCAACAAAGAATAGCTTGCCACTAAAACTGAATGGGTAAAATCATGATACATTTCCATTTCAGACTTAGTTCTATGAAGCCTTGAGGTAGTTTGGAAAGGATCCTTGTTACTTCAAAGCCTGCATAAGAGGGTCAGGCCTTGATCTCTACAAACAATATTCAACTCTTGCTGGGCAGTTTCTTCTCCTTATAAGGGGGAAAGCTGAATCCTGCATAAGGGGTCAAGCCTTGATCACCGCCTACGGCATTCAACTCTTGCCGAATAAATTTTTCTCCTTTTATAGAGGACAACTGGATTCTATGTAGGAGGGTCTAGCCTTAATCTTCGCCAATGATATTCAACTCTTGCCGACACCTACCCCATAAAAGAACGCCTACCTTTGATCGCCACCAAAGGCCTTAAATTTTTGCAAGTCCATGTTTTCCTTAATTTATGAGAAAGATTTTGGGTTGCCTCAAGGAGATTTGTGCCTTTTTCCCACCCATAAGGGGGTATTTATAGATTTATGAATGAGGAGAATTTGAAAAATTATTTAATTTAAATTTTTTCTAAAATTTTTAGAATTTTTAAGCCCAAAATTAAATTATTTTATTTTTTTTAAAATTAGAAAGGAAATAAATTAAAAATAATAATGAAAATATTAATAATAAATATTATTATTTTCTTTTCCTAGTATTCTAAAAAATTTCAAAATTTTTCTAAAAAATATTACTATTTAAAAAAATTAAGAAAATGTATATAAAAATAAGTAAATTAAAATCAAATCAATGGAGGCGACAATAAAAAAAAAGTAATTGGCTCATTTTTTGTACCAATGGTCCAATTCAAATGCTTTGGGTCCTCTGAATCTTTTTTTTTTTTTTTTAGCATTTTAGACTCATTCTTGATACTTTCATAGGCCAAAAGAGCCTCTATAATCATTTTTAAGCTGTTTTGAAAGTTTTAGAGTAAAAGTTTTTGATATTTTTTGCTCTGATTAATGCACCGACTTCACGGAATGCTAAAATTATATATATTATCATACTACATAAGATTTGACGTCCAAAAACAAGAGGTCTAATAAATACATCACCAAGAATTGTCTTGATCGGGCGTGAATCTGGATGCATATTTGAATGGAGAAGTTTTAAAATTAAATTCGGGATAATTCAAACTTGGATTTAAGTATACTTGTAGTCAAGTTGAATGTCTCGACAAGACAAACCCAACTGCAACGAAATCAGTCCAATCTAGCCCAAATGTGCTCAAATCAAAGGCTTAAAGCATATTTGAAAACTTTAGAGCATTAATTGGATGGCCAAATGATATCCGAATATAACATGCTTATAATTGAATTGTGCGGCTCAACGAGACGAATCTAACAAGCTCAAGATCACTTCATTACAACTTTATTAAGGCAATTAAATATTAAATGAATTCTCTAAGATAGAGGGAATTAATACGAGCCGTCTGATGTTCAACTTCAACAACATAGGTAATTCCTTATTTTAATTATAGTTGAATAACCTTTTCTTAGTAATGTTTTTAGATATACACGAACTAGGCTAATTTCTAATAGGTAGAATGATATAATATTTATTTAAAGTTTAAGCAGCATTTTTTTTAATGATTTTAATTCATATAATTTATGATTTTTTTCTTAATTTGAAAACTCAAAATTACTTTTGATAAGAATTTTGAAGGAGCAAATACAATAAATTACTGTTGTAAAATTTATCGAGATAAGAATTTGTAATTTTTTATTCAAGTTAAAAAATTCTTACATGGATTACTACTTATTTTTTTAAAATTTAAGACAAAATTAAGATATAAACTTGTTGCGGACTCAAATATACGCGGCGATAGAATTTAAATTTCCGTCTCAGCGTTGTACGTATATCCAGCACACAAACAGAATCGAAATAGTAACACCAGGATTTTTACGTGGAAAACCCTGGAAAGGGAAAAAACCACGGGGCCGTGCCCAGTTGAAAGAGTTCCACTAGTGTTGTTTGAAATACAAGGCTGATTCGTCCTTTAAATTCAGGACGATCAGATTACAATGAGTATCAGTTACAAGGACAAGTAGAGTTCTGATGTCACTCGGGGTGTCGAGCAGAATTCCGGCGTCACTTGGGCGTCGGGTAGAATTCCGGCGTCACTTGGAGAGAAGTCCGGCGTCACTCGGGCGTCGGGTAGAATTCCGGCGTCGGGCAGAATTCCAACGTTGCTCCTGTGTTGGGCAGAGCTTTGTCGTCCCTCGGGCCCCCGGTGGTGCTTCGGTGGTGATCCGGCGGTGTTCCGGCGGAGTTCCGGCGGTGTTCCCGCAGTGGTCGAGGAGGAGCTATTCCCTCCTAGGCTTCTCTTCTCTTCTTCTTCTTTTCTTCTCTTCTTGGCTTCGGCCCCCTCTTAAGAGAAATGAGGGGCTATTTATAGTTTTTCTGGAGTGGCATAGCCCGTAAATATGTGAGGGATCAAGGGCAAATAAGGAGTGATCCGGATGAACGGTCGATATTGAATCCCTTGATCGTGAGCCGTTTATCAAGAATTTGAAGGTCTTAATGATATCAGAATTCTGCGATCTTGGGCTCGTTGGATTCGTCTCGTCGAGCCGCTCGATTCGAGTATAAGCTCGTCAAAATCGGAGACCGTTTGGTAACTCAAATTGCTGTTTGATGCTTCCAACAGTACTTCGGGTACTTGATTTGGACTCGTTTGGGCTCGGATTGAGTCGAATTTGGTGTTGTTGGATTCGTATTTCCGAGACGCTCAGTTCGACTGTAAGCTTGCTGAAATCAAAGTTCAAATGGTCTCTGAATTAATTTTTGAAGTTTCCAACTTGCTTTTTGCCTCGAGATTCGTGCCCGATCAAAATAATTTTTTGGTGATATTATCAGTTGCCCCCCTATTTTCGGACGTCAAAGCTATAAGAGTCCGAAAATATATTTCATAATATTTTAAATATTGTATATCTATAGTTATATCGTATACCTTTATATCTCTCTATTTTTATTTCAAATAAGCATCTATTAATAAGAGATAAGTATGTTAATAAATATTACCATTTGTATATCAGTTGATATAAAATCTTCCGTTAACTAAGTAACTATAGAGAGAGAGAATTGGATATTTTCATATATTATTAAAAAATTTCTTTCCATGACAGCTATGCATATAAATTAAAACATATATCAATGTATACTTATAGTTTTATACTCAAGCCATCAATTTTCTGGCAATGGAAAGACGTGCCCTTCATTATTATTATATTTTTTTTTTATTTTTGTTTTTGGCTGTGGGGCCCGCATAAAAAGATTTATATATATATATTTTAAAAAATTCGAAAATAACTGTTTTTAAGCCCAAAAAATTTCGAAAAAATTTAGAAAAAATTCAAAAATCTTCTAGAAACTCTCTCCCTCTAAATTTCAAATATTTTCCCTCTCTTTCTCTCCCCTTTTCATCCTATAAATACCCCCCTTGGGGTAATAAAAATTTGCACCACATTCTCCTCTTCCCCTGGCCTTCTAGCTTTTGGCATTCTGAGGCTTTCCGTCGTTTTTAAGTAGGTGACTTTCCCTACTTGATTCGGCGCCCCTCCTTTTGCACAGAAGTTAGCGGCTTTCCTCTCTTCTCACCTCTAGCTTCTGGCATTTTGAGGCCTTCCGCTGTTGTTGAGTAGGTGATTTTCTCTACTTGATTCGGCGCCTCTCCTTTTGCGCAGAAGTTAGCGGCTTCCCCTTTTCAGGAAGGGGAGCGGAATGGGAGTTGGAAATTTCTCTCCTTTAAGAGATCATGTGGAGGTGAGATTTAGTCGGAGAGAGTCTGACGGCGGTCAGCGGCCGGGCGGTGGTCCGACGAAGGTCGGGCTGAAGTTCGATGGCGGTCCGCGACCAGGCGGTGGTCCGACGAAGGTCGGGATGAAGTCCGGCGGCGATCAGCGGCCGGGTGGAAGTTCGGCGGCGGGAAGAAGTACGGCATCGGGTAGAACTCCGACGAAAATCTGCCGGCCAGAAGAAGTCCCACGACGGGTAGAAATTTGGTGTCGGGTAGAAGCCCGACAAACATCAGACGACAGGCAGAAGTCCGACGTCATGTAAAAGTACAGCGTCGGGTAGAAGTCCGACGAGGGTCTGGCGACGTGTAGAAGTCCTCCAACGGGAGGAAGCTCAGCATCGAATAGAATTTCGATGTTCGTTTGTCGATGATGGACGATCGGGTGGAAGTCTGTTGGTAGTCAACGACTAAGTTGGGAGCAGAAGGAGAGAGTTCAACGGTGCTGCTATCAGCAGTTGAACGAGAGGCCGATGATGACTGATATGAAGTAAAGGACCGCCGGCAGATATCCGACGAAGGGTCGATGATGGCGGGTGTCCAGTAGTATTGTGTTAAGGCAATATTCATCCATACTGAAGTGTGCCAACATCAGATATTACTGGATCAAGGGGCCGAAGTAGAGTGATATGCCAACATTTTGGCAATACACTAACACTGAGTGGAGATCTGATGATGATCCAGTTATGTCCTTTCTTTGAAGGAGCAATTGTAGGAGATGCTTGCGTGCATTAAGGGAGAAGTCACTTAAATCCACCTAGGATATTTGACTGTGTAAAAGTTGCTTATTGCTTGATGATACTAGTTTGTACGGATGATGCCAATGTACTTTTCAATTTCAACTTCTAGTGAGAATAAATGTACACCTGAATCTGGATTTATATAACTCCAATGATATTGTATATGAAATGAGGATTTGTCCCCTAGAGGGACCTGAATTGTTCTTGCATCTGTAAGACATGCTTTGTGCTTTTGATGTATTATTAGTCTGAACGAATGTGAGAGACATCCTTTTTGACATATTTGAGACTGTAGGTCAAAGCCCTTGCTTGATGACGTTAACATGTATGAAAAAGGTCGAGAGAATCCACCAAGGATGTGAGACCTTTCCGAGGTTGTACGTCAGAGCCTTTGCTCGACGACGTTAACTTGTATGGAGGAGGTCGAGAGAATCCACCAAGGATGTGAGACCTATCCGAGGTTGTATGTCGGAGCCTTTGCTCGACGACGTTAACTTGTATGGAAGAGGTCGGGAGAATCCACCAAGGATGTGAGACCTATCTGAGGTTGTATGTCGGAGCCTTTGCTCGACGACGTTAACCTGTATGGAAGAGGTCGAGAGAATCCACCAAGGATGTGAGACCTATCCGAGGTTGTATGTCGGAGCCTTTGCTCGACGACGTTAACCTGTATGGAAGAGGTCGGGAGAATCCACCAAGGATGTGAGACCTATCCGAGGTTGTATGTCGGAGCCTTTGCTCGACGATGTTAACCTGTATGGAAGAGGTCGGGAGAATCCACCAAGGATGTGAGACCTATCCGAGGTTGTATGTCGGAGCCTTTGCTCGACGACGTTAACCTGTATGGAAGAGGTCGGGAGAATCCACCAAGGATGTGAGACCTATCCGAGGTTGTATGTCGGAGCCTTTGCTCGACGACGTTAACCTGTGTGGAAGAGGTCAGATCGAATCCCCCTGGGATTGATCATCCAGTGATTGAGACACAATAAAGATTGTGTATTTCTCGAATCAAGGATAAAGAGACTATATTTGTCAGTAGTTTTTCATTGTCATTTATATTCTTTTTTAAAGAAAGAGACAATATCAAAACTGGACGAACAACACATTATATTACTGTAAGACAATACAATAATTTCCTTGTATAACAAAAGAGATACATATAGGGACAACCACATCATTTGACTTGGTAGAAATACTAAGGACATTAGAGTGACATCCTACTGATCATAGAAGAGATACATGGTGACACATGACAAGTAGTATTACTAACACAAAGGTTCAAGTTGCAGCATTACTCAATCTCACCAACCATTTGAATATTATTCAATGGTTGTCTTTGTTGTTGTTGATTTTGCCCCCCAGTGGGGTGAGCTTCTTCTCGGGTAGGTGGGTTCCCAATAAACTGTCGAAGATAGTCCTGGCGGATAAGTCTTTCAATCTCATCCTTAAGTTGCCAACACGCTTCAGTAGAGTGGCCACGACTACGATGAAAGTGACAGTACTGATCTTGATTTCCTGTATTTGGCTTCGAAGGATGCGGCCATTTCACTTTGTCCTGATCTTGAATCGCCATTAACACATTTGCTCGAGATGTGTTGAGCGGAGTGTACTCTTTCTCCTTCCGAGGTTCTCGTTGTGGTAATGGGGGCCTAGAAGGTAGATTGCTATTCCCTTGCTTTTTCCATTGTGATGAGGGAATTTCCACCTCAGGTGCTCCCTTGCGCTTCCCAGTGGTTTGCTCGAACTGTTTTCTATGAGCATTTATTGCCTCATCTGCAGATATCCGCGCCTCCACACGATGGATCAGATCGGCATATGAATGAACAGTGTCGCGCATAAGTGCCGAATAGAAAGGACCAGGACGAAGGCCTCCAAGGAAGACCCCTCGGAGCAATTCTGGGTTTAGTCCTGGAATCTGTCGTGCCTCTGTGGAAAATCGCTGAAAGTACTCTTTTAACGATTCTCCCTCGTTTTGACGAATCCCGGAGAGGTGGGAAGAATCTTTAGCAATTCTTCGATTGGCTACAAACTGTTCAACGAAGGCTTTGGCCAATTTGACGAATGAAGGGATCGTTCCAGATGGAAGAGAATAGAACCATGTTCGCGCCTGTCCTTTGAGTGTAGTTGGAAAAACCTGACATAGGAGGGCATCCGAAGCTCGCTGGATATGCATGATGGTTCTGTAATGATCGATGTGCTCGTACGGGTCGGATGTCCCGTCGTAGGAATCGATGCTTGGTAGTTTAAATCCTACCGGAATAGCGTGTTGAAGAATAGCTTCTGTCAAGGGTGACGACTCTTGCAAGTCCCACTGACGAAGGGGTTGCCTTATGCCTCCTGTAGGGAACTCTTCTCGGACCAATCGTCGCAGTTCGTGGCGAAGGGCATTGCGAGGGAGCTCAGTAATGTGTGGTCGGGCTAACTCTTCGGGGAGGTCCAAAGGAATACGAGGTTGCCGACCTGTGTGCGAAGGATGGGTAGAACTTGCTGTATCAGCCAGTTCATTATCTTGATGCGACTGCGAACGCCTCCTGAGTGGAGGAAGAGGAATCTCGTCTTGAAGATGTTCGATTTGAACAGCTTCGACACGTGGTGGATCTCGAGGGAGAAGAACCTCCTCCTGAGGTGCTAGGGTCGGTTGTCGAGTCTCTCGCAAGAGTTGTAGGATCTCTTTTTGAGATTCTTCCATTTTTTGAATTCTCTCTTCTAGGGAGGGTCCCGAGGTCCCTTCCCCAGGTGCGTTTTGCCCCCCGGGGTATAAAGAGGCAGATATCGGGCGTCTATGATTCATAGACTGATTCCTGGATTGATGAGAGTGAGAGCAGGAGGCTCCTATGAGGCGACTGCTACGCCTGTTGACCATCGTAGCAATACTTGAAGTTGTGGGATAAGATTCCCACAGACGGCGCCAAACTGTTGCGGACTCAAATATACGCGGCGATAGAATTTAAATTTCCGTCTCAGCGTTGTACGTATATCCAGCACACAAACAGAATCGAAATAGTAACACCAGAATTTTTACGTGGAAAACCCTGGAAAGGGAAAAAACCACGGGGCCGTGCCCAGTTGAAAGAGTTCCACTAGTGTTGTTTGAAATACAAGGCTGATTCGTCCTTTAAATTCAGGACGATCAGATTACAATGAGTATCAGTTACAAGGACAAGTAGAGTTCTGATGTCACTCGGGGTGTCGAGCAGAATTCCGGCGTCACTTGGGCGTCGGGTAGAATTCCGGCGTCACTTGGAGAGAAGTCCGGCGTCACTCGGGCGTCGGGTAGAATTCCGGCGTCGGGCAGAATTCCAACGTTGCTCCTGTGTTGGGCAGAGCTTTGTCGTCCCTCGGGCCCCCGGTGGTGCTTCGGTGGTGATCCGGCGGTGTTCCGGCGGAGTTCCGGCGGTGTTCCCGCAGTGGTCGAGGAGGAGCTATTCCCTCCTAGGCTTCTCTTCTCTTCTTCTTCTTTTCTTCTCTTCTTGGCTTCGGCCCCCTCTTAAGAGAAATGAGGGGCTATTTATAGTTTTTCTGGAGTGGCATAGCCCGTAAATATGTGAGGGATCAAGGGCAAATAAGGAGTGATCCGGATGAACGGTCGATATTGAATCCCTTGATCGTGAGCCGTTTATCAAGAATTTGAAGGTCTTAATGATATCAGAATTCTGCGATCTTGGGCTCGTTGGATTCGTCTCGTCGAGCCGCTCGATTCGAGTATAAGCTCGTCAAAATCGGAGACCGTTTGATAACTCAAATTGCTGTTTGATGCTTCCAACAGTACTTCGGGTACTTGATTTGGACTCGTTTGGGCTCGGATTGAGTCGAATTTGGTGTTGTTGGATTCGTATTTCCGAGACGCTCAGTTCGACTGTAAGCTTGCTGAAATCAAAGTTCAAATGGTCTCTGAATTAATTTTTGAAGTTTCCAACTTGCTTTTTGCCTCGAGATTCGTGCCCGATCAAAATAATTTTTTGGTGATATTATCAAAACTATTAAAAAAAAAATCCTTCAAAATTATCCATATCGAGGCCAAGCCCAAATGAAAAATATTGATAGTATTTTTAAAATTTATAATTTATATTCCCACAAATAAAAATTTTATCTCCACTGTGAAGGACAATAACCTATACGTATGTTGCTAATATAATAACATTACCAGCTCATAGAAGCATTTAAATCTGAAATAAATTTCGTTAAATACCAACTAAAACTGCTATAGGCCATTCACCAAAAAATTCTTTTTTTATTTTATTTTATTTTTTATTTTTTATTTTTGAGACATATGCCAAATGCCTGTTCAACAACAGCGATTTAAGCAATGATGCATCGTTTAATCTATATTATCAACAATTTGGCAATATTCAAACTATTTTATTTGTGGGGCAGTGGAAATGGCAGAGTGCGGTGTTAAGTTTGGGCTTCCTCGTCATTTTACTTTTAGCGCGACGTTTGGTACGTGCGGTATAAACATTGGTTTGTTTTTTTAATTTTATTTTAATAAGATGTTCTCCATTTAATTATTATTATTATTATTATTATTATTATTATTATTATTATTATTATGAAAATAATTGCAGAAAGAAAAGGTTCCGAGATTATTTTGGGTGAACGCTATTTCTCCGCTGCTTGTGGTAGTAATGGGCGGAATAATTGCATTTGCGGTTGATGGAAAGGACCACGGAATTCCGATAGTAAGCTCCCTTTGCCCATTTATATTTTGAGATTTTAATCAATATTACAAATATATATTTTTTAATTCAATCACAAAATTTTATAATATGTTAATCATTCATAAAGATATTTCATTATATCACTTATATGTTAAGGATGACCATCAAGGCTGAGGCATTTGCCAACTTCAATACTCAAGGCGATGAGCAAGAAGCAATGACTCAGTAGTAGTGTTAAATGTTTTATGCTAATGAAGCCTCAGGTGCTTAGAGAATAAAGATGGACAAGGTTCTGAGGAGCCCAATAGGAATCGCTATCACACAAGCCACTAACATAACTTCAAAGAGAGAAATAACCAAGCAGAGTATGAGGCTTTGCATACTGATTTGATACTCACATTGGGATTGGGGGTGACTCATTTAGTTGTATATTCTAATTTTTTATGGTAAATATGATAAATATTGAATATAAAATAAGTCATAAAATGCTATTCAAATATACTTTCAGAGTGAAGGCAAAATTTGTATGCTCGAGTTTTTCAAAATAACTAAAATACCCAAGGAGTAGAACCAACATGTTAACCTCTTCTCCAAGTAGGAGAATCCTGATGGGTGACAAAAACTGAAGATCACAAGGCCCATAACTATGGAAGAGGAAATCATGCAAATAGAGACCAACCACTCAATGAGTTGGATAGATCCCATCTTAAAGTGTTTGAAGACAGGAGCAATATGAAAATTCTTAACCTCTTAAGGAAGAAAGTGGAAGGAACAAAGAGCAAGTAGGTGGAAGTGCTACCCTCTAACTTGTGGGCATTGAGGATGATTCTCTTCTTAACCACTAAACACATGCCTTGCTCATTATCCTATGGTGCTAAGGCATTATTACCTATGGAGCTTGAGTTACATAGCCAGCCGGTGGTCGCTACTATTAATTAAGAAAAGAACAAACTTGGCAAGTGGGAGATAAGGAACAAGGAAGCGCTAGAGAAACCTACAGACAACTTAAATGAACAGTGCACAAGCAGCCCTTAGACAAGTGAAAGTGAAGAAAAAATGACCAATTACTATAAATTGTATGTCAAAGAGAAAGCCTTTCAACCAGTTGACTAAGTTCTCAAGAAGTCATAAGTTGCTGCTCGCTAGTCGATCCTTGATAAGTTACTATCCACATGGGAGAGTCCATACAACTTCAAGAAATTCTATATGAGTGAGTTCTAGTACAATGAGTCAATAACTTAAAATTTGTATCTAACTAATATAAGGCTCGGGGAATTTTCCCCCGGGAAATTGACAATACTTGAGGAACTCATATATTCTTGAGGCTAAAATAAGGGAACTATCCCATTCAACATACTTTCCCTATTCTAATGCTAGGGTAACTTGTATATGCAACTTAAGTAATGCAACCCCAAGATGAGCTTGTACTTGGTGAGTTACTAGGCAACTCGCTAATAGTTTTGAGAAAGTAA
Organism: Dendrobium chrysotoxum; assembly: GCA_019925795.1. NCBI lineage: Eukaryota > Viridiplantae > Streptophyta > Magnoliopsida > Asparagales > Orchidaceae > Dendrobium > Dendrobium chrysotoxum. The sequence continues at coordinate 11,423,795 of CM034304.1, read as the reverse complement.
CTCACTAGCCTTAGCCACTTGTTCTTGCAATAATAGAGGGTGACCAATTGAGGTAACATCCAGTTGAATTTTCATCCATGTTCAAGCTAAAGGGTGACTTAGACTACTTCATAGAGGAAGGCCTAGACTACCAAGTATAAAGACCTGGAGGCAAGTAAAAGGCCCTAAGAGAAGAAAAATCTTAAGGTCACCTCCTTATCATCTATCGAGTCCCTTATGCAAATCATGATTAAATTCTATAACTAGCTCCATAAGCTAGCTTGTACTAAAATAAAAAGAAGAGAAAGTAATTTAATGAGAAAAGAAAGAGGATAATCAGTTTAACCATAAAAAATCTTAATACTTTTACCATAACTAGGAATAACTAACTCGCCTTATTAATCATAGGAACATATCATCAACACCAAGTGGTCGAGTCTTCACATTAATCCACCAAGCCCTATAGGACGACTCACCCTTTTCTGATAAGACCCATAAGGAGTTCATATGAGTCCCCTATAATTGAAGAATCTAGTGGTTACACCCATAAAGAATGCAGAGTCTGGCATATTGTGAGAGGCCCACCAAAGTTGAAAAAAATTCCAATTAATTAGTGAATAGCCCTATAGTCTAACTCCCTCCTTTGCGGAAAGATCCATAATGAGTTGCATGTAAGTTCCCTATGAGTCTAGGTGGTTACCCCCATGAAGACTAAGGTTTGCCCAACTAAGCAATCATCCCATCAAACTACTTTACTAAAACCAATTCACGATAAGATCTCGCTATGAAATGCATAAAAAGTTATTACCAACTCACTCATCTAGCTATTATCAAGAACGTAGGATCACATAGAACCATCCATGGTTGTTGCCTAGTCCACAACATAAAAGATTTTATCAAATTTTTTTCATATTACTCTCATAACATGCAAACTCTCTAGGAGAATTTACTAATATGCTAAGCTCACTCATAACAAACAAAAAAAAAGAATGTAAAATAAAAAAAAATAGTCTCACCCAAAGGAAAATCTTTAATAATGCATGAAGTATTACACAAGCTCAGTTCAAAATAGAAATATTGTAATAAGAACAAAAAATTGTGTGAAGCTACATGCCATCATAAAAAACTCTATACTCTAGGTCACTCGCCATCTCTAACGATAGTGCCTAAGAAGAATCTTCATCCCCTTACAAAGGAACTCACCATCACTTTGTTATGAGTGGTTGCCATCTCAGCCTTTAGGAATGTAAGCTCCTTCCTTATTTCCATAATTTCCTAAAGGGTCACAACTCCCCACGAACTATTGTTACCCCCACTGATGCCTTACAATTTTACCATCTTCTCGAAAGGTCGAGTCATCCAGCCACCATCTCCAGCATAGTTGACCTTTAGGGAGGAATGGTGTCACTAGAATAACCCATGGATATCAAATACCTAGCCTTCTCATTCAAGGACTTATAAAAATGTTCCTCTTCCACCTTAGATGTTGTTATACTTTGCTCGATTGTAGTTCCTACCATCTTCTTTGTAGTCCCAATGAGTTCTACCACTATCAAATGCTCAACAACTTGGGTCACTTTTGTAGGTGGCGCTTCCGTGCTCAAGATTTAATTTTAGTAATGGAAAACTCCCTATCTAAAAAACCTACAGGAACCACAAGAAGCTTGTAACTTAAGACAACCTCGTTTATGTATTGCCCAAGATCCCACTGCTTCAAAGCCATCATCTGTGACTTGCTTGGTAAGTCCCCCAACTACTCACTCAATAAAATATAAATTATGGGCTCTTTTGACTTTTTTAGATACTTTTTTCCCTAATAGAACTCACCCTAAATACCTAATATTACTCCTTTTTCTTTTTACCTATAATAGTTTGAAGCACTACACAACTTTATGGAGAGTTGCCCCAACCTTAGTGAGGGTGTGTAGGGGCTAGCCATTACTCATGAATTGGCTTGTTGTTATGAATATATATTCTATGAGCTCCCAATTAAAATAAGTGCACGTGTTGATCAAGCAATAAAGTGTATGAGAGAGTATTAATCCAACAAGGAAATATGTTGCTAGAACTAACTCTAATACCATCTACTCAAGCTACTGAATTTATCTTATATAATAAAATAAAGGAATAAATGTTATAACTATTGAGAAATATAGAAAATAGTGAAGATGCATAGTAATAAAGATGTTATGGGCTAATGATAGTGAATGATCATATATTTTCCTAAGCAAACACATTTACAATAGTTGTGGATTAGTGCATATGCACCTTTAGATCTCTGTTGAGCTTATAAGGGTATATAAAAAGGTTTATAGTCTTTCTACAATGATATTATCTCCATAGAACGTAAAATCCTACTCATGCTATGTCAAGGTATGAAAGCATTCCATCTCAATTCTCTATATTATTCTAATATTCTCCCATTGAGGTAATATATTACACTAAATTTTAACTCCATACATGGCCATTGCATAAATTAAATGAAGCATGAGAGAAATTGAGAATAATTATATACAAGAGTCTACAATAGGATATAAATAGTTTATTCACATTATCAACCCAAAATAAGAGGTTTAGCTTGCCATAGAAATAAATTGGAGCAAAACATTTTCATTACTTACTTAAGAACAGTTACAAACATTAAAGATGAAGAAAATATTACCTGGATTAAAGAATCCAAAATAGATCTGATAGATTTAGTCTCCCCAGAGTGAATCCCTCCTTACACCTTCGCTCTCCATACTCCTTTCCACTCCTAAGTGTTATTTTGCTCACTACAAGGATGATTAGCCACTCCACTAAATATAACTCACTATCCCTTGGTCTCTTTCTTAGACTCTATCAGGACTTTCCTAAAGAAAAGTATAAAAAAATTATTTATATTTTATATAAACAAACTCAGGAGCCGCGATGCTTGATAGAGTGGCACTACAGTGATAAAATGTGAACTAGCACCTCAACACTGCTAAATTGGCTCCATTGCGATGTTGGGATGACCCAACACAACATTTGGTTTATTCGATGTGATGCTTCCTTCCATAACTGCTCCACCATGCACTAACATTTGTTTCACCAGGGTGCTAAATTAAATGCAATTTTTTTGTGACTTTGATGCTACAATGTATGGTTCCAATGTCGGGGTATTGAAGGCACTGCAGTACGGACGTTTGAGGTGCTACGATGTTAGTTCTAACTTTAAAATTTTTTAACTTTCCCTGAGACATTCATGAACAATATCAACTAAAACAAATATTTTTAATAGAATTTAACACAATAAAAACAAGTATATTTTTCACTTAATAAATTCTCCCCTACTTGAGCTATTGCTTATCCTAAGGTAATGTGTTTGCACCATTTAATGAATTCATTATTCCACATAAAAATTTGTAATTTAAAATGATTAAAATACTAGATAATACTTCACCATTTAAATGTAAATTGTAATGATTAGAATCTAGAAATTTTAATTTAAACAATTACAAATAAAATATCCAAAGAAATCATATTTATTAATATCCAAATTGAACTACTCATCTACTACAAGGGTAAATGCAATTTGACTATTGATTTAGATTGAATGATATATGATTAAAGAATTGGTTTTATATTAGTTAATTTATTTATAGGCCTTCATCTGTGCTAGCTTATTTACACTCCCCTTTTTAAATTAAGTATTAGAATCTTTTAGAAATTAAAACATCATAAAATACCAATTTTTGATATTATCGTACTCATTTTTCTTTGGCTTTTTCTTTCATTATTTTGATCTTCTAGTATTTCATTTCTTTCTTCTAATGCTTATGAATAATAAAAAAATGATTTTTAAGATCTGATTAACTTTATTCCTTCAAGTGATCTTAAATTAGAATTATTGAAGGATTGTTATAAGTTTACTAATTCCATATTTTAGTTTATAATGAGTTTATAAGTTAATCAAGTACTTCCTTTTTCTAAATGTAGTTATTCAATCTTGTAACTAATAGTCTATGCTTTAGTGTTATATCATTTAAATTCAATGTGAAGTATTAACTTAGACACTTTTTCTTAGTTGTTTATTATTATAGTTAAATTAGGAATTAATTTTTTTTCATTCAATTAAGCACCAATAATTTTGCATTATTTTTAATTCTAAGTAATTTTTAATTACAATTCTTATTTTGGTCAAATAAGTTATCAAAATGCAATTAAAAGAGAAAATAACAATAGTTAAGCAAGTAAAAAATTTAAGCTAATCAAAATATTTAGCTAATAATATAATTAACAATAAGAAACAAAATATAATAAAGAGCACACAAAATAGTTAAACGAAAGTTCTAGAAAGACAAATAAAATACACAACAACACATAACAAATTTTGGTTGCCTCCCATCAATACTAAGTTTTTAGTCTTTAGCGAAACTATGCCAATCATTTCTATTTATGATGTGCCAACTCTATGATGGTCCTGAAATGATCTATGTCTCCTCCTAAATAAGGTTTTAACCTATGGCCATTAGCTTTAAAAAATTGAGAGATCTTTTTGTCCTGAATCTCTATAGCACCATAGGGAAACACCTTAGTAATAGTGAGTGGTCCAGAACACATGGACTTAATTTGGCATTCGTTGATTGACTCACCCAAGCATACTGACCTAAACTTACTTAGCACTAGGAAACTCACTCCATAGACAGATCATTAAAGTCATACAAAGTTATATATCCTTCATAGTTAGCCAGGAGACGATAGGTGTCTAGGTCAGTCTGTACTAAGAGTCATTTAGTCAATGTATTTTTTTATTCTCTCATGTGTGATCTTTCCTTTAACCTTCAGATCCCTATAAAAATAAGGTGAAAAGGAGCATTTTGGGATCTTTTGAATGTTTCAGATTTTGAGTTCCTTGAGCATTTCTCTATAGATTCTTTCTAGTACATTCCTTTCCATCCATTCTCACGTAGGTTCTAGGTTACCCCTCGTACTGCTAGTAAGGTCAAGAATCATCTACGGACATATTTGGATCCAACAAAATGAATTCTTTTAAATATATTGGAAATACTTTTAAAATATAACTTTGTACTTGCTTAGTCAATATTGAACCATAAAGCATCATCTTTCTGCTTTAATTTAGAACAGACTTTATATATTTTGAATGCCAATTTGCTTGGTCGTTCCTTTTATGCAAGGTGGGCGACTTAAAGAAGGGATTAAACCCAATTTCGATTTCGCAATTACAACTCAAATCTCCATACATTTCAGTGGCTTTGAAAGCTGGTTTGATTTCAGGCTTCATAGCTTTAGCGGTACAGTGTAAAGAGACTGCAATTATGTTTATTTTCTTTTCCCTAATATGTATTCGATATGCACTCTCATCAGCTTTTGTTTATGATTACAGGAAGGAATTGCAGTTGGCAGAAGCCTGGCATTGTTGAAAAATGAGCAGACGGATGGAAACAAGGAGATGATTGCATTTGGAATAATGAACATTGCTGGTTCATTCACCTCATGCTATCTGACCACTGGTAAATAAAAGTTATGCATTTCTCACTCGTCGTATTCTTTCCTTGCTAGCTTACAGTTGTTGATATAACTTCTTCTTTTCTTCTGGTGCTCATTTGGGTTCTTCAAATTAGAAAATATGCTTTCAAAAGTAGCGAAGTTAGTAAAATTCCAGCAATTGCTTGCACGAAGTTATCAACCAATTTTGATTATAAACTCTACTAACATCTTCAATATCTATCTTCATTTTAAAACTCAAAATAACCGAAAAAAACATTATTTTATTAAAACATAGTTTTTTTATCTACTAGCAATCAAATGAGGCCTTAAATAGCATTATGCTTGTTTCCTTTTTTTTTTTTTTTTTTTTGAACTGCAAATTGCATTAAAATAAAAACAACTATTACAAACTACTAAGTGATAGAACAACTATCACATTCCTCCTTTAACAAAGAAATAAAATGAGGAATATTATTATCACCCATATTATCCCAATAAAAATCACTGAAAATAGCTAAGTTAGCACAAAAATTAGCCAATTTATTACAATCTCTATAAGTAAATTGAAAAATGGCATGGCTAAAGTCTTTGAGAAAAATCAGCTCCTTCAACAATGATTCTTCTGGACACCATTTAGAATTCTTCAAAGTATTCTGTAGCAACTTGATAATGTTCTTGTTCTCCCCCTCTATTATAATTCCTTTACTATCCAAAATCCAATCTTGAAATATCTTTGTCAATAAAGTAACAGCCATTAATTCTTTCAACCATTTCCAACAATAATCCTATGCACAGTTTTGAATAGCTGCATCATACGTCGTCGAGGTGATTGCTTACCAGACGCAAACATCATCACTTCCAGCATATCAAAATTTAATTCAAGATATACATGTATTTGCTGAATGAGGTTGACCATACTTTCACCAAAACATTTTTTCAGTTCTTCCTTGACCCACTTTTCATGAAATAGAAAATTTTCCACAGACATTCAATTGATCAAACTCAACAACAATAGTAGGCCCTTCTTCAATACATCTATCCAAAATCCATACATCCTTTAATGCATTTGCACATTCACTTGTACCCAATTTCCATCTAACAATAGGTTGAAGAAATTTTGCTCCATTAACTAATAACCTTCCATGTGGGAGAGGAGCATCTTCTGATTTCAGAATTCCAAATTTCTTTCCCATATTTGGCTATCAAATTTCTATTTAATAAAGAATATGGTTTGCTGATAAAGTTCCATGCAAATTTAGCTCTTAAAGGACCAGCTTTATCCAAGGATGAATAAATATCAAGCCCACCTAATTGAATAGGTTTGCAAAGCACCTCCCAAGCAGCATAATGAAGACCTTGTTTCCCATTATACTTATGCCAAATAAAATTCCTACACATCTTATTTATATCATTCAAAACACCAATAGGAACTAAAAATTGTGCAATAAGGAAAACAGGAAGAGAAAGAAAAGCTGATTTGACAAGTAAAACTCTACCACTAATAGATATGAATCTATTTCCTCATACATTCATTCTATTAAGAGCTTTGTCCATCATAATTAGAAAATCTGAAACCACTAATCTTCTCATTGCAATCTTCACACCAAGATAATTCATTTTCTTAACTGATTTGAAGCCCACAATCTTAGATAAGTGCATTTTCTTCTTTTTCCTATTAGCCTTCCCAAATACAATAAGAGGCTTTTCTTTGTTAACTTTCTGCCCTAGTCCAACTGCAGAAATCAACAACAATTTTTTTCAATTCCTTGATGATTCTAGTTCTTGCTTAAGGAAAAATAAGAACATCATAAGCATATGGAAGATGTGATATTCTTTGAGCACTTGGAGCAATTTGAATCCCAATCTCATGACCTCTTTGATGTAATGAATTAGATAATTATTGAGAACACAAGATAATAAAGTACGGAGACAAGAGACAACCTTGTCTAAACCCACTTTTTGCTTCAATCCAACTAGAATTCCTTCCATTGATCAAAATTGAAAATCTGGGCTTAACAACATTCCATAATATGGTTAGAAAAATTAATAGGAAAACCTAAATACTCTAACACCTGATTTAAAGTATCCCAAGCCATACTGTCATCAGCTTGCTCCATATCAATTTTAATCGCCATTAATCCTTTCTTTGCCTTAGAATAAGTGAACCTGTTGAACACCTCCTGGGCAAGCAACACATGATCTAACATAGAATGCCCTTATATAAAAGCTGCTTGATCCTCATAAATAATTTTTTGAAGAAGAAATTTCAGTCTAACAACCAATGCTCTAGCCACAACCTTATAAATAGTCTTACAAAGACTAACAAGTCTAAATTTTGAAGGATCCAAAGGATTCTTGACTTTTGGGATGAGAACTATCAAAGTATCCTTCCAATCATTATACATTCTACCAGTCATGAAAAACATATTTATTGCATTCCAAACCTCTTCATTTATTATTTTCCAATAAACCTTAAAGAAAGAAGCAGTAACTCCATGAGAGCCTGGCGATTTGTTGCTTCCTAGCTGATTAATCAACTCAAAACTCTAGCTCCTCCTTAGTGTATTCGGCATCCAACAATCTCCTGTCACCATCATCTAGTTTTTCCAAACAAGAAGGCCACCCTTGAAGGATACAACTCCTCTCTTTCCACTTATTTTTAAAGAAATTATCAAATATTCCTTTAATAGCTTGCTGATCTTCAACAAAAGACCTATCCTCACTTCTGATTTGACTTATCCCGCTATTTTTTCTCCTTGCACTAGCAAATGCATGAAAAAAACTTAAGAGTTGGTATCACCCTCTTCAAGCCATTTGGCTTTCACACGTTGTCTCCACCAAGTAGCTAAACGAGCAAGAGTTATGTTCAACTCATGAACTTTAGCCGTTAACAAATACACCTTGTCAACCGAAAGTCAACTTGCAACTTCCTCCATTTGCAAATATAAAATTTCCTTCTTAGGACAATCTTTCAATTTCAAGAAATCTTTAAGCTTGACTTTACTCCAGTAGAATAAATACCTCAAAGCCCTTTTGCATTTTCTATTCAAAATTTCATCCTCATTACCAACAATATACTCAATTTTCTATTCAAAATTTTAGCTGAAGCATTATGCTTGTTAGAGGGAAATGAAATTCACTAATTTCTCCATAGATTGGTGCCTACATATTGGAAAATACAAGTGATAGAAAGGAAAATAATGAAATCAATCAATAGAATATTGTTTCAACACATCTATATATAAAGCTGACAAATTTTTTTCTCCCCATTGTCATATACTCGAGAGGTAGTAACAAATATAACTTCAAAAAGATTACCATGGAGAAAAGACATTACTTGCATTTAGTCGGAATAAATGCCAAAAATAGTTATCATCTATGAGAAGTGGATGAACAAAAATCAATCATTGATGAGGAGAAATATTTCAAAATAATCAATGCCATGAACTTATGTGTATATTTTGGCCAACAAGCCAAATTTCTAGTATTCAATAGTACCATCTCAATGAAACTTAGGTTTCATTTTGGACGACTTTTTTACTGCTTTCTGAAGCAGCTTTTTAGTACAAATTTTTTTAGTTTAAGATATTTTGGAACAAGCAATTGGCGAAATTAAATCCCAAATGTGATGATCAAGAAGAGCTTCCATTTCAATATCAATAACACGTTTTTAGTTAGGATTAAGCAAATCATCTTAATATGTCATTAGGATAAATATAGTAGAGAAGACAAGGAAAAACTATAAAATTAGGAAACATTATCAAATGAAGTAAAAGTTTATAAACCAAAGAATTTATATTTTCTATTAAAAAGCTATAACATATCAAGTGTAGATTCTATTAAAAAGCTATAACATATTTATACCATGTCCATTATAATTTTATAAACCAAAGAATATATATTTTATATAAATAATGGTCATTTCCTTGATACATGGACACTTGAGCTCATTATTTGATTGGTGGATTGGTTGATTGCTGGATGAATTAATTGTTTTATTGAATGAAGCATCCCAACCTTCCATCCTTCAATTATAACTATAAAGGAAAGAGGATAGAGAAGGGAGGCAAAATTTTAGTGCCTACTTCTTAAGATTTGTTTGAACTCATTTAGATAGTGATTGATCTCTTATTGATGACTCCATGGTGAATGAAATCTACACTAATTAATCTAGATTTGTTGGTGATGACAAACATCTGAATATTTCCTTTTCTTTCATGGCAATAAAAAAGTTATTATTTTTTATATTCAAATGATGATGATGTAAACTTGATTCTTTCTATCTTTGAACAATAATGATGATGATACTCAATTTTCATCAAGTTGATAGTATTAATTAATAATAGCAATACAATTTCTTCTAATTTTGGATGTTGATGAGAGCTTGATATCATTCCATAAATAAAGTAATATTTATTGCTAAATTTTATAAAAATAACCATTCTTTTTCTCCATCATTCTCTCCTTCAAGAGTTGTATTTTGTAGAGTAAAATTATTTGGTGGTTGTTGAAAATAATTTTTCTTGATAGAAGAAAGAAAGAAGATAAGAGAAAGAATTAGAATGCCAGAACAAAAGAAGCAAAAGAAAGGAGTTGAAAACAATTATTAAGATAACAAAGATAACTATCCTTTGAATCAACACAAGAAATTCAAATCATTCATACAAAGTAACATTCCATGAAGGATTGAGATACCACCCAAGATTCAGCAATTGGTAGCTTAAAACCCCTTAACATTCTGTAGGGTTGAAGAAAATGAAAAACCAAACATTTAGCGAGAGGCTAAGAAAAACTCCAAAAATGGAACAATAAATACAAACTTACTCTTCCAATAATACTTTAATATCACAAACATGATAACTGATAGGCCCTTAACTTTTTTTTAAATGGATGGCGAAGTAACATTTGAAAGTTTTGTAATTGAAAGCACCATGAGGGGAATTTGAATAAATAACTAATAACATAAAGAATATTTTAATGAAAGGGAGCACTAAACAATCATTATGTAACATGAAATAGGTGCATTAAAAATTTGATAAGAAAATTGATGTATAACGGGTTAACTAAAATGATTGGGACATTCATGATATTATCAAGAACTAATGAGTGATGAATAGATCATTTCATAGTAATAAGAGGTTAGTCTATCAACATTGATGATATACATGAGAGCTTGCAAATTTGGAGAGAAAAATAGTAAATTCCCAAAACTATTTCTTGACTATTAGTGCGTGGCAAATTAAGTAAGATACTATCACGTTGCTCTAATTTATTCTATCGAATTTATAAATATGATCCAAATGGTTCCTCATATTATAATTGAGATACAAAATTGATCCCAATGTAATCCATTGACTATACCAAATTGATCCTAATTTAGTCTAAAAGGGATAATTTTAAATCAATTTTGTATATACGAGGTTTAAAATTGGAGTAACATGATACTCTAAAACTAAATCAACCATATATAAATAGTCAAAAAATTATTTTCAAGTTTATCTCAAGAAAAATAGTAGTAGATTACCTATCACGAGGGAAGAATTACTAAAAGCAAAACTTAAAATGCGTGCTAGTAGAATGAGTAATTGTAGCATAATAAATGTAGAAAATTACATGCAAGAGGGCAATCAACTGGGAGTACTATACTTGAGAGATGTTTTTGAATTAAAAGTATATTGAATGGAAAAGGAATTATACGAGAGGCCTCAAGTAATTACCAAGAATATATTATAATTTAAGACATTTTTTAGTTATGATGAAATAGTCATCTCTTGCAAGGTTTCAATTCATCAAATTAAATCGTAGGTATTAATGCCTATCGTTTCTTCGTTCAGGTCCCTTCTCAAAATCTGCAGTGAACTACCATGCTGGATGCAAGACCCCCATGTCAAACGTTGTTATGGCAGTATGTATAATGCTGGTGCTTTTGTGGCTGACTCCTCTCTTCAAGTACACGCCACTTGTGGCTCTTGCAGCGATCATCGTAGTTGCCATGCTTGGACTCATCGAACTGCATGAGATGAAACATCTTTTCAAGGTGGATAAGTTCGATTTCTGCGTTTGCATGGCTGCATTTCTCGGAGTTGTTTTTGTCGATATGGAGGTCGGCCTTCTTTTATCAGTAAGGATGCTTTATGATCACTGTATATGATTGTGTTTGGTTGTTTGGTAATAAGGATTTGGCAAACTAAAGCAAAAGTTTCATCTTACAGGTAGGTTTGTCCATAATAAGGGCACTGCTACATGTGGCCAGACCTACAACTTGCAAGCTCGGAAAGGTGACGGGAACCGAGCTCTACCGTGACTTGGAGCATTACCCAGATTCGACTACCATTCCAGGTGTCCTAATCTTGCAGCTGGGTTCACCCATCTATTTTGCCAATGCAAATTATTTAAGAGAGAGGTAGAAAAACACGTACAACCGCCTTCCCCTATTATCATAAGGCTTTTATTCCTCTGATCTCCCTTCCTCTTCTTATGTTTTTTTCTTGCATTCTGTACATTATCAGGATTACAAGATGGGTAGAAGCTGAAGGGAACATTAGCAAGGAGAAAGGCCAGGATTTGCAGTACATTGTATTTGATTTGGGTGGTTAGTTTTTTCCATTGCTTATATGAATTAGGACTTCAGAAACACGAGTGTGGATGTAGGACTTCAAAAAATTAAATCACTAATAACTAAGTAATTTCAAATACTTGAAGTGAAACAAATTGGCTTTTGAATTAAGTTTGAAGCTGAATAAATTTTACTGGCCTTCCGAACCCTAAAGCTAAATGAATATTTTCCTTGTGGTTTGCAGGAGTGGCTGCCATTGACAACACTGGCATAGGAATGCTGTTTGAAGTCCATCGAATGCTTCGCAAGAAGGAGATCCAGGCAAGTCACAGATATCATTATAACTTGAAAGAATATGTCAATTCCCAATTCATTTTATAAAAATTGAAATAAATATATATATAATTACACAGGTCGCACTAACAAATCCAAGGTTAAGAGTTGTGGAGAAGTTGGTGGCTGCTAATTTCATCGATGTGCTCGGAAAGGAGTGGGTCTTCCTTTCCATCAACGATGCAGTCTCGGGGTGTCGATTTGCTCTACATCAAGCCAGTAACGATGATGAACTGCAAGTTTAGCTGGTTCATCTTTGATGTATCAATGCTTTGAACTGGATCCGAACAACTATTTTTTGTGTGATGTTAAATAATAATAATATATATATATATACTCATCAGCCCGATTTTTTTTTTTAATTGAAAAATTATAAGGGAATTTCCCCACTTCCATTAAATGAAAAAAAAGAATTACAGAAATTTCCAAAAGATAAAGCAACCTCAAGAAAAAAAAAACTAAAACACCTAAAGTGTTGAACACAGCAACCTCAAAAAAACCTGAAGACCAAAACTACTTGGACAAAAATTAGGCAAAATGCCTAAAGGACTTAGTGAAAGCAAGCTTTCCTGCAAATATTCCTCAAACCAAAAAACCCTACGTGATTGCCAAGGCTAAGGGCCATCCATATGAGGCAAAATCATAGATACAAGAAAATAAAATATGCGTTCACAATACAAAAAGGACATAGACCAACCAAAACAACCGGGACAAAGAAGAGCATGAGTGACCAGTTGACAAATAATCATCCAGCAAATAGTAAAAAGAGCATAATTGACCAGTAGAAAAAAATTCATCAATTTGCAAAGTAGAGCAAATCCAAAAGAGCCCAATTTGCCTCGAAGGTTGCCAAACAAAGTGATGACTGTCCAAAATGGGGTGTTAACCTCGTTTTCAGCAGAGCAAGCAAAATTACCTCGTCAATCATTCTTGAAAATCAAAATGAAATCATACTCAGGCTAGTTTAAGTCAATTTGATCAAATCAATAAAATGCAACGACGTTGAATTGATTCGTTTAATTAAGTCGAGTAAAGCTTAAATTAACCAAAATTTGTTTAATTTTAATCAAATAAGTTTAATTAAGCGATATCGAGTCAATTCGACTCGACATGAGCTTAAATCTATTGAACATTCTAAAAAAGGTTTAAGCAAAATAAATGGGCTGTGTTGATTGAATATGAACATTTAAGAGGCTTTGACCATTTTAACTATTTTTTGACTATTTAATGGGTTTGACTGGTCAAACTTGATCAAGTAACCTAGAGTAGACCCAAGGGAACCTTTGGAGGTTGGTTGAATCAAGATAATGGGGGTTTAGCTCATAGGATTTGAAATGTACATAAAGGGGACTATGCTTCATTGGGTTTGACCAATTTATGTGAGTTGTCCAAGTAAACTAACCTAGAATGTCTTAGGCTATGGTTTAGATATATTTAAGAGGTAAAGTGGACTAGGTTTGAGTAATAGGGCAAGTCCAATTTTTCATATACTCATATATGATTCAAGATAGATTGATTTGACTAGTCTTAGATTGAGTTGACCAGGTCAACCTTTGACCAAGGGATATGTGAAAAAAATGTCTAATCCTTTAAGAGATTTCAAGGGTTTACTTGAGTCAGGTTTTCTAGAGTGATGGAGGTTATAGAGGGTTAATGAAATGGATTAACATATTGGGATAGTTTGAGCTTGCTCAAATAGGTCAACAGGGTCAACCCTTAACTTAGGAATTTAGGGTTGATAAGTTTAGTGTATGGATCTCCTAAGGTGAAAGTTTGGACAAGGTTTGAGATTAACAGTTCAATATCATGCATAATATAATCTACTAGGCATGTTCAATGTGGACTAGGGTTTTGATCTGGCTCTTGGGTCAACTAGGACTGGGTTTAGGGTTTAAATTGAATTAGAGATGTTTAAATTTAGTTTAAGGAGTTTGGAATTCAATTTCTAGGTTCAGGTCATCTAAACTAGTCATCATATGCAGAGTAAGGTGCTAGGCAAGATTGTGTTTGATAGGATAGAGTAAGGGACCTAAGACTGGGTCCTTAGTATTTGATAATGCTATGTGACACTATAGCCATGTGATGGCAAGCTTTAGGAGTTTTAGAGGTTTAAGATTTAGATGATTTCAGGTAAAAAAGAGGTGAACAATATAGTGCCTTAACTTCTGACTAGCAAAGATTAGGGCTAAATAGTGTTTCTCAATTGGTGGATAATTTTGTTCGATTGAAAATAACCATCTACTTAAGTAATAAAGCACATTCTCTTTTCCTTCCTCATTAACTTGAGCTAACAAGATGCCAAAACATTTGCATATAGATGTTGTATGCCAAATCAATAGCTTTTTGGAATAGGATTAGCCAAAACTAGAGGTTTCATCAAATACTATTTTCTATTTTTGAAAGCCTTCAACATTTTTCATCCCACTAGAAATGAACATCTTTCTTGCATAAGGCTATAAACATTTGACATCTTTCGGATAAGTTTGATATTAATCTTCTAAGATATGTTAACTAACCTTGGAAAGATCTCAATTGAGTGAGACTTCTAGGTGGTGGCATTTTCTGGATTGCTTTAATTTTACTGGGATTAATTTTAATTCCATAGTGTCTTACCATGTAACCTAGAAACTTCCCTGATGTAATGTGAAAGGCATACGTCAGAGGGTTCATTTTAAGATTATACTAATAAAGTCTTTCAAAAATAATTCTCAGGTCATATAAATATTCTCCCCTTTCATGACTTTTAACGACTAGATCATTGGCATAACACTCCACTTGTTAGTGGATATGTTCATAAAAAAATTCTCATCATAGCCCACTGGTATATTACCCCAATACTCTTTAGTCCGAATGGCATAAGCTTGTAACAATAGACTCCTATCAGTGTTCCGAATAGTGTATACTTTTCATCGTCAGGAGCAATTTTAATTTAATTGTATTAGGATGAGCCATCCATAAAGGAGAATATTGCATATGAGGAAGAAATATCTACCATGAGTTCTAGTTTGGGCAATGAGAACTCATCTTTAGGACTCTTTATTTAGGTCTCCGAAGTTAATGGAGACATGGATCTGACCGCTTTTCTTTTTGACTGAAATAATGCTGGCAAACCAGGTCGAAAATTCCTCTTCCCTAATGAAACCAACTTCAATTAATTTCTTAAGTTTAGGAATAACTTATTTTTCGACTTAAAGTCGCATACATCAAGGTGCTTATTTTATGAGAACCTTATCAAGTTGAATTTCTAGATTATGAACTACTATATCTGGATATAATTTGAATATTTATTCATAACTCTAGGAAAAATAGTATTTAAACTCTACAAGCAAATTGACCATGTTATTTTTCTTGTCCTCATTTGAAAAAGAACTTATAAATATTGTACGAGTATTTTCTTCTTTTTCCATGTTTATTTCTTTTAATTCATCTATGGTTAATATAGTCTCCTTTTCAAACTTTTTTTTTTTGGGCGGGGGGGGGGGGCTGGGGATTCACTAAGCATTATTCATCATCATCAAATGGATAAATAGTACCGAAGTTAACACCCACTTTTAATTTTGGTTTATAATATTTTGTATTCCACAGGTTTTCAAATTATTGAGCTTCACCTCTTATCCAAGCTGACAATGTTAAACCTTGCTTAGCAAAGTTATTTACACAAGTAGAGTACTAATCAAAATATAGTGCTATTAATTCATTTAAAACTGGATCTTCAAGGATTACATCAGTTTCTATAACTTTTCTTATAGAAAGGATAAACTTGTTGGCTTTATAAATATGGATTCACAGTATGAGAGACATTCATTGCCAACCCGGCTATATCATTTTGAGATAATGGGATTAGAGTTACATTCTCTACATACTCTAATCCTTCAAAGGTAGACTTTTTTGCATTATCTTCTTCAGTGATATAGAACCTGTTCTCATCACTATCCGCTTCTATAAAAACTTCAAACTTTGGTCGTTCAATAGTATTTATATATTCCACATCCTATTGATTTTTCTCAAACACATATAATTCATTCTCCAAACTAGATTCCAAATCAATAAGTTTTATAGGCTTCATTATTAACATATACTCTTTTTCTTTATTTTGATATTTTTATTTAACCATCCTCTACCTCTCCCTCTAGCTCGTTGAGCCATTCTACTGCCTCTTTGTGTAGTAGGGTCAAGACACCAATGAACGCTGTGTTCGAGGTTAGATGCTCTATTTTTTTCTTTATCTTTCTTTCATTTACTTTTTCCTTCTCTTTTTTTTTTCTTTTCTTTTTTACTTCTTCAACCAGTTTAATGTTTTTGGAGAAGACTACCTACTTTTTTGGCAGATAATATGAAGCGTTTTTGTATATACCTACTTCATTAATTGAAAATTATTATAGATCATATTTAATACATCGTTCAACACCTTCACAAGAGTATTTGATATATTGATGAAGAGTAGAAGAAACCATTCTATATTCGTTAAGTCAAAGTCTTCTTAGGAGAGTATAAAAGAGGCCTATAAATCTATTATGTGAGACTTGGCTTCGATTTTTAGGCTATTTATTTCTAGAAGAAGGGCTAATAACCCCAAAGCCCTCTCGCATTTTTCACTGAATCCTCAAAACATCATTTTATAAGCGCTAGGCTTACGAGTATCCATTTTTAGGTAGGAAAGCTTTATAAGAGTCATAATGTTGATCGATGCACCCGAATCAATAAAGATACGAGACAACTTAAAGTGGTCTAAATTTATAGATATATATAAAGGGAAATTATGATAAGTAATTCCGAACAATAAGCCTTTATCTGAGAATGTTATTCCTTGAACCTCCTTGAAATATAACACTTCTCCTAATTGCGTTGATGCTAATTGAGCCATACAGATCATAAAATTTTGATTAAAGCCTCCCTCACTTCTTTAGACAAGACTAGAGCATCATAAATACTCAGTTTTATATAAAGTTTTCAAAGATGGGATAAAATATTATAATCTACTTTAGGAACTTCTGAGATAGTATTGAAGTTTCAAGATTAACTACTACTTATTTTCCTTTATCTTCAATAGATGCTCGTGGTAGTAAAACTTTACCTCTATAGAGATTTACTTGCACTACCTTTTCAAAAGAAGAGGCAATAGGATGATCTACTTCTTGATTACTAATTACCTTTAACTTTTTATCCAATGAACTATCGGAATCAGACATCTAAATTTCTATATTGATAGGTGCACCCTAAATATCAAGAATAGGGGCATCGCCATCAGAGAAATATTTAAGTGATTCTTTTAGTTCATTTAAATTTATTTCTATTTCCTGAGAATTGCTTTCTTCTTTACTGTTTAATCTTATAGCTAAATCATCCTAAGAAAACATACATGATATATGCTGAATCTTTCCTCATTACTTTCTTTGTCCCTGACGAGATAAAATAAAAATCATACAACGTAAGGGGCACAAGGGATTTGGATCTCCCATCCATAAAGATCACTACTTTAGTTGATACAACTTTACTTTTACTTATTTTCCTCCTTCGAGACTACAAAAGCTTAATTCTAAGTTAAGTGTTGCAGAGATGAGGATGCTCAGGTGGATGAGTGGCTTTACCCTTAGAGATAGGATACGAAATGAGCATATTCGTGAAAAGGTTGGAGTAGCTACAGTGGAAGATAATATTAGAGAGAGTCGCCTTAGATGGTTTGGTCACATAAAACGGTGGCCTCCCGATGACCCGGTTAGGAAAGTAGAGATCTTAGATTTGACTTATGTTAAGAAAGGTAGAGGTAGACCTAAAAAGACTTGGTTAGAAAATATTAGAAATGATCTTTCTTTATTAGATTTAAACGAGAATTTGACTTTTAACAGGACACAATGGAGAAAAAGGATTCATGTAGCCGATCCCACGTAGTGGGATAAAGGCTTGATGCTATTGTTGTTGTTGTTGTTGAGACTACAAAAGCTTAACTAACTCGCACTTCCTTCAACTCTTCAGTTGGAGGTTTTGTCTGAACTTGCTCAGGAGCTACTAGATCAGAATATTGAAATGAAATAGTTAGTTTAGTATAGTTATTAGTTAGTATAGTATTATATTATTTAGTTAAATTTAGTTAAATTGGCTAAAAACTTTTATCCATTCATGGGTATTCCTTTTTCATTTGAATGAAATGAAAGTCAAAGACTTTTTTTTGAGGTTTCTAATTTCTTTTTTTTTTAAAAGAAAGAGAAGGATCTTTTATGATGGATAATCTCGAAAGATTTGTTGAAGATGTAAATAAGTTTGCCTTAAACTAATTTATTTTTTTCCTGGATGGAACTTTATGCTCCTAAAAATATCTGAATAGATAAATAATAAACTTTATTTAGTATTCTTTTAGATGACTGAGATAAAAAAAAAATCCCAACCATCGTTAGGCTTTATAATTGAAGAGTGTGCAGAAGGTTCACCAAACACAAATTTAGTAGATCCCTGACTCTAATTTACAAAATATTCTTTGGGTATCACAATTACCTTGGATTTGATATTTTTCTCAAGCCACTCTTTGAATATTATACAATTTCTAGCTCATGCCCTAACATTTGGTGATATGGGAAATAATTTGATTGCCCAAATTTTCCCACTTCTTTCAACTTCTTAGGATCAGGAATTTTTAAGAGGTTCTTGAATTTTTTTTTAATTTTTCCCTTTTGAATGAATAGACTTTATTGATATAGGTTTCAAACTTCTCCCTATTTTCTTATGGAGTAAGATAAGACAAAGGATTACTTTGCTGCTCACCCTGAGGCTTACTGTACCATTGATATTGCGATGCACATACTAGATTATATACCTATACTTTTATTAGTTGTTTACCTTTATCTATTGTTGATACCAATTGTTAGATGACTACGACACCCTAAGAGAGGGGGGGGGGGGGATTTGGGTTTTGGTAAATTTTGATTAAAAAAAAATAATTAAAATAATTATGATGCTAATTAGAAAGAGAATAAACTAACAAACAATTTTATAAGTAAATGACTAAGAAAAATAAATGAGTGGGCTCCAAAAATTTGCGCCCCGGCCTCCCCGCACTGCGCTTTTCATGCTTTTGGGGGGAGTTTTAACAGATTAGGTTCCGGGATAAATTTTCAGAAGACAGATTGGGATTGCAGATAAGACACACCCAAAGATTTCGCCCTCATTTTGCAAGGACTTTATGATCTGTGTTATGGTTTCCTATAGGTGCAAGCCTCTATAGTTAATTACCCCTCCAGATCACGAGAGAGAACTTTCGATTAAGGATAGTCATCGAGCAAATATGTCATATCCGTAGATACCCAGATATCCAGCATATAATAGCAGCATTGATTTGGTGTTTGAAGATTTAATATTTAAAATTGAAAATTTCACCATCTTGCACTTAAAGCGGATGGTGGGGGAGTGATGATGAGCCCGATCAAGATCCCATGGTTCCATCGTCCCAGGTCATTGTGGCCCCTGGTCTACTTAATTAGAGAAGGTAATAAACCCAACTTGATAGAAGGATCCTTGTCAGCAGCCATTAGTTGCATCGTCCAAGGATATCTTATAGACCTGGGGTGGATGTTTGTTTAAGAAGAAATTTGAATCCACCTTTAGCTTACATAGGGCTTTGTGCCCTATCAAGCATATCCTATTGATTCATATCTCAAGGATTTAGTGTCATTGGGGAGCATACGGGCTCTAATCATGACCGTAATATAATGGTGTCATTTTGCGGTAAACCACTCAGTTCAAAGGGTCCCGATCATAACCGTTTACCTGTGGTGCCATTTAACGGTGAAACTATAGGTGTGGTGCCATTTGGGGCTAAACCATCGGTTAGAGGACACATGCCACATCCTTACTGGCATGAGACAAATTGAGAATGAATCCTAGTGATATTCTCAACTAGTCATTAGCTCTTTATGAGTTGGAATAGTTTTCAGATTTGTCCACCTCGGCAAACTATTGCAGAGAGTGGATGAGTGTTTGCTTTAAGTGTTTTGATAGTTTATTTTATTTTTAAATATATGAATTTTGGTATTTTGGAGTTTTGAAATTTTGTAGGCGTTTAGGTGCATTTTGAATGTTTGTGGTCCCATCTAGTTGAGATTCTCTGTCAATACAGTCATCATCGGTGTGTATGTGATCATTTGAAAATGTTTACATTTTGTAAAAGTTTGAGGGCATTTGAAAAATTTTGATCCCCTCCGGTTGAGATTTACATTTAACACGTCCATCATCGGAGAATTAATAAATATTTTGTTTTGTTGATTGAACCTTGTCGACTCTGTCCATTTGCCGACAAAGGATCTGGTTCGAATCTAAACTTATTTCTTGACCCATGCAGCATTCTTAGACGTCACGTGTGTACTTTCAACACGCTCGCCGAGACTCACACGGGTTTATGCCATTGGATATATTTCGTGCAATGCATTCATGCGTGTACACGGTATGATTTTTGAAATGCAATTGCAGTGTCAAATGAGACATTGGAGTGAAACCCTCTGCTCATTACAAGTACATGCCAGAGGACAATTTTTTGAAATGCACTTATAATGTCAAATGACATACTAGAGTGATATCCTCTGCATCCTACCAATGTATATAAGAGGTCATTTTGAAATGCAATAGCAATGTCGGAATGACACGCTAAATGAAATCCTCGGCATCCTAGAGATGCATGTTGGGGGTCTTTTTGGAATGCAATAGCAATGTCGAGGTGCCATGTTAGAATGAAATCATCGACCTACTACAGATGCATGCGGAGGGGTTATCTTTGGAATGTAGTAACAATGTCAAGTGACATACCCGTATAATGGATTTTGCAAATTATGACACATGTATATGTAGCATGTTATCATGCAAATGTAATGCGTGTATGAGGAGCATTTTAAAATATTTGCATACAGCGCGAAGGGGTGTCCGTCTGCATAGATGACTATTGCTGCTGAATGCGCAGGGCTTTATTTTGGGCTTTGTTAATGCCTTCTGTCTACTTGTACAAGTGTTGCAGACCCGGTGACGTGACGTCACACTTCAGCGGCCCATGATTTTTACTACTGATTCTCTGCTTTTACTTACAGATGAATTATAGCATTATTATTCGACTGTCATGAAACACTTTATTGTTTTGATGCAAACTCCCTTTTCTCATTCTTCAGGAGATCAAATCTATGAATCAATTGACCTTTGTTTTGATTGGGTAAAGATATCTAAATAACATGAGGTCGTTTTACGATAGATGATGTATCACAAGCTGATGAGACCAAAGGCTTGGTTAATATTATTATATTTCTTTGTCCCCGACTCGTCACAAGGGTAGGACATTGCATTGAGGGGGCTTGACCTTCAGGCCTTCACTCGAATAGCACGGCATGATTTTCGGGAGCCCTAGCATTTTTGAAGAAATAGTAGAATGAAACATTTTTTGTTCTTCAAGTGCTCATTCTTTGACTCTACAAGATCACTAATAAAACCATTCGACTACACGTGGTTAATACCGTAATTGGGGCCTCCCGTTGGTAACAGATCAACGGGCTTCTTGCGATAGTTTGTAGGCACTTGCGGTCACCGGAAGTCTTCGGTATCTCTACAAAAATGATGAGATGAAATATCTTTTCAGCTGATCATTCTTTGACTCTACAGAATCATTCAGTCGAATCATTCAATTATGCATACTTTCCACCACCGTCGGAGTCTTTCTTTGATGACATTTCAATTGGTTCCCTCTGTTCATCGGGTCACCTTCATATCCGACTATTAGACTATTTGAAATCATTAAATAGAGGACTTTTAATTATACTCGATCAACAAAGCTCTTGGCCTTGACAAGGTGAGTGTACTTCTACACTTATATAGGCCTATCATGCTTGCAGCTTCTCAATCATCGCTGCTGTTGGTGTTCGCAGAGAGGGCTGTTATATGCATTCATCATTGGTCGTCAACCGTTTATTGTCAAATATAGACAGGTTTGTATATTCATCTGTATATTGGCACCGTTCGTGAAAGGGTCAGTGCAGCTGCTTAGCTATTGGATGACCGTTGATTGCAAAAATTATCTAATATCTATTGCACATTGTTCGTCGTCATCCGTAGATGGACTACTGTACGCAACATATCTCCTACAATTATTTGTAGGTGTTGCCTGTATTTGTGTCTATAGGGGATTCGCTGTACTTGCGATATACCCACTGTTGTTATCCGTAAATAGACCATATCAACCGCACTTGTTTACAAGGAATGGCCACGTTCATTACAATCCCCTATATGTATTTGTAAAAGGGCCACTGCACTTGCATCGTATCCACCTTCACCATTCACAGGTGGTATTTGTGCACTTGTGGCATTAGTTGCATGCGAATTATTGATATTGGCTTCAAGACATTACTGCATTTAGTGCCTTTTATCCTTTATGTGAGCAGTTGTATTCATGACGAGTTTTTCATAATTGCATGTAGGAGGTACTTATGTCCTTTGCCATTGATTGTTGTTACTTTTTATTTGTACTTCTGCGGCAACGCTTATAGTGAAGTTGTTATTGTACTTGCACCACATCCACCATCATCATTCATGGGTGATTTGGTGTACTTGTTTATAGTGATGGGCCATACACAAGCTGTTGATGTCAATTGCAAGGCATTGTTGTATTCAGTGTCTATTACCTTCGTGTAAACTATGGCATGCGGGCCAGGTTGTCTTCCATCAATTGCCAGTGTTGTCATTTCAATCTACAGGCTCTACTGCTTGTGTTGGGGATTTCATTAATGCATGTGGAAGAAGTCCACGCATTTTGCAATTTTCTATTATTGTTTGCAAGTACAGTGCATTCAATTGCATGGGGACTATTGTAGGAGTGTGTCGCATTTACATCATGTATTAATCATCATCATTTGTTGTTCACCATGCCTTCAGGTATTGGTGACTGA
Organism: Dendrobium chrysotoxum; assembly: GCA_019925795.1. Classification (NCBI taxonomy): domain Eukaryota; kingdom Viridiplantae; phylum Streptophyta; class Magnoliopsida; order Asparagales; family Orchidaceae; genus Dendrobium; species Dendrobium chrysotoxum. Next base: position 11,400,548 of record CM034304.1, on the reverse strand, counting down.
CATTTGTTTATGATTGTCAAATGCTGTGAATTGACTATTATTTATTGTCTGTATGCATCAAGGTCTTGTTCGTCATGAGTCCCCTGCTATTAATTTGATGTTTATTGATATTTATTTGAATGATCAAAATTATTATTTGTCATTTGTATTTTGATTATTATTGCACTTTTTAAATTTTGCATTTTAGAATTTAGGGTTCTGTTCCCTGCATTCAATTCAAGTCCCCTGGGTGCTGTTGAAATCAGGTCCTCTGTATTGCTGCTCAAGCTAGGTTTTCTTATTGTTCAAGTTCTGTATGTTTCAGTCTGAATTTCGGCAACATCTCGACATATCCCCCATTTGGGGGAAATTTAGGGGACTGGGCCTTCCCACCACGCTAAGAAAAATGTGTATGGTAGGTGTTCGTAGACACTGCAGCCGTGGTCTTCAATCCCACCACACTAAGAAAAGCGTGTATGAGTCTTCAGATGTACCTGCTTTCTGCTGTACAGTTCAAATTTGGTTCCATGTTGTTCAATTTTTGTGCATTCTACTCTAAATTTCGGTAGCATCCCGACATATCCCCGTTTGGGAGAAATTTAGGGGACTGGGCCTTCCCACCACGGTAAGAAAAGTGTGTATGGTAAGTGTCTGTAAACACCGTGGCCGTGGTCTTCAATCCCACAACGCTAAGATAAGCGTGTATGGGTCTTCAGAGGTACTTGTTGTCTGTTGTGCAGTACAAATTCCCCGTTGTTCAGTCTCTGTGCATTTCACTTTGAATTTCGGCAACATCCCGACATATCCCCTGTTTGGCAAAAATTTAGGGGACTGAGTCTTCCCACCACGCTAAGAAAAGCATGTATGGTAGGTGTCCGTAAACACTATGACCATGGTCTTCAATCTCACCACACTAAAATAGTATGTATGGGTCTTCAGGGTACTTGCTTAAAAATGCACAATTATTTTCCCGCAGGCACTGTGGCGCGTACGGGTACTTAAAGTTTTCCCCGCCATGCTAAGAAAAATGTGTATAGGGTCACCTGCCTCGTCGCATGTGTCGCATCGAATTTTCTTCTATCACGTTAAGAAAAACGTGTATAGGTGGCTGACTGACGTGTCACGCACGTCGAGGATAGGGTTTGAAACTTTAGGTCTGCACAGGGGTCGTCGACGTCAATGTCGGCTATGTCAGTAGTGTTAGGGAGATAATGACTATGTCACCGGTATCGGCATGCAAGTCGAGACAAGAGGAGTATTTGCATTTCCTTTTCCATTCTCTTTCCTTTTTTTCTTTTTTTAGTAATCATAATTAATTAAAATTATAATTATCTTCAATTAATTATAATTAATTAAAATTAAAATAATTAATCATAATTAAATTCGATTAATTATGATTAAAATTAATTAATTATAATTAGAAATAATTAATTATAATCATCTTCAATAAATTATAATTAATTATAATTAATAATAGTTAATTATAACTAACTTTAAATAATTATAACTAGTCATTATTAATATTAATTAATGATAATTAAAAATAAATAATTATAATTAACTTCAATTAAATTAATTATAATTAATAATAATTAATTAAAATTGAAAGATAATTAATAATAATTAATTATAATTAGTTATAATTATAACTAATTATAATTAATATTAATTAAATATAATAAAAATAATTAATTATGATTAATTTCAATTAATTATAATTAATTACCATTAATTAAAATGAAAATGATTAATTTTGATTTTAAAAAAAGAAGGATTTAAGTAGGATTTAATAGGATTTGATACAGGATTAATGCAGGATTTTAATAGGATTTAGGCAACTGTTTAATCTCACAATGAGTTAAATCCGTTGTCTCCCTCTTGAGAGTTTGATGGCTTTACGGGAATTGGCAGAAGAAGCATGCGAAGGGAAGAAGGATGGTTACCTTCACAGTGAGTGAGCACCCATCCTTGCTTCCGATCAAAATGTCGCAATTTCCAATTCGACAGGAAAGGAACGTTGTTGAAGGAGGCGAGGAAGCTAGGGCGGTCGGGTCGGAGGGTTGAAGTTGCGGCTTTGGAGAGAAGAGAGGCTAGGGCTTCGGTCTTCGGTTTGTGGTAGAGCCAGTGGTAGAGAGGACAGGGGGCTGGCGCGAGAGGGAGGAAGAAAATGAGAGGTTGAATGCCTCGTCTCCTTCTGGCTTTTAACGACGCAAATGGGGTGGTGTTGGCTCGAGGCGGCGGCATCGCCGTGCGTAGGGCATCGAATCGCGAGATTTGCATGATTTTGGCGGCGTCCTAACTGGTAAAAACATTTTTTTGTTTTGTTCTGTATGTTGTATACAGGTCAACAAAATGCAAGAAGAATAAAAGGTGAATAATAAAAGAACAACAAAGAAAACTTTGGAGAATAAAAAATAAACTTAACTTTAATAATTGCTCAGTTGATTGCATTGAAGCTTTTAAACCAAAGATTTGTTCTTGAAAATATAAAAAGCACTTGGAATAAAGATCAAAGTTTTTCCCTTCAAGATTTAATATGTAAAGAAAGAGGAATGAAGAAAATGCTAGAGTTTATATATTTTGAATAGTCCTCACAAGAAAAGAAAGAGAAGTATTTAAAGGGAAAATGTAAAGCTAATTTTAAATTAAACTAATAAACTAATATTATTTTATCAACTATGAATATTATATTTAATAAAGAATTCATTTACATTAAATAAATGTATGTTTCAAACGACTAATAAATGGCTAGTCATGTGAAAAAATAAAAAAATCTTCATATACATCCAAAATAAGGTAAAAACGGCTACCTAGCTTATAATATTTAAATATGATAATGTTTAGAACATTATTATAAATTCATTTTATCTCCAACGTGGGTCATGTAACCTTTGAAGTTATATCTATGAAATCTAAGGAATCCATTAGAATAAAAATGAAGTCGAAATATAGACATTATAGTATCATTATTATTAAAATTAAAATTTTGAATATTTAAATTTATTTAATAATATATTAAATATCAAATATAAAGATATGATGTAATTTAGATAAAATCATTTGTTTATAAATAAATTTTTGTAAAACTTTAACCATGTAGGCTTATTATATTTAATTAGCATAATTAAGTATCTTTTCATATTAGATAAATTTTATATACTATAGGAATCTTATAAAATTTATTTAAATAAGGAATCTTACTGATTTCTAAATTAAGCTTATTATCCTTTATTAATAATATATAAAACATATTAATAAATATATTAAATTATGACCGAACCAAACCATGCAAGTATATATCTATAGACCTCTAAGATACTTGTATATTAATGCAACTTGAATTAATATATATATATATATATATAAACCTTTAAGTTAACCATCTTGGTCCATATTCAGTTCTTCCAACTTAAAATTTGATTAAACTTGGGTTATGAAATGTACATCCCATATAAAAAATTATCATACACATCCTTCAAATCATTACACTTGAAATTATATACTTAGCACACAAATTAGAACATCCAAGCATTTATTTATTATCATCAAAAAAACTAGAATAGGTCATGAGGCATATAGTGCATATAATATCCCTTTTTGATAATGACAAACTTATGCTGGGCCTAGTTATAATAAAGATGCAAATTGATCTTTTATCATAAATTTTGAACATTAAAGGAAATACATATATTGTTATTAAGAAATATTTCTTAAAATGATTAGTGCTTGAAATAATTCTCCCTCTAAATATATGCATTTAAAATAAATTTATGACCAACATATAATTCTTCTCTCAATTTGACAATATCAAAAAGAAAAATTAAATTCTACTATAAATTTAAATATTAAGGTCTAACATTCCAAGCATACGTCTTAACATACAAAATCTCTCTACAGCTAATGGTTTGATAAAAATATTAGCTTTTTGAGAATATGGGTTTAGAAAATCTATATCAATATATCCCTTACTAATATGATCTCTAATAAAATGATTTCTAATATCTACGTGCTTAGTTCGTGAGTGTTGTTTAGAATTTTTTGTTAAACTAATAACACTAATGTTATCATATTTAAAAGGATGTTTTTAAGCTTAATTACAAAATCTTCTAATTGTTGTTTTAGTCATAGAATTTGAGAAACACAACTACCTGTAGCTATATACTTAGCTTCTGCAATGGATAAAGTGATGAAATTTGTTTTTCTAGAAGATCAAGAACTAAGTGATGATCCTAAAAATTGAAAAGTGCAAGAGGTACTTTTTTTGTCAACTTTATATCTATCATAGTATGCATTAGAATATGCAACCAAGTCACAAGATAATGAATTTTGGGATACCAATAATGTAGTAAATTTATGGCAAAAAATTTTCAGATATTTTGCTCCAACTAAAGAGCAACATGAAAAGCATCCTTAAGAGCATAAAATTCACGGCTTAGAAATTCTTGTAAATATTGAATCAAAACCTCAATCAAAATCATGAAAATGTGATACAGGGGTCTTCTAAGATATTGCAACGAGTCAAAAGCTTGAAAAAGAAAGTCATATAATCAGCAACAAATAGAGATCCTCACAGAAAAGTGGTTAGCTCATCAAAGACAATGAAAGTTTATTGAATGTCCTTTTTACTTTAGGATCCCTTTTATTTCATTCCCAGTGTTAATAGGTATACGTCCTAATCATAAATTGTCACCCAAGGTCAACTAAATCTTAGCATATCCAATAGGTTTCATGAGAGCATCAATAGCCATCGCTCATTAGACATGGCCATCTAGCCAAAATATCGATTCATGTTAGTAAGCTAGTCAAAGAAGACTTCAGGTTAAGACAACCTTCAAAAGTGGGTGGATAAATTTTAAACTTATAAGTAATGCCATTGTCTAGGTCTTGGTGGATAGGCCTCGGGATGGCATAGTGGCGATCCACAATGTACAGTGGCTCCTCATAAGAGTGAGTAGCATTCATAAGTTTTCCATGGAGCATAGCATCATTTCATCTTAAAGGTCTACCCATATGTTGAGGTGAATGATGGGATGCATTGTTGATCTCTGGATAGTCATAATATTCATTCATCAGGAATAGATGTTGATAATGGGGTCTAGTCCAAGAAGATGGTGAAATAGGATCAAGAGGTGGTGTGGAATAGGATCAGGAGGTGTCGCATCGCTACCCTCAAGAGGGACTTCTTGAGTCAAGCTAGGCTTAGGTGAAGGATTACAAATAGCTTTATTACATGGGCATCGTCCAACCTAGCTTGAACTTAACAAAAGATCAGTTGGTAGAAGAGTTGAAGATCATCAAGTTAATGTAAATTAGAAAATGAATCCAAAATGGATCCTTACATATGTGTTGACCTTGGCCATGATAACCACTATGGGTCATCACTGAAGAAAAATGAGTTTTGAAAATTTTTAACATAGGTTTAGTAGCAGCGTTCGCTTCTTGTAAATATGGTATTTATGTTAAGAATTTGAATGAGTGTCCTAAAGCTAAGTTGTAAGGAATTCGAGCTAATGAAAATCAATTACTTAAATATAAATTTTGGGTATCAAATGAGAATATTATTGCAAAAATGCATAGTAAAAAGTGGAGGAAATAATAAAAATAAAAAAATGTATGCTTTTTTTGGGCATCAAATGAGTTTGATTTAACAACAAGAAGAAAATTTCAAGCAAAATCAAAACTGTTTAATATTTTTTTGAATTCAAACATCAAGGTGACATGAGAAAGGTAATACCAAAATTCAGCACAAAATAAGTATTTCCTAAGAAAAATATTTATTATGATACTAAATTTGATGTAGCATAAATGCAAAACTATGATGTGAAGCAAAACTAGACTAGAATGCAGGTCCACTGCTGATTCAACAAAGATAGAAAATATTTAATCTAGTCGATTATCAATGCGAATACGGACAAAATTGAGGTTAATTTGAATACCTGGCAATAGTAGGTATTCACCTAAACAGGACTCTTACCTTATTATTGTAAGAAAATGTGACAAGTTACACTAAGATATAACTGTATGGGAGTTAACAATTATATAGGAGGAAGAGGTTAACTTGAAGTCAATATTCATGAACAGTCCTTTATTATTGAAATTATTCCTTCCGTCTTTCCACAAAAGTCCTCCAAGATTTGTGCACCCTTAAATTCAAGAGATAGTTTAGAGAAGGAAGATCACTCAACAAAGGTCATTTGCACTCAAAGAAAGTAAGATTCCATTCATAGATCAATAAAGCTATAAAGTGTGGAACTAGACCACTAATCTAGAAGTGAGAAGTGAACCCAATAAGGCACCAAAGAAAGGGGCATGGGAAATAGCGATAGAATCAATGTGTTGTGAAGTTTGTTCATGGTTACTAGAAGATAGAATAGAGCGGTGTCAAGATAATGTGGCGGTCAATGAGGTGGAGGTCAAATATTGAAGTAGTAGTCAGAGGTTTGGTCAAATGTAAGGAAAAGGGCTAAGACAAGGTGACTTGGGTCAATCATTGCAATATACATGACTCTCATTACTTATGGCATTGTTCCATACATGACTTGACATATACTACAACTCCAAACCCAACTTTTTCACATAAATTTCAATCTAAAAGGTTAATATATCAAAAAATTGATAAAATTCGTTGAGTAGTACAAATGATATTTTCTTTTTATCATTCATAAAAAAAGTTATGATTCAAGATCCCTCAAAAAACACATTGCTAAAAATATTACAATAGTTTTAAAATTGTCTCATAGTCGTGCCCTATAAAATTGAAATGTGTGAAAAACCATTTCACTTTTTGATATTGAACAAGCTTTTGTGATGCCTTCCATATATCAGCAGTGTGTCCCAATCGTGCCAATGTGTAACACATGTAATATGTTGTAACTCAAAGTATTTCGACATGTTTATGCATCCTAGCTTGCGTAGAAACCAAAAAGTTTAGAAAGGAAGATTCACAAAACATACAATCAGAAACTAGGATATGGTTATGATGATGAGTTTTAACATAACCATTTATAACTCATCCTTGGATCATCATTTTATTTATAGACTATGGGTTTGCATCATGAAGACCAAAAAAAATTAACCTATCCTAGATATAACAAACACATCCCAATAACATTACAAGAATGTGAATTACAAAAAAGGCATGAAATAACAGTAACATGAAAGAAACTCATAACATAAAATAAACTGAACTACTTTCATAATAAGTCAAACAGGATAATTGATGGTCTGTAAACGACAAAAGCAATGTAATAAGGAATAGTAACAAAGTGACACCTTTCTAAATAAGAGATATATTATCTAAAAAAAAGAACTTTTATGTACGGGGCATAGACTGAGTAAAATAAATTATAATTGGTGATTAATGTATATGAAATTGCAACATATGACATGCATGAATGATTTGAGCATGTTCAACAAGGTACTGGAAATGCACCAACAAGACCAACAAATAAAACTAACGATAAGGATAAGTTAGGACATGGTTAGATATGTGAAATAACACCTCATGTAGCATTCACCATAAATGAATGGAGGAGGAGGACCCTTCAGAAAGCCGATAGATGTTGACCTTCCCGCTACAACAGCCAAATCAAAACAGACAAAAAAAAAAAAATGCCCAAAATCATTACCTGCCGCTGCCCACGCCGTTGCTACAGGACCCATCCCATTCCTTTGCGAAATATCCTGTCGCAGTTCTGTAACGGCGCCGAAACGTCGCTTCTCCCGCGTGCATGCTCCGATCGTTGCTCCCGTTTGAGTCTATAAAAGGAGAGGGATCGCGGCTCATTCCGAACACACGATACTTCCTCCTCTCCCGTCGCTACTCCCACGACCTCTCCCTCCGAGCTTCCTCCTATGATCATCCCCCCATCCTGTCGGCCTCCCCATTCCGATCTCCCAAAGAGAGAGAGAGAGAGAGAGATAGAGAGAGCTCCTTCTTCCTACCTTCTTTCTTCCACAAACCAAACTCCACCCCTGCCCTAGAATCTACGACCGAAGCCTCCATCCCGCCGATCTCAGCAAGTGACCGAAGCCCTCTTCTCTCTGCGACCGTCTCTGCCCTAGCTGAAGCCTTCGACGACCTCCTTCGTGCGGTTCGACTTCGCCCCTTGCACAACTCCCTTCCCTGTAGGATCGAAAGTTACGACATTTTGAGCAGAAGCTACAACGGGAGCTCGTAGCAGTGAAGGTAACTTTCTTCCTCACGCGCGCTCCTTCGGCCAAATCCCGTAAATCTGTCAAGCCGAGAGGGAGAGGGAGGATTTAGCTCACTGTGAGATAAGCAGTTCCTAAATCCTGTTTAAAATAGGATTTAATTTAAATATTGCATTAATCCTGTTTAAACCCTATTTTTCTAATTAATTAAAATTATTTTTTTAATTAATTATATTTAGTTATTGATTAATAATAATTAGTTATGATTAATTAAGATTAACTTAAATTAATTATTTTTTAATCATACTTAATTGTTATTTATAATAATTAGTTATAATTAATCTTTTTTTATTATAGTTAATTATTTTTATTAATAATTAACTATAATTAAGTAAAGTTAATTGTTATTAATTATTTTAATTATAATTTATTATTATTAATAATAATTAGTTATGATTAATTATTATTAATTTTAATTAAATTTTTTTTTTAAACTAATTACTATTAATTATAATTAGCTATATTTAATTAAAGATTAATTATAATTAATACAAAAGAAATGCAAGAGGCTCTTCTTCCTTGCCTCGATCCACGTGCCAACACCATCACCTCGCCGCTTGCAAAGGTATAACCCTCCAACCCTAAAACTCTGAGAGCCTACTTCGTTGTCTGCGGCGGACCGGAAAACCGCCTATACACGCTTTCTTAAGCGTAGTGGGATGGAACTCCGGTGCGGCGCCTACAACGAGGTGGGTAATCACCTGAAAGTCCTATCCTCGGCGTTCGTGTCAAGCCGGCAAACCGCCTATACACGCTTTCTTAAGCGTGGTGGGAAGGGAACCCGGTGCGACACCTATGGCGAGGTGGGTAGGCCCTATACACGCTTTTCTTAGCGTGGTGGGGACGATCTTAAGTACCCGTACGCGGCTCTGTACCTGCGGGAAAACAAATGCTTTTCTTTTTCAGGTACGTTGAAGACCCATACACGCTTTCTTAAGCGTGGTGGGGGATTGAAGACTTTACACGGCCGCGGTGTCCTCGAAAGAGGGCATCTATCATACACGCTTTCTTAAGCGTGGTGGGAAAGGCCCAGTTTTCCGTAATTTCCCCTAAACGGGGGAGATGCCGGAATGCTGCCGAAATTTCGGGTGATCATATGACTATACTTAGACTCGTTTGAACCCAAAAGAAGAGGACATGGACTTTATTTGGACATTAAATGAACTGAAATGAAACTTGAACTCAAATTAAATTCAGAACTTGAACTTGATTTGAATATCAAGTGGACAGAACTTGGGCTCAATTTTGATATTAAAGCGAATATGACTTGAACTGGTTGGATTCAAACTCAAATCAAACTTGAACAAACTATAAGTGACATGAAGTTGACTTGAATACAATGACGAGGACTCGAAGCAGGAGCTTGTGGACATTGAATTTGATTTGAGCAACATTAAATAGAACAATGCAAAGGGCTTTGACTGGAACACTTTGAACGAACATTTGAACTCAGACTTGAACTTGTGAAGACTTCAGAAGGTTCCAAACAAGCATTTGAAATCGAATAGTGCAACGATGTGAAACATGCACTTGCAAATGATAGTAGTCTGCATGAAATACCTACCTCCACTGTGTTTACACATAATCAAAAGACTACACCTGCTTGCAGATGCACATGACAGCCTCCTATAGATATGAGGCTAGCATATAAATGAATGCAGTTATTCTCTGCAAACATCAAAGGGCTACCCATAATGAGTACAGAGGGCATCCGATGAATGTGATAATGCTTTGCGGACAATATTTGGACAACTTGAACTTGCCTCATAGACTCGAACTGAACTCAAAGAATTTGAGTCTTGAGCTTGAACCAAATTTGACAGTGAACTGAACTCGTACTTGAATGACAAAGGATTTGAACTCGAATGAACTTGGTGCAAAGAGTTTTGACTTGAACTCTAAATGAATTTGAACCTAAGAGAATGACATTGAACCAAACTTCACCTGAAGTGAAAGCACAATCAAGTGACACATGATCAATAAAGGATTTCATTTTGGATACAAATGAATATATACAAGACTTATGGATCAATGATTCATGACATGTCGTTCATTCATATGAAGGAGAAACTTGTGTTGAGCACAATGACAAGCAATTGATACAAATCATGTGTTGAAATTATCATCCATAGGCAGATACAGTGTGAAATACAAATCATTTTCGAAGACAAATGAGTGGATGAAGGCTTGATCATATGCTGGAAATCAACGACACAAGAGCTTCAATCAATATCCGAGAACCATTTAGCTCGAATGCTCACCGCTTACGAAGAGCAATAAGGTGCAAGAAGATGCAATCGCCTACACACGAACGATAATTCCGGACATGATGTGTTTGCAATTAGCAACATAAGACTTTTCGACTAATGTTGACGGTGTCATCATATGAGTTTAAATGCAAGCATCAATGTACAAATACAAGACCCATCACATACAGGGGGCAACAACCAACATATGATTGTGAGTGCACTAGTCTTCTACGATGCGAGGCCAATGTACATCAAGTATAATAGTGTTCTGCGACTGGCTTCAAAGCATAAGTGGATACATCCCAAAAGCAGCAAAGTCAGAATTGATGATATTTTTTTGTAACAATCATACAAGAAGATGTAGCAGTCCTATTGCATTCATATGAGGATATTGGTAAAAGGATTATAGAGGTTGGAAGACATTACAGTTTTCCCACAAGTGACTATAGAAAGATTATCATGTATACAACAGTCTACCTGCAAATGATGACGTGCAACATGCAATAGATATTCGGTCATCTTGCAATCAATAACAAGTAATCATCAAGCAAATGCACTAGTACGATTTGCGAGCAACAACATAAAACCTCCAACATAGGTTATCATTGTTGATTAAAGCGCAAACATCAATATTACACAAGGTCGGGTACAGTTCGTCTTGTAGGCAGGAGGCTCGTTAGTGCACTACAATCTCCCTGCAATAAGCAACTAGTGCACGACAGTCTGCCTGTACAAGGCAGCGAACAGCTCAATCCCCGAGCTACTATGCAACGCCACCGGATCTGCAACACTCGTACAAGCAGACAGAAGGCGTCTACGAGCTTCTAAAACAGAATGCTGCATTCAAATGACAGTCCCCCGTACATGCACTATAATTTGTATACACATAGGTACACAAAGGGGGTATGCAATCAAGAACCCGCATGGGCCCCGACGAGCGTGTTATTGGTACACACGTGACGTCTAGGGATGCTGCACGGGTCAATAAGTGAATTCCAGTTCGAGCCCGATCCTCCTATACGGGTAGATAGGAGTCGACACGGCTCGAACCATTAAATAAATATGCGGTCGCGAGATCGACCGGGATATTTATTTTATAGTTCATATTAGGCCTTCAAGGCCTATAATCAAGAGAATTCACTAACAAAGGTCCAAAGCCTACGAAACCCGATCCTCTGTCGACCAGTAGATAGAATCGACAGGGTCCAATCAATAAAATATAAATGATCTCATGCACCCCAATGATGGCCGTCTTGAATGCATATCTCAACCAGAGGGGCCCATTCCAAATAATCAAAATACTATCCCAAATTCCCTACGAAATCCAATCTTCTGAAAAATCCCAAGATCCAAAATCTTTCCAACTCCAGATATTTAAAATTTGAAATCCAACTATCAAACCGCTCAAAGCATAAAATCCATCCACCCTCCGCAACGATTTGTCGAGGTGGACAAATTAAAATTTACTTCAGCTCACATAGAGCTAATGCCTGGTCGAGAATATCACTAGGATCCATTCTCAAACAATCTCCTCCCAGCAAGGACGTGGTACGAGTCCTCTAACCGGCAGTTTCGCCGCCAAATGGCACTGCAGGATAAACGGTTATGACTCGGGGCCCTCTGAACTAGGTGGTCGCCGCCAAATGGCACCATTATATTATGGTTATGGCCAGAGCCCGTATGCTCCCTAATGGCATCAAGTCTTTGAGATATGAATCAATAGGATATGATCGATAGGGCACAAAGCCCTCTGTTAGCTAAGGTGGATTCAAATTTGTCCTCTTAGACAAACACTCCCCCCAGGTCTACAAGGTAACCTTGGACGAAGTAACCCATGGCTGCCGACAAGGATCCTTCTGTCAGGTTGGGTCGACTACCTCCTCTGACTAAGTAGACCAGGGACCACAATTGCCCGGGATGACGGAACCATGGGATCTTGATCGGGTCTATCATCCATTCCCCCACCATCCTCTTTAAGTGTAAGGTGGTGATAATTTATGTTTTAAATATCAAAATCCTCAAACATTCAAACCTTCAACCCATGCTGCTACTATATGCCAGATACGTATTTTTACGTATCTGATCGACGACTAGCCTTAATCGAAAGTTCTCTCTCGTTACTGGGAGGGGTAATTAACTATAGGGGCTTGCGCCTATATGAAACCAGAACTCAGATCATAAAGTCCTCGTAAAATGAGGGAGAAATCTCTGGGTAGTGTCTTATCTATAAACCCATCTGCCTTCCAAAATTTACCCCGGAACTTAATCCGTTAAAACTCCCCCGAAGAAAGCAAAACGCGGGCGGAGGCCGGGGCCGAATTTTCGGAGCCCACAATAGAAAACTTGGATTAGGTTAACAATGATGACGATGAATATGATAGAAAATTAAAACTATTTCATGTAGAATGAAAGAACTGATATCAACAACTTATACTAACAAGAAGTAATTGCTCTCCATCTCCTTCTGCATATATCAAGAAAAGTCCACATGCATTATTTTGAAACTTTTTTTCATCTCACATTCATATTTATTGATAACACATGGATCAAATTTTGAAAATATTTCAACATATAATTCAATTTAGAAATAACAAATAAAAATTTTGTAGTAATCTTATTAATTACCCAATTATCTACATGCATACACCAACTTCCACCTTTCTTAAGTATAAGCAATGCTAGAACTATGCAATGAGTTGAAATCTCTCTCTTTCTTAAATGAACCATTTACCTAAATTTTTCTTAGATTCATGAATAATTTCTCATCAATTAATCCTTCAAACACTCTTCTTAAATGGACCAAAATTTCCAGTTTTCCATTCTAGTTATAATATTTATCAAGATATTATTAGAACGCATGACAGTTTTTTATCAAAGGTCAAACAATATTATTTGCAATTTTCATAAAAATGCTGCATACATTAAATAGTCTAAAAAGCTTACAAATTTATTATGACTAAAATAAATTTGAAATATTAAAGTCCTTTTCCAATTAGATTCAACTTTAGATGTGTAAATAAAATATTTTACAAATATTAAAGAAAATTTTGATAAAACATTTTACAAATCATTAGTTTCTTCATCAAATTTATCAATATCATCTCCTTCATTAATTTTCTTATCATCCTCTTCTTTTACATCAATATGCGCATTCTGACTTAAATACTTATTTACATAATGGCCAATCTAATGATATTTGAATTTGACTACATAAATTTCATATCATGACCACAATACATTTTACTAACTATGTTTAATTTTTCACTAGAATAGAGCAATGGGATGCCCTTCTTGACTCCAAATAGCTCCAAGACTGACGCCTAAAACATCAAAATAAATATTCAACCAAATTCAAACCTTTTAATGCATTTGCAAATAGTTTTCACTAAAATCTTGAATCCTTCAATTAATTCTTCTATAAAATATAGTGAAAACATGAAAACTTTCCTCCATATTAATGAAATTTGGCTGATCACTAATTGTGTTAGCTTTTACAAGGAATTAAGGATCATAGATATTCCTTATATTCATAGTTTTATTAATTACATTTACTTCTACCCTAAACAATAGACATTCCTTCATTTGATAGGACAACAATAACAACAACAACAAGCCTTTATCTCACTACATGGGGTCAACTATATGAATCCTTTTTCTCCATTGTGTCATGTTAAGAGTCAAATTCTCATTTAAATCTGATAAAGAAAGGTCATTTCTAATATTTTTTAACCAAATCTTTTTAGGTCTACCTCTACCTTCTTAAAATAAATCAAATCTAATACATCTACTTTCCAAACCGGGTTATCGGAAGGCAGTCATTTTATGTGACCAAACCATCTAAGGCAACTCTCTCTAATCTTATCTTCCACTGGAGCTACTCCAACCTTTTCATGTATATGCTCATTTCGTATCCTGTCTCTACGAGTAAAGCCACTCATCCACCTGAGCATCCTCATCCCTGCAACACTTAACTTAATATTATGCTTCTCTTTTAATGGCCAACATTTTGCACCATAAAGCATTGCAAGGCTCACCACCATCTTATAGAATTTTCCCATAAGTTTTAGGGGGACTTTTCCATCACACAACAAGCCCGATGGATGCATTCCTCCACTTCAGCAATCCAACTTGAATTCTACTAATAATATCCCCATCTATTTCACCATCACTCTGAACAATAGACCCAAGATATCTAAAACGTGTACTCTTATTAATGACTTGATCGCCCAAAGTCACAATCCCTCCACTAGATCTATTACTTTAACCATCCAACTTGAATTCTACTTCATTTGATAGGACAAACGCTAAAAATATCACATAAGATAAAGAAAAACTGCACTTTCTCAAATTTGTACACAAATTATAATTCTCTTATTTCAAAAAACTTTTCTAACATGTACTAAATATTTTTCACTAAACTTACTATTTATATCAATACATTATTAAAAATATATAACTAGAAATTAGCTGATGAAAAGTCGAACAACATAAGTGTAATTCTCATCAAGTGTTTATTACATCTGTTAATCCAAAAGCCATCACAAACAATTCATATAATTTATCATCATCACTAAAAACATTTTCCTACCTTGATCATTTTGCTTAATTACATTTTAAGTAAGCTCCTTTTTAAAATTCCTCCTAATTCAAAAACAATTATGCCTCATAAATATCCTCACCTAAGAAAATAAGAATCCCTAACCGAACAACTAGAATATAATAAGGAAAACGAAACACAAAATCCATTCTCAGCCTTAAGAAACAGTAGGGCTCAGAACTCGACCATTACAAAATAACTCTGCTGAAAAATACTCACTGATTGCAACATCTATAACATGTTAAGGGCTTCTGTAAAATAATCTAGAATTCATAACAAAACAGCCAGAAGATAATCGGAAAATAGAGAAATAACTCAATACATACTCCTTACTCCTCACTGATCAACTCCAATACGGACCCAGCAGACAGAACAAAATTGAAGCAAGAAAGGGAAAGGTTAGTAGTTACCAAATTCTCTGAAACAGGACCCATAGGATCCGTGGACTCGGAGATGGAGGCAAGCTCATACTCATTCCTGATTTTCCACTTATGAAATGAAAGAGTCGCTCATACCAGCGAAGCTTCTTGGCCAGTTGGCCTGCTTCAAAGAGTTCTCTCCTCCGTCAAAATGTTACACTATTCCTCCCACCAACGGTGAAAGACGCTGAAAAACTTCTGCTTTATCGTATCCACGTCTTCTTCGCCAGCGTCTCCTCGCTTTCTTTACTCTACCAGCTAGAGAAGAAAAAGCAGAAAAGAAAAGAAGCAAAACAAAAGGATTTCGGTTGTACCTCGCACGGTAGGTTGTGGGCCGTCCTGCGAGGCGCATGTGCGGCTCAATTATTAAGATTAATTAGATAATAATAAATAAAAATGAATTAATTAATATAAAATATTTTAAAACTTAAATTAATATTAATTAATTAAATACATAAACTTAAATAAATAATTTTATTTTCAAATTTAATTTATCTCAATAAAATCTATTATTTTATTAATGATAATTGGTATGTTTAACTAGATTAGTTGTAATTTTTATTAATTCAATTAAGATTGTTATAGAATAAAAAATATAATAAGACATCATAATCATAAAAATTCTTAAAAAATGAAATAAAAAGTCAAAAAGTTTAGCTAGATTTAAATGAATTTAAAATTCATCATATCAAATAGCTCTCAAAATTATAGCCATATTGGATTTATTAAATTTAGATTTATAGAATTTATTAAGGGGTTCTTTGATTTGTTGAAGAAGGAATGCATGAGTTAAAGTAATGCATTGTAAATAGAATATTGTATATTTGAAATACTCAAAGTTATTTGGATGTTTGCAGAAGAATTTTCTTTTTTTTTTGGTTTGGAGTAAATTGAATAGAATATAAAGTAAAACGATGATGGTGGCAGGTGGCGGCGACAACGGGCGGCGGAAGCCCATGGCGACTGGTGCGATGACAAACAGTGGCAACAACATTGGGTAGTGGCGATGGCGTTGGGCAGTGGCGGAGGTGACGTGTAGTCATGACTGGCTGTCGGCCGACAATTAACGACAAAAAGGCTATGGCAATGCCCTACGTTTGGCAGACGGTAGGCGGCGGTTGGCAATGATAATGCATACATCAAAAATGAACTAGAAAATGAAAATGGAATTTATTGGAATTTTACATTGCATTCATTTTTCATCAAATCAATCACCTAAATTTTATTTTACATTACAACTCTTTTATTATACGTTCCTTTTTCAACAAACTAAATGACCCTTAAATCTTACTTGGAGCCAAATAGTCTCAAAGAGAAGTTCATTTCAATAGAGTTTATTAAAGATAGTTTATTTGAGAGAATAGGGAAGCATGTGAGTCACAAAGCTCTCAATAGATCTTCATGATACCAAGTGTGCGATATATATGTGACACCCCCAAGATCAGTATACAGTTCAACCTATTCTAACTCGATCTGAAAAAAAAAAAAAGTTATCCATTGAATTTTTTACTTTTAAACTATTCTGCATGGATTTTGGAAGTATTTTGTATGCATGTAATGAAAGTTCAATAGATAGATGTGAAACCACTTGAACTACAGAATGGCACACCAAGAGGTGATGAATTGGTATTTTAAAAATCTTTTTTTCAAAAATCTATTTTGAAATTTAAACAATGAAATTCAAACTTTAAAATGTAGAAGCTAATAGCAAGAACAAATACTAATTTATGTATTTTGAATTTTATAGGAAAAACAATTTTTTTATTTTTTATTTCTTTTTCTTTTTTAAATAATAAATCTTAAAACAATCACAAAGATTTTGTATTTGAAAGATAACAATGCTCAACCCAGATTTGCACAAATTAAAAGTGCAAGAAGTAAAGCGTAAGAAAGAAAAGTGTGAAAACAAAAAGAACAAGCACACCAGACTTTTATAGTGGTTTGGTCAACTTGACCTACGCCCACTCCCCGGAGTCCTCCTCTCTAGGTATTACACTAAACAGTTAAGGTCTCTCCTTTAGCCCCCACGGCATGGCAGAGAAGCCCTTACACAATCACTTCCACAAACCTGGTGCGATGAAATAGTTAAATGCTTTTCACTAACCAGATGCGGCGGAGTAGTTAAATCCCTTTCAGTGAGGCAAAGTAGTCCAAATCTCTTTCACCGTCCTGGTGAGGCAGAGTAGCTCAATCACTTTCACCTTCCCCGATACGGCAGAGTAGTCGGCGATCCTTTGACACTAAGAGCTTTTTCACAAAGTTTTTGTTAACACAAACCTTGACTCATTGAGGAAAAAAGATGGACGTTGGCTGGAGAAACTGTGTAAAACTCCCTCTCACTCTCCCTTGAACCCACAAGAATTTTCTCCCTCTCTCACAACTTCACCTCCCTCTCCCTTGCTAAAGACCCTCTCTTCAAACCTTCACTTATAGAAGACTCACACTCAAGACTGCCAAAGACTCTTATAAAGTCTATTAAGAAAGCTTAAATAGTAGGCTTCCAAAAATTCTAATTTTTCAATTATGTCTACTATGTTCATACAAGAAAATTGAACTGGCGCAGTGGTGTTGGAGGTCTGGCATTGCAGTGCTCGACCTGAATTCTTTATTTAAATATTATTTTTCACCAATTTAACCAAATTTCTCCCCAAAGTAGATGGCTAGAGAGAAATACGGGGAGAATTTCGGAGAGGGAAAGTTTGTTTCTGGCAACTCTTATCTATTTTAAGTTGTTAGTCCAATTCTAGAAGTTTCTTAGATCGATGTAGGTTGCATTTTGCTTTTCTTAGTTTTAAAAAATATGAAAATTTTGAAATTTCTTTAATTTAAATTATAATTCAATTAGTGAATAATGGGGATAACTTGATATTGACAAAACTTTAACATCATAACTTTATGTATGTCATAGAGAAAATAATTTTGGACATTTGCGTATTTTTCTAAAAATTTTACATGGCAAATTTTGGAAAAAAATTTCTATTTTAATCTATTAAAAAATAATTCTAATATTGAAAAATAATATTGTAGCACAATTAAAGCTTCAAGATAATATTCTAAATATTCTATGATAATTTTGTTATGTTCTAAAATAGTACATTTCTGCTCAGCAGTACATTCAGTTATCTACTATTGTAGTATTTTGTAAAATTTTAAAATAAGTTTATTTATGTTTCAATTACTTGAATATAATGATTATGTGCTAAATTGGTTGAAATGTGTGATTTTGAGGAGTTCTGGGGTCGATGGAGAAATTTCTATTCTCGTACAAAGTGCACATTCTGGTGCTATATGCACACTTTATTCTCAGAATTCTTTAAACTCTATCTTTTGGGAGGCTTATAGAATTCTCTGAATTATGTCTATTGAGTGTTATAAGGGTTAGAATTCTCTAAATTCCATCAGATATGAAATGCGTATTTATTTATTTTCTCAGCATCATTATTCAAATTCTTGATAACTATAATTATTATTCTGCTCAGCACAGTGATTTATTTTATTACTTCCATCACTCAATTAAATGCTTAATAATGGATTAATTGGAAATTTAGATCAATAAATGTAGTTTGTTGAGCTCTGTTAGCTCACAGTTGTTTCACCTTCTATTTTCATGATCTGATAAAAGGAAAGGGTCAGTTGAGTAGCAATGTCAAGATCTGATTTGAGTCTGTAGAGTTATTTCCTTTTTTTATTTTTATTCATTCATGACTAGTTTTACTATTCTATTTTGTATCTCAATATATAGCTATGTACTGTTGTCATATTTTTTTTTTGTGATCAATGAGAAGTAAAATTTTATAGATGAGTTTATTTTCAATACATTCGATATTATTAGTAGCTCTATAATGATTGTTGCTTTAAATTTTAAAATTAGAAGAAAATTCTGAATAGTTTCCAAAACTAAGATCCTAGTATTCGCTTCTTGTAAGCCAATACGATATAACTTATTATGTTTGTGGGTCTTATCGGGTTGGGTTGTGACAAGCATTTTTGGTATCGAAGTTATAATTTTGGAAATTGATCTTAAAATAGAGCTATTTGTTTTGATCTGTAAGTCAAGTGAGGTGATGTTGGCTTTATTTGACAATGCATTCCTATTTATTTTCATATACATGTATGTTTAATTTAGTGTTCTATGTGATTATGGATCCCCCAGACCTAGATATGATCGATGGATAGACTACCAGTCAGGCATCACCCGTACTTAGTATTTCTCCTACTAGTTTTGATACTATTTCAAAATTTGCCAATTTGGTAGCCTAACTAATGGGTGAGACATATTGTATGGTTCCTATCTAATGATGTAGATCTTCATTTACAGATATTCCTAAGATTGAAGCCTCTGAGATTTGAGGGCACTATTAAGCCCAAAGTAATAGAGGATTGGTTAAGGAGGTTAGAGAAGACTTTTGATGGTATGTAGTGTCCTCCTAAGAGGAAGGTATTATTGGAAAATTTTCAATTGGATGGAGAGACTAAGCACTAGTGGATGGGTTAACAGGAGGAGAGGTTTCAGGGGAGGTTGAACTTTCTAATCACCTAGGATGAGTTTTCTGATGTATTATAGGTGTCACGCCCTAGAATTAAATTTGGAATAATTATATATTTTAATTGCTTAAATAATCTACTAGAGCTTCTATGAATTTATTAATATAAATCAATCTAGTAAAAAAAATCTAAAATAATATACAATAGTATATTTAACTCTTTATTCATCAAAATATCATATATATAATAGCCAGGAGATCACTTACAATCAATAATATATTTTAAGCTCCTAACTACAAAAAATAAAAGAAAATAAAGAATAAAATAAGAAAAGAACCTGAAGATCTCAGTGAGTCTCACTTCACATGATCATGAGCCCTTCACTGAATAAAAATAAATAAGATCCACATAATGAACTAAAAAGCTCAGCAGTAACCCAAATTCACGAAAGCTTTCAATGTAAGGCTTGAAGAATTAATATGCATTCTCCATTCTGTCAATATAATCAATAGTACTCAATCTCATCAATGATTAATTATCATTTATAAGGCTCAAAATGATCAATTATAAAATAAAAAATCATTTCAAAGAATCAATAATTGATACAGGAATCAATAAACATGTAAAGCAATCATACTAGGAACATTCATTAATTAATAAAGGACTCGTGACATATAAGTGTCAATATCCATAATATTTCCTGTCTTATTAATGTATGAAATTAATACATGTAATATATAATGCACACACATTACTGGTCTATCTATCAATGCTATTAATATATTCATGCAATCGTATATGATTCAGCAAGGTAGGACATCTGCTGAATTTAGTGTTTTCCTCTCTTCATCTGTATTCATTCATTATGGGTTACTTATAACCATTAAAAGACTTTCCCTAACTAAAGCGACGGACAAAAATGATGGACAAAAATGACCAAAACTAACTTTCTATCTCTTCCCTCTCTCCTCTTCCTCTTCCTTTCCCTCTCTTCTTACACAGCAAGCTAGCTAAACTGGTGTACGGAGGAGGTGCTGGGGCTTTAGTGCATAGGATTTAATATATATTAGTGGCCTAGCATTGCAATGCTTAGACCCAGTGCAGCAACACCGCATACATACTGAATCAAAAATTACTGTAGAACATAGACTCCAAGGCCATGGCATCATTTTTTGGTGCTGTTTTGCTCTCCATCTTAGCACCACAATGCTCGAAAGTATAGTGCCAAAGCACTCCAATTTTAAAAAAATTAGTTTTTTATAACACTTTTTATACTTTCAGGTTCATACAATAGGCATAGTTTGTACAACCTTCTGCACATCAGTAGATGTAGGAGACTTTTTTGTGGCTGGTTCACGGGGTGTAGAATAATCATGTTGTATGAGGTAGAGTTCACTGCTTTAGTGATATATATTTCACAGCTAGTTATATTTCAAAGGAGAAGTGCTATAGGTTTCTGAAGGGATTACAAGACAGTTTGAGGCAACCATTTATTTCATGTTTCTGACTTCTCTGAGCTTGTGGAGAGAGCCTATCGGATTAAGAATGATTTGATAGCTAGTCATTAGTGATGGACTGCTAGTATGAAGTGGTTTGGTGGTAAGACATCCGACAGTAGCTATTATGGGAAGAGGAGAAGGTTTGGACCTAGAGAGTCCATGAGAGGTGGACCATCTATATCAGTTCCTAATAGTATTGGTGTATCCAGTTCTATTAGTTGATCATCATTGGCTATGGTAGATGCAATGTTTAAAATTGCACAATTGGGTATTGAGATATTTTTTTTGTGAGGTAAGGCATAAGCCTGAAGGCATTTTGAGACCAAAACCTAAAAATTAAAAAATTTTGTAAAGTCAAAATGAGTATTATTTTGTATGATAACCAAATAATATATTAAAAAGAATATAAGAAATAAATTGTTATATATAAACACAAAAATATAGAAGATATAAAATGAAAAGTAATAAACTGTATGAAATTGAATTGAAATTCAAACATCATAATAATTAAAAAACATAAATGCAGTTCAACTTAAAATTTTATATTTACCAATATCTTGTTCATTAACATCTAATTCAAAAATAAATAGTAATGAGATAGCAAATCAAAAGTCATTAGCACTATTATCACTAAGGCGATCAATAAAGAAACGCCTTTGGGCTATGAATTAATACAGTTTCTCTTTTTAGGGCCTAAGAAGACATGGCAATCAATTTCAAGGCTAAGTCTGAGCTTCCAAACTAAGAATATACACAAAGCATAGTGAAGTTGCAGAACTCTAATTAGAAATGCCATTCAAAAAATGAAAAGAATTGGCAACCATTTTCAAGGGTAAGTATGAACTTCCAGAATAAGAATATACACAAAGCATAGTGAAGCTACATAACTCCAACACGAAAAAGGATGGTATGATGCTTATGTCCATTGATTAAAGGGAACTGAACAAAGTCACTATCAATAACAAGTATCCTCTACCAAGGATTGATTATTATTTGGTCAGCTTTTTAGATCCTCTGTATTTTTTAAGATTGATCTGCAATCTGGCTATTATCAGGTGATGGTGAGAGAAGCATATGAGATAAAGAATGTGTTTAGCACTCAGTACATACATTATGAGTTCTTAGTTATGCCTTTTGGGGTGACTAACACACTAGCAATTTTCATAGATTTGATGAGTAGGGTATTCTGAGATTATTGGATCAATTTGTTATTATCTGTATATATGATGTTTTAGTTTATTATGCTTCTCAGGATAATTATGCTGCATATTTGAGAATTATTTTAGAGACTCCAAGGTGACATCAAGTGTATGATAAAATCTCCAAGTGTGCATTTTAGTTAAAGAATATTTCTTTTCTGGGTCATGTAATGTCACACTGCAAAATCAAATTGGAAGATTTGTCTATTTTTATCTTTTTAATTATTTACTAGAGCTTATATAAATCCTCAATATAATTTAATATCCAATGAAAGTAATTAACTATCATACACTTTGAAATATTTCACTATATTCATTGACAAAAATTACATTTTAAATAGTTAAGAATTCAATAATAATAACTAATATATCAATAGCTCCTCGCTACAAAAAATAAAAGAAAATATAAAATAAAATCAAAAGAAGAACCTGAGGATCTCAATCAATCTCACTCTATACAGTCTTGACCCCTTCAATAACCTCAAATTAGTAAAGCTACATAATGAGCTTATAAAGCCCAGTAGAAATCCAAAACTCCCTAAAGCTTTCAATACAAAATCTAAGGAATCAATATGCATACTCATCTCAATCAATAGTATCATTAGTATTCTATATCATCCATGCTCAATCATCACTTGTACGATTCAATATGATTAATACTAAAAAGAGAATCAACATGCTTAAATCCATAAATCAAAAGTGTAAAAACATGCAATCAATAAATCAGTGATTGATTAATCAGTACTGTAGCATAAACATACAGTATTAATGTCATCATTCTTGCCCATCTTATCAATTATATGAAAATAAGTATATATAATGCCCACACATTTCTCTATTTATCTATAAATGCTATTAATATTATCAATATTATTAATGTTATTAATGCTATCAATGCTATCAATATTATCAATGATATTAATATGCTTCAGTATGTGATTCAATATATGATTCAGTAAGGCAGAACATCCAGCTTTAATGTGGTGTTTTCAATCCTTCATCTGTATTCATCTCTATCATTATCATTACTATATCTTTATTATTTTATTTTTATTTATAGCTTTCAATAAATCATTAAGGGTCATCACCCTCTACATGTCAACATAATCGGTCATCAGTTATAGATTATAATCGGGATAACACTACCAACCATCTTTAAAGAAAAGCTCACCGCCCCACCCTTCTATACAGGGTATTATATTTTAATAGCAACATGAATTAATTATAATATTAACAACTAGCCTTCCTCGCTTACAAGCATATACTTTATTTATTTTATATTAGTTTATCAATCTCCCTTTTATGCATGAAATGCAATATGAAATGCTAAAATTTATAAATCCAAAAAAATCTATACAATAATTGATATATTCAAAAAATTATAACTTTTATTTTAACCAATTAAATTTAATAATATTATATTAAAAATATCCATAAACTCCATATATATCGCATTTGAAAATATACACATTAAAAGTGCAATAAATTAGGAGAAAATATATTTTTATCAATTAATAAGAGATTAATTTTGTTCAACTCAAAATCATTAAAAACTAAAGTGAGATTCGAATTACTTTTAAAGATTCGAATTACTTTTAAAGTGAGATTCTAATTGAAGCAATGGATGAAATTAACCAAAATTAGCTTTCTCTCTTTTCCCTCTCTCTTCCTCTCGCTTTCCCTATCTTCTTCCAAGGTAAACCACCCAAATGGAGGAGGAGGAGGCACTGGGGGTGGCTTTAGTGCTTAAGATTTAGTACTTAGAATCTAAAATTACTGTAGAACATAAGCTTCAATTCCCCAGTGGTGGTTCTGGTGTCATTGTGGTCTCAAATCTAACACTACAGTGCTCCCAAGCATAACGTTGAATCACTATTGTTCAAACATAAATTCAAAAATTTTCATTTTTTAAATGCTTTTTCATATTTTGGGTTATTACATAGTGTGCAATATAGATATTTATATAGATCAAGACTATTACTAGTTGGTTGACGCCTACTACTGTATCTGAGGTACAAAATTTCTTAGCCATGACTGATTATTATAAGAAGTTTGTGAAAGAATTCTACGAGATTTTTATACCTTTGATGAGCCTAACTTAGAAGTCAGTAGCCTTCATCTAGATGTCTTAGTGTGAGGCTATCTTTCAGAAGCTAAAGGTCAGTTTGTTTTCTGCTTTGATTCTAACACTTTCATATGGTACAAAAGGATTTTTGGTAATCAATGATGCTTCATTGAAGGGATTGGGATGTATTCTGATGCAGCACAAAAAATTTATAGCTTATACTTCTAGGTAATTGAATCATATGAAAGGAACTATTTGATACATGATTTGAAACTTATTAGCGTCATCTTTTCTTTGAATATTTGGAGATATTATGTCATGCCCCAAAATCTAATTTGGAAGTATTATTTCTTTTATCTTTTAATAATAACAACAACTACAACCAGCAGTGCTATTTAATTTTTTTATTAATATATAAATATCAATAAAAATAAATCTATTGATCAAAATATCAATATACATATATATTCATTTACTTCAAAATTATATATAATAGTTAGGAATTAAATAATCATAATATATAGTATATCTGCTCTTCACTATAAAATAATATCTAAAGACAAAAAAGAATAAATAATAGTAAACTTGAGGAATCCTATAACCAATCAGTCTCATACTCCCCATCCCCTCTCATGACTTGAAATTATTTAAACCACATATAATGAGCTAAAAAGCTCAGCAGGTTACTAAATCCAACAACTAAACTCAAAATATGGTAAAGAAGCAATATTCATGTGATTAGTCAGTTCATAACAGTTAAAGTCAATATGATCATGAAACTGTGCAGAAACAGTAAACCATATACAGTAGTAGTATAATCTATAAAATAATAGAGCAGTATAATATAGATACCAATAAAATAGTACATTATTAAAATAATGAAATCAATGATCCAATAAACTAATAAACCAATATGGGTGTCAAATCGATAAAACAATCATCATAGCAATGCTATGAATAAATAAGAAAGTCATATAAATCAGTACAACTAAAATATCTATAAAGACTATCAAAATCATATCAATGAGTGTTATTAAATCTGTATACACATGATATTCAACTATTCTATATCAGTATCAATTAGTATCTTATATTATATGCTCAATAAAGGAATCAAGTACTTAATATCAGTAATCAGTAATTAGTAACGATTACCAAGCCAAGCATGTCCAGTCATTAAATAATTAATTAATGATAATAATAATAATAGTGAATCAGTATCAATAATAATATCAATATTTATAAAATTAATGGTAATAATAGTAAATCAATATAGTAATAATAATAATTAGTAAAATAGTACAGTAATAATACAACAATAACATGCATTTTAGTAATTACAAAAGTAAGAAGTTCTGACTTATGCAATGTTTTTTCAATAGTTAGTAATCAGTAACTGTTAGCTTAGTAAGCAGAGTTGTCACACCTTACCCATCAGCATAATAATAACTCCTTATAACTCCCAAATAATAAATCATGCGAATCAATAGAGGATAACACTTAATCATAGTATTTAAATGAAAGCTTGTTAACCCATCATCCTGTACAGGTCAGCAAGTCTTTAGCCAACATCATTAAAACCACCCCTTACTATCCCCATACATACTATTATTATAGTATTATATAATAATAACAACTAGATATTGCCCAATCACGTGCTCATATTCATTCATAATACTTATATTACCAGTATGCTTATATTAAAAATGCTAAAATTTCTATTCTATGAAAATCATACAAAATAAAATTACTTTCATTTTATCCAGTGAAATCATATAATAAACCAGTTAAAATATTCAGAATAATCATTGCTATAACATATAAAAAGTTAGGGATAGAAGTTCACCAAATCTGAGAAAATGTAATAAATTCAATTTAAAACAATTCAGATGGTCGAAATAAAAATCTTTGAAAATAGATATAGGATAATAGTCACTTATCACAATCTGTGTAATTTATATAAAAGTGGCGAAGTGAATCGACAACCAAAATGTGACCTTTCTCTTCCCTCTCTCCTCCTTTTCTCTCCTTCCCTTTCTTCCTTCCACGGTAAGCTGGTGTTGGTGGCAACAATGACAATATAAATTCTAACAAAAATCTGAAAGGGTTAGACACATAAAACATGCATGCTTGATTTTATTAAAGCCTGAATTTATTTTGATGTTAGGTTTCTAGGATCAGAACTCCTATAAAATAAATAATGAAATAACATAAATTTAAAATGACATCTAAGAAATCAAACAAAAATAGAAAAGACTTTAAGGATAAAAATTAAATAAATGTTTGCATTAACTAAAAGTATTTGCAAACCCTTTATGAGCAGCTTAGCTCAGTGGCTAAGTTGTAAATCATAATTTCTTAAATAAAATAGCCTAACCTATCATGTATTGTATAGAGACCTTGATATCATAATTTTGTGGCAATTAGTTGGGTTAGCTAGCAATCATCTCAAAGTAGAAAGTCCAATAGAGTTGAGCATTCTTAGACCCATGTTAGGGTGAAACTTATAAATACCCTTAGGTTCGACAAATGATCTAAATCATTAAAATTTAATTAAAGATTTAAATGAAATCATTAAAATTTAAAATATGATTCCTTACAGATTATTACTAAAAATAGTAAGAATCAAAATTAAAAATAAATTTAAAAATAAATATTAATAATTTTTTCTAATAAAATATCTTCAAAGTTTAAATAAATCCTAATTAACTATAAATATTTAAAATTGACTTTAAATTTTTATGAGATTAACATTGTCACTTTTAGCTCCTATAAGAAGTTTCATTGAATTTGGAGTTGATTTATTTAAAAAAAAATTAAAAATAGTCATTTAATCAAATAAAAATTTCAAAAAAAAAAAAAAAAAAAGAGTTCAAACTTTCTTGTGAATTCTTTGTGGTGATTCCCAATAGATGAGATTTTGCTTATAATTCTTAAAGCTCATTTAAGTAATAATTTGAATTTTCACTATTGAATATTTAATCAATAATGTAATTTAAATAATTTTAAATAATTTTAAAATTTTATGGGATACTTCTTAAGTTTTCCTTGTCATCAAATAATTATTTAATAATTTTTGGATTTCGTTAAAATCCAAAATAAAAATGAACAAATCCTAGGTTCAATAAAATAATAAATAAATAAACTAGAAATTAAAAATTTTATTAAATATTCAAGAAAAATAAAAATAATTCCAAATAATTTTTTATAAACTAATAAAATTACAAAGAATAATAAACAAAATAAATTTAAATTATATCAAATAGAAAATAAAATTTTCTCTCTTCAAATAAAAGTGTAAAATATTAAAAGTTTAAATTTAAATCATCTTTGAATACAAATTAAAAAAAATTAACATTGAAAACAAAATAAATAATAAAAAATAGAGTTACACCCACAATAGTGAGATGATTTTGAAGTAATTAGGTAAGTTTAAATGGTAGTCTCTCCAGGCAGAATTATGAGTTCAGAAGAGTCAAACTTTCTTAATGAAAATTTTAAGTCTCATTGCATTTCTTTAGAATTAGGTTCAAGTTACTATTCTATAGGGATTATCTTAATTTTAGGGTTTTTGAATGATTTGCTACATTGTAAGCCTTTACTTTTGGGTATTCTCTCAATCTTGTGATGAATGAAATGTAAGCCTCAATTTTTTAATAAAATAAACAACTCAAATCCTAAATTCCAATTCCAACTACTAAATATAAGCTTCTCGTACTCCTGTGCTCCTTATTCTTCATCTTTTAACCTCCAAAAATAACTTTTCTAATTTGAACAAATCTCATTTGGAACTTCCAAAAATAAAAAATAAAAAATAAAAACACATCCTTGTAAAAACTTTGAAATTTTAAAAGTATTTTCCACAGCTTAATCAAGATTGTTCTCAAGAGATCTTCTATCTTAGGATGTAATTGACCATAAGGATTTGCCTTTAGTGAAACCTTTTTCCCCGTAATAAAATAAACCCCATCTTATTCACATGAGAGAGGAAAATCTCTAAGAAAAGAGAACATTTTTTAATGGCTATTTTATTTTTGAATCCATTGTAGAATATCATTTATATCTTTAAATATGGTATGTTATTGTCTATACCATATTCGAATACAAAAATAGAAATTTTAATTCTTGTAATTTATTTTCCCACAATTGGTGATTCTACAAGGCCTACAAGTTTAGAACAACTTACTGATTTAACCCAAGGTAGGGATGAAGACTTTGCTCTTCAATTAGGTAAAAACAATTGAAAGAAAACATTAAAAGCCTGAATATCTTAACAATTTTATTGTCACATTTGTGATTCTCCCTCTATTAATCATCTTAGCTATAATTATACAAACCGGATATGTTTAGTACTTTCCATGATAAAACTATGTGAATGTAATACTATCTTGTATTAATCTGTATACAAACATAATGTTTTAAAAATTGGAATGTAGCACTCTTTAACGATATTATTATATACTGTATAATAATAACATACTATTGATACACCACCAAAATTTTCCTTGATCTAACACAAATCTTGATGCATAATTGAGTTGGAAGTTTTCAAAATTAAATTCAAGACTATCCAAACTCTAATATCAGCCAACTTATAGTCAAATTGAACATCTTGAGATCAACCCAATGAACAAAAATGGTCCAATCCAAGCCCAATTGAGCCCAAATCAAGGGGCTAAAGCGTAATTGGAAACTTCAAAACATTGATTGGATGACCAAATGATCACTTATTTTGGTATGCTTATAATAAAATTGAGTGGCTCGGTGAAATAAATTAAACGAGCCAAAGATCTTTTAATTCCAACTTCATTAGGGCACTTAAATGTTGAATAATAATCAAGGGAATCAATATCGGCTACCCGATGGAGTGTTCTAGATTTTCTCTATATTTACAAGCATGCCATTCCCAAAAATCTAAAAATAGGCTCTCACACTCTCCATGAAGGGGAAGGAA
Source organism: Dendrobium chrysotoxum (assembly GCA_019925795.1). NCBI lineage: Eukaryota > Viridiplantae > Streptophyta > Magnoliopsida > Asparagales > Orchidaceae > Dendrobium > Dendrobium chrysotoxum. Next base: position 11,370,888 of record CM034304.1, on the reverse strand, counting down.
GAGGAGGAGTTTACATCAGGATCCTAAACTCTCTCTTGGGATTTGAGAGAGCTTTGAGTCCTTAAGGATCCTAGAGCACCACCACCAGGCCACCGCTTGACCATCTCTATCGATTCTTCTCCTACTTCTAACCATGGTCCTTATAACCATTGTCGCATGCTAACTACAATCCTTAGACTACCATTTTAAAGTTTGTGAGGGTGGTTAAACCCTATAGAACTAGCCCGAGGCTAACCAAGAGGGGGAGGGGGGGGGGGGGGGGGGGTGAGTTGGTGTCTTAAAAATTCTTAAACAAAAACAAAAACTCTTTTTGTCATTTTAAATATTTAAAAACTAAACAATCTTAAGAGGAAGCAAATATCAAAATCAAAAATTTTAACCATAGAATAAATCACATAAAAGTGCGAAGATAAAATATGGAAAAAGTAATAAGAAAGAGTAAATGGAATTTTATAGTGGTTCGGTCAAATCTGACCTACGTTCACTCCCCAGAATCACCCATTCTAAGTATTACACTAATCAATTAGTGTCTCTACTTTTGCTCCTATATTAAGGAAGAGAAGCCCTTACAAAATCTTTCCACGAACCTAGTGAGACAAAGAGCCTTGAATCCTTTTCACCTTCCTGGTGAAGGTAGAGAGCCTAGAATCCTTTTACTCTCACCTGGAGTTGGCATAGAACCACAGGAATCCTTTTACTCCCTCCTAGAGTAGGTAGAGAACCTGACTATCCTTTTACTCCCTCCTAGAGTAGACAGAGAACTTGGATCTAATGTTTATGATCATCTCCCTAGAGCCACCAAGGAACTAGGGATGAAGAAGGAAGAAGACAATCAAATCCTTTCTTGGAGCAACCTTTGTGAATCCCCTCACAAGATCCTCTCTCTCTCTCTCCCAAAATCTCCTTCTCCTTCTCTAAGCTCTCTCAGGTTAGGCAGTAGCAAAAGGCTTGCATAGCAGCAATTAAGAGAACTTAAATAGGAGGCTTCAAAATAGCCCTAATTTCAATTTGGCAACAAAGATCATCTAGGATGATTCAAATATCATCCTGTACGATTAGTACAAAATAGCCCTTTCAGCTAGTACTATCAGTATTGCCCTGTACGATCAGTTCAAGTGTTTGAATGAATCATCCCCTATAATATTTCTATCATTCTGGATGATTAGTTCACAAGTGGCTATTGATCATCTAGTATGATGAATGGTGATTAATTATCGTCCCATGCAGCACACGGTTACTCCAGAATGATGTAGGGGTAACGTCTAGGATGATTAGTTGAAAAGTTTAAGTTTTTGTCTTGTATAATATGTGGCGATTAATTATTGTACCATGTAGTGCTCGGATCATCAAGGATGATGGTCTCCATTCATCCTATATGATTTGAACGATCAATTTAACTATAATTAATCCCTTAATCAAGGGATTATTTTAGGCATGATGGTCATGAATTATCCAGGATGATATGTATCATCCTGTATAATTAGAATAAATTTTAAATTACGAAATCTTGCCTAAATTATGATTGACGACTATTTATTTCAATCTATATTGATCATCTTGTACGATATAAATCATCCAGGATGGTTAGTTAATCACACTTAATAATCAGGGATACCCTAATTAGGGTTTCTATTTTTAACTGATTGTCCAAGATGATTAAAAATCATCCCGTATGATATGATCAAAAACCAAAAAACTCTCTAACTCACAAAACTTCTCCCCCTGAGTGTGTGTGTGTGCAAGGTCACTTAGGTTCAGGATCCATCATAGTATATTTGACTCAAAAAAGGTAAAAGATGCATTGGAATAGAAATTACAAACTGGCTCAATCCTAGTCTACCTAATTTTGAACTGATTGATGTTCTAAGTGATCCTGTGGATCTGACAGGTTAGTAAGCAAGGCAAACAAAAAATAAATATCCAAAAATAACATAAGAAAATAATAATATTTATTATCATCAAAATCACTGTACTTGGGCCTAGATTTGCAACACCATTACCTAACTATAATCTCTCGACCACTATGGCTTGCAAACTAAGGTACCCTAACCACCATTATTTGATTATGGTCGTTCAACCTCGTCACCCACCAACTATGGTCCTTCAGACCACCACTACCCGAATAAGGTCCTCAGACCACCATTACCTGACTTTAACCCTCAGATTACTACTGCCTAACTACAGTCATCCGACTACCGTCCCCCAACTATGTTCCCCAAATCACCTTTGCTCAACTATGGCCTTAAAATCACCATTATCTAATTATGATCCTTTAAGCTTCGTCGCCTATCGACTATAGTCATTTGACCATGATCTCTTAACTAAGGCCTTCAAACCACCATCACCTGACTTTGTTCCTCCTGACCTACGGCATGTGCTAAGTATGACCTTCTGATCATTTCAACTCAATTATAATCCACGAACCACTGTTGCATGACTACAATCCTCTGATCTCCATTTCCCGTCAACTAAAGTCTATTGGCTTATAATATTCTAATCATTATCATATGGTTACTCCAATGACTACTAACTTCATGACCTACTAATAACGCCAACACACACCATCACTTATAAGATTGATACATATCATTGCCATCAACTCTGACTCGTAACTTTAGCACTTGGATTTATACTAGATTTTTTCCATAGGGCTCTTCCAACTTAAATAATGTAATATGCATTTTACTAACCCCTCCCATATATAGAGAGCATACATTATAATCAACTATAAAAAAATGTTAGAATCATTTAAATTGGCTAGGCTCTATGATTATTCTCTTTCCAAGATTTTTCACATAAAAATTTGGTGTCTCCTACAATTCATGCCCCCCTCTCTCTCTCTCTCTTATCTATGTGCGTGTGTGTTGGATCTTCATGTAAAACTAGGACACTAAATTCTCTATCTTTTACCTCTATATTACAACTGCTGCTGGTAGTAAACTTGTTACAATATGGGAGCTTGAAATTTTGTTTTGATGATTACAATTATTATTAGATGATTATTTACTTATTCCTACAAATTATTTTGAATATTTGTTTTGTGCACTACTAACATTTCAGGTAATATCATACACAAAGCAGGACTAAAGATTCAAGCTCAAGATGATGCTTTATTAATGTGTAAATTAAATTATGAAATGATCGAAGACTCTGTAATTTTACTTTTTCTTGAGTCAATGTATGTAAAAAGGTGTATACTAGCTTAGTAACTGTACACACACATAGGGGGAGTGAAAAGTAAATATTTTAATTTTTTTTATTAAATCATACTATACTATCTTAATCATACTGTATGATCAATTTAAATAAAATTAATTAAAATGATTAATTTAAATAAAAAATTATATTTAAATATAACTAATCATACAAGATGGACACCACATCATATTAGATGATTAGTTATAACCAGAAACTACCATTAAATCTAACTTGCCTAAAATAGGAAAATTTGAATTTTGAAATTTGAACTGTTTCTAATATACGAAGCCTTTTGTACTGTACGATCCTTTAAATTATTGCCTATTTTTGGTTAGTTAATTAAGGAAACAAATTGGATTTGAATTGATTACAAATTGTAATATACTATCATAGATCACACTGTACAAATCACACGATGAGTCTTTAGATGAAGTTCGATTCATCCAGTATAATCATAAGATTGTAGAGTATGAAATGCTAAGGACTCTCTGGATGACATTTAGTTTGTCATGTATGATCCAATGTTTGATTTGAACTAATCATATTTTACTATTGTTCGTTCATCCAATATGATCAGTTAAGAAATTAAACTAACCATATTATACTCCTATTCATTATATAGTACTATAATGGGATAGTTGAACTAATCATATTGTACGATCCATTGATCATACTATACAAATAGAGTCGACAAAATAAAAAAATTAGGGATTTTGGATATTTAAGCTTTCTAAATAGATTTGTAATAGTCTTTAGTAGTCTGAGAGTGTGAGTCTTCTATAAGTAAGGGTTTGAAGAGAGGGTCTTAAGCATGGGAGAGAGAGATGAAATTGTGAGTGAGGGAAAAGATCTTTGTGGTTGCAAGGGAGTGTGAGAGGGAGTTTTCACATGATTTCCCTGGCCAACATCCATTTTATTCCTCCATGATTCAAGGTTTGTCTTGAGGGAAACTCTGTGAAGAAGCTTTTAGTGTTAAAGGGCCACCAGCTACTTCACCGCAATGGGGAATGTGAAAGTGCTTGGGCTATTCCACCTCATTAGGAGGGTGAAAGAGATTATAACCCATCACACTAGGGAAGGAAAAAGTGATTGGGCTACTTTGCCTCACCAAGAGGTTGAAAGAGATTGGCTAATCCGCCATACCAGGTTAGTGAAAGGGATTCATCTACTCTGTCGCACTGGGTTAGTGGAAGTGATTGTGTAAGGGCTTCTTTGCCTTATCATGGGGGATTAAAAGAGTCACTAACTGTTTAGTGCAATACCTAGATAGGAGAACTCTGGCGAGTGGATGTAGGTCAAGTTAATCAAATCCCTATAAAAATCTGATTTACTTTTTTGCCTATTTGCTGCATTTACTTTCTGTAGATTTATTTTCTTACATATTTATTTTTTGCGATTGGTTTGAGTTTGGCTATCATTGTGATACAAAATCCATTGTGGTTGATTGTTATTATATTTCGTTGAAAAAGAAACAAATTTGTTTTTTGAAAAGTAAAAAGAAAAAAATATTTTTTTCAACAAAGTAAAAAAAAATTGTTATTTTGAGTATTAGTTTCACTTTCGCATTTTCAAGTTTGAAATTGATTGTTTAAATTTCAAAAAGGATTTTAAAAAAGATTTTTAAAACATCAATTCACCTCTCTCTTGGTATGTCGTTTCGTAATTCAAATGATTTCACAACTACAATCCTCCAACTTTCATCGCCAGCTGACTACGGCACATCAACCTATAGTCTTATAATCATTATCACATAGATACTCTACCCACTAACTTCATCACCTACTAATAATGCCGACACACTCCATCACTTAAAAGATTTATGCACGTCATAGACATCAACTCTGACTCCCAACTTCAATACTTGGATTTGTATTGGATTTCTGCCATAGGTCTTTTCCTACTTCAATAATGCAATATGTATTTTACTATACCTCCCTTTGACAAAGGGCATCACTTGTAATCAAATACAAATAATAGTGGAATTATTTTAATTGTGTAAGATGTCATGGTTTTTCCCTTTCTAGGAATTTTCTCATAAAAATTGATGGCTCTTACAATTTTTGCACTTCTCTTTCTTATTTGTGTGTGTTGGATCTTTGAGTAAAGCTGGGATATTAAACTCTCTATCTTTACACCTTTGTGAATGTTTTGGCACACAACAACTATAAATAATTTCACGAATAGAATTTTAGGAGGTAACAATTGATAGAAATTAACTAAGCTTTAGGTTTTTTGATATCACCATATACTATGATAAATGGAATTATCTAGCTCCAAAAGTCCAAATGGAAAATGCGGCCTTATGTTCTTGCAGGCTTTTCAAGCAGATTTCTATTTTTACTAGCCTAATTCTCGTCATTGTATCAACTTCAAAGAAAAATTATTGAAGTGGTTTTTTGATATCACCATATACTATGATAAAAATGCTCTTCCGCATATGCTAATGGGGACTCCCTTTTAAGTGGTTCCTGTAATAAGTCAAAAGCATGCATACTTTTTGGCTTAGAAATTTTTTTGACTTTTTTTTCAAAGTTTTGTATGTCTTTTAATGATGGATTCCTTCAAGTTTTGTTCAAATGTGATAAACAAATTATAAGAGAAATAACATTTTTGTACCAATGTGATGCCACTATGTAAAAGGGCTATCGTAACACTTAAATTAGGGTTTTACGGTGATGCGGCAGTTCCAAAATTGCTACTAGATCGTTGTGATTATTGTCTGCAATAAAAACACTTCACAATGATTTTATGGGGAAGAATTGCTAGTTATTGTAGCTGTTATAACCACCACTATTCTAGGGTTTTAGTGGTTGCTTTAATCACCCCTATATGTCAATATTAGCAGCAGTTAAAAATTGCCGCCATTAATCCATATTTGTGGCGGTTTTAACCACCCCTATTTTATAGCTTTAGTGGTAATTATACTGCCACTAAAGCACCAATTTTTTGCTAAAAAAATTTTAAGATCAGATGAATTCTATAACACGTGAAGGCAAACCTACAATACAAACTAATTTCCAACATTTTGGTATCTATACAGGCTTGGATTCAGAAATATTAGTAGCTATGAAAACAAAATCATTAGGATTGCAAGATGTAAAAGAACTGGATCAATCAATTAGAAAACAATTCATTTTAATATTCAAATCTAATGCCTCATCGTCTAGTAAACTTCTCTTATCGTGAGATTTCTAAATCTCTTATTTAGTGCTTGGGTTGTTCTCCTGCCATCTTGTGAACTATGATTTATCAATTACATAATGAAATAAATTCATAAGAAATGATGGACTTCATTTTAGTATATCTCATTTGAGGTTATTTTTCCATTAGGGTTAAGGGTGTCAAAAGCATCTGTAAGTAGTAAAAGAATTTTTTTTGTCAAATATGTAAATAGTTCCTAAATAAAAAAAAAGGTTATAGCCATTCTAATCTCAATTGTAAAAAATCTCATTGAGTATAATTTAAAGCACTTGTATAATAAAAAAACATAGCCGTCATAGAAGAAAAATAAAAACCTGCCATATCTAATAGCTCTATAACCATCACCTAGACATAAAATAATTTTCTTGAGTGTGAGCTACATATAGTTAGGTTCATTGAAATAATCATGATAAACTACATTAAAAGATGTTTTATGTGGTGCATGCATGTGTATATTTTTGCTAGGTGTTTTTATGATCACAAACACACAAGGATTTACTTATATTTATAATCACTTGTTAGATTTCACAAAAAGTTCAGGTTTTCTAATGTGTAAATCCTATTTAAAACACAAGTGCATGTTATCACATCAAGTAATACATCAATGAATAGAGTGTCGATTGCACGAGAAAATATTGTGAATATCCTACGATCATTTTTCTGATGCTTGCTAGACTATTATGTTTATCTATTAAGTTAATAGACAAGGTGTTGCAGTTGTAAAAATAAAAGCTTCAAAATGCAAGATCAAAAGTTTTATAATTTTTATAAAGTCTTAAACCTATGAATCTTCAAATAACTTTCCTGCATTAGAGAGTTTTAATTCTTAGGATGGATTAGAGCAAATGATCTTCTCATCTTTGTCATGTTCATTGGAGACTAAGCTAGGAGTCTCACTAACTACAGTTAAATTATCTCCTTAGAACCCCATAATCTTAACCATCATATGTCTATATATGACAATACTACGTTCTAAGTTCACTAATTGTTCTTCTAGTCCATTTGTTGATGATCAAGATAACACTATATTTTGAATTTATGTAGGGCCTATACATAAATCAACTTAAGTTCAGAGAAAATAAAAAATAATGGGTATATAATAAATAGTAAACCCTATAATAAGAATGACATGCCTTTTAATTCATCAAAGATTCAAATAAGTTGGTTAGCTGCACATGGAGGTATTAAAACTCATGATAAACACAACAAATATCACAAACATTTTATTATACTAACTGGCTTGTTTATAAGTACAAACTCAAAGTACAAATCAAAACACAAGTAAAGTTTAGAAATGACCCAGAATAAATTCTACAAACCTTTATTCCCTTCTTGGTTTACTCCACTTCAGTACATGACTCAGGTACAATAAACACAAGTTACACACTAAACAATACCACTCTCGCACACTCACACACTATCACAAAATGATAATACACAAGACCCTATTGACCTCATTCTTGCATGAGGTTAATCAATCAAAATTCAAAACCAAGATCGTATCCAAAATCTCAAGCCAAAAATCATGGCTAAAAGCTTATATCCCATAACCTTTTTTGAGTGATTTTTCAATCACCTCAAAACCAAATCAAATGACCCCCGATTCAGAATTTGTCAGTAGTATTTTAATTAAGCATATCTCTAGGGACAACCCTCAAAATTTGAGGCCAATCTAAACCCTCTAACCTCCAAAATTGAATGTATTTTTGAAGCATGCAAAACCATCAAAGATTTATAGCCCATGCCACTAGACCATGCACCTTGTAGAATTTGACCTTCCCCAAAACCTTTAAAGATGTTCATAATCATCTTTGTGACATGTTAAATATAAAATAGAATCTTTGGTGGACCCTAGTTGATCATGGGCCCACTAAACCCCAAAATCCTTAAGGAAAAATTAATATTTCCCTTAAACCTCAATATAGTTCATTCAATTCAGCCTTTGAAATCTCTTCCAATGCATTCTAAATATCATTTGGAGTGCATTAAACTAAAACCAAAGTTTTGGTTTGATTTGGTTGACCAAGTCAACCATGGTGGGCCAAAATGCCCTTTAAGGGACCAAACATACATTTCATGCACGGAGACTGCCATTGCATGGGACCACCTCCATTGGGTCCAAAATATCATTTTAAAGTTATCGAACCTAGCTTCAACCCATGGTTGACTTGATTGACCAAGTCAACCATGATTCACCAAATCAACCATACACTCAACCAAAGTCAAATTCAATGCTCCAAGCATCATCAAACAAAATTAACATTTAAAATAATTTCATTTGATATTCTAAGCATGTCCAACAATCTCATGGGTCAAATTATCGTTGGTTTGACTTGGTTAATTTAACATGAAGGGTCAAAACTATGCATATAATTAAATCTAGTTCTAAATTACCAAACATTAGGCTCAGAAAGCTTGGAGTCTTTTCCTACAACATGCATCACCCCTTTCGAACTCATCTCAGTCAGCATTAACTTATTGACTGGTCAATAAATTAACCAAACCTTTTAAAACCAAAAGAATAGGTCAAGTGGTTAAGCATGGCAAACCAACCCATTTCCATCCAAATCATCCATCAACACCTATTCAAATCAGCTCAAATCAGCCCTAAAGAAGCCTTAAGATAACTCTTAAATCAAACCTTTAAAACAAAAAAAATCAAACATAAGCATTGGCATAGCCAAGAGGGGAAAGAAGTGGTCCCCTCCCCTCACATGAGGCTAAACATATCACATTCAACCAAGCAGCCTTCTCCCTAGATCCGAACCACCTTGGATTATTGGAAATCATCCAAGCAAAGACTCCAATAAACCCAAGCCCTTTATCCAAAATCTGGGTCACTAAATGTCCTAAAAGCATACAAAGACCTCATATCATCCTAAGTCATTCTCTCAGCTCTCTCCAGCCCCCAAACCCTTTCCTTTTACTTCTCCAGAGCTTCCTTCATCTTCTCCAAGCTTCTCTCCACCATCCCATAGCCTCCAAATCTTATTTGGGTAAAGAGAGAGAAGAATAAAGAGAGAAAGAGGAAATCTAAAGCCAGCTTTCAATCGAATTAGAACCAGCTCTTAGGGTCTTCTACAAAGTTGAAGAGGACTTCTCCATGAGCAAAACGAGCCAACAATTAAAGAAATACATCTATTAGTTAGTAAGTTATGTCCATTTGAAGTTTTATGATCAAATAAAAAATACTCAAAGATCCTAATGCATGGAGCCTCTAAACTCCAGGCATTGAAAGATTGTGCTATGTAGATCCTACATTTCAAATTTCAACAAATTTGGACAATTGGATGGAAAATTATGGGCTTTTGAAGTTATTGTTCATTTTTTGAACTAAAGAATTTGATCAGATCAGAACCATCCGATCGTAATACATGCGTGATATAATGGTCCAAGCGTTGTCAAATGAAAAACCATTTGACCATTTTCAAAACTATGAGTGGGATCTGGACTGCGGGTGACATGGCACATTCTGGCGAGTCAGATCAGACCTTAGGAAATCGGACGATTTTATTGACCGTCTGACATGATTTAGTGGCGTGTGATAGCACACCACATGTCCTATCACGTGTCAGATGATGGTGGCGACGATAATGATTGCACCATCACCAAATTCAATAAAAAATGAAATAAAAATTTATTTTTAATGCTCAGAAGTTTAAAAATTCACATAAAATCTAATTTTCCACCAAATCAAGTGTTTTTGGACTCGTTGGAAACGTCTTAAGACCTAGTTTATTTTAAAATTAATTTTGATAGATTTTGATTAGTGGATTGTGAAATATTTATAATTTTTTAAAATCCATATTTTTTAATTTTCTCAAGATCTTGTTGTCAAACTAGACTCAAATTTTGGTGGAAGATTTTTGAGTATTTATACACCTACTGTAATCTTATAGGTTATGGTATGCTCAGGATTATTGTGAAATAAATTTTCATGGTGATGGATATTTTTGGATCCATAATTTTGAAAATTCACAACGCTCCAAATAGGTAGAATTTTTTTATAATTTTTTTGTGGTGTGATTGTACATGTGTTAGGGTTAGAAAAACTATATTTCAGACCCATTGGAATATTAGTGGAACTTAGAAAAAATAATTAAACATCATGTCCAGAGAACTTAGAAAAATCCTATGAAATTCTAACACACCCAATAGGGATGAAACATTGGAATATTAAACTTAGTGACATCATAAATTCTAGTTTTTAATTTCACTCAATATACCCTTAATGTAGTTAGAAAGTTAAGTAAAACAAAAGTCAACCCCTTTGCATGGCCTAAAACTTGAAAAAATTGTAAAAAATCCAAATTGAATCAAAAAATACAAACAATGGCTCAAAATATTCATAATTAAATACTCTATCTGTGAAAATTAAAAGTCCCATTACCAAACATCATAATTGAGCATAATTTATTAATTAATGAAATATAATAATTAATTAAAATAAAAATAAAAAATTATTAAAAATATCAAATTAACTCCAAACTCTTGAAATCACTCTTACAGGTCATTCCTAACATTCGGTTGGGATTTCAAGAGGTTTGAAGTTAGTTTGGTGCAAAAATAACAAAATCCCTCTAATTAAGCAATTAAATACTTAAACTTTAAAAATTCATAACTAATTATAAAAAAACACCAAATTGTGCAAACTCGAAGGAATTGAACTCATCCCTGGGTCTAATATTTATAAAAAATATCAAACTTCTAGAGTTAATTAAATAAAAGTCAACATTTTGGTCAACCTTAGTTCAAAAACAAACCTAAACTTTAAAAATTCAAAACTAATCCTAGAAAATTCCAAATTCAGCAAACTCAAAGGCATTTTACTCATCTTAGGTTCTAATATTTATTAAAAGTATATAAACTCCAGAACTTAAAGTAAATAAAAAAGTAAAGAAATGGACCCTTTATTTCATACATTAAAATATTCCATCAAATACCAAAAATCCAATAAATAATCATTAATCTAATTAATTAAATTTAATAACTAATATTTCACAAATGAAGTTTTTAGGATGGAGTACCTCGAGCTGTGGGACTATGTATCCTAAGGACGTCTTGATCCATGAGCCCGTTGGGACAATGCCATGAACGCATTTGGTAGAATGCATATCATAAGTCATAAATATAATCAAATCAATAACAACCAATTAAAATTAAGTCATTCATATAAATACACCAATAAGGTTTTTAGGCTTGACTAACACGAGTTACAGGGCTGCGTGTCCTAAGGAGGCCTTTGTCCTCTAGCCTGTTATGACAATGCCATGAACCAATTGATGAAAAATCATAAATCAAATGATAATTAACATAAAATAATAAAAAAATTTGATAACATAATTAATAAACTAAATCAAACCCAAAACCAAAGATAACTGTTAGGTAACCTGGGCATATAAGGCTATTAAGTTAGCCTTAAGAAGGGTGAAATAAACCTCACAGTCCTAGTGTAAATAAAACCATAAATCACTAATTAATCGAAGTCTCCATACCTAATGCAGATTCAATTTTGGAGAGCATAAGCATATTAAATTTTAAGGCTTATAGACTAAAACACCAAATTTAAATTTAGGACTTTAGGGAACTAATAATTAATCAACTTTAACATTTAAAACTCATCCTAAAATAAACACTAAAACATCAAACTTAAACTCAAATTAAATATTCCTTCCACATACAATAAACTAAAAAAACATTAGAAAACTCCAAATAACAACCCACTTATGATACATCCAAACCACACAACTTGATGCACATACTATAGATATCTTGTTAGGATAACCAACTATAGATATGGTTTGTGTTATATATGATGATGTTTTTTCTTTGCCAAGCTATATGTGATGTGACATGTGAAGGGCGTTATATTTCTTTTAGGTTAAAAATGATTTGGATGCTAACAGAGTTTTTTGTAAGTGGCCATACTTATACAGGGTTATATACAGGAGGAAATTAAAAAAATGTGATTAACAAAATTTTTTACAGACGCTAAAATTACTAAGCCTTCTTAACATTAAAAATATTTCCAAATGAATGTTTTAGCCTAAATATGAATATGAAATTTTTATAAATGCTTGTGATATTCTAAAGATTTTATATATAAACTATTTAGGATAGCGTGCAGGATGTATTAGATTCATTTAATTTTTTATTAATGTAAATTCAAAAAGAGTTATGAAAGCCACTTAAAGTGGGGTATTTGACACCCAATTTGGAATCCAAAGAGGAAGGAAACATCCCTTAGGGGAGAGCTCCTTCCATTTGGAGATCCAAACATGGATAAGTTTGAAATCCAAAGATAAAAGAAACACCCATTCGGGGAGAAGTTCTTTTCATTTGGATATCCGAACCCGATAAATCAAAGGAGCCCGAATGAAGAAGTTGAAGAATAGAAGACAAAAAAACTCCACTTTAACACTTGCGTTGTTCTATAGGATTAGAATATGAGATGTTATTAGTGGTACCCAACCACTTTTAATTTATGCAGACCCTGGGTAATAATTAAGTGGCATTTGCCACATGTCCTTTTACATTCATTTGATATTATGTGATGATTTTTATTTAAATTATTTATGCTTTAAAAATTACCTGCCTAGGCTTATTTCTTGTATGATTGGCCTAACCATCTCATTCCACCAATTAACTCACGGTGAGATGTTAAGGCCTTAATTTTATTAGAGGTTTCCTCACTCACCTTTCTTTTTGTTTTTTATTTCTTGTAGATGTTAGTCATGCTTACCCAATAATGAAATAGGTAGAGGGACCCACGGAATGAAAGTAGTTTTAACTACCAATGTAATAAAATTTCTACCATTATTAAATTTAGAGAGAGTGATAGATCCTTGCTTATTCTAATTATTTTTCGTACTTTATTCTTACTACGATTAACTGGGTGGTTGAAATCTCTGATTAATCTATTTATTATTGAATTAATTCTGTTCCACTATAAGATATAAAAAGATTTTTCTTTTTATTAAAGAATTTTTAAATTACCAATTTACCCCCCCCCCCCCCCCCTCAGTTAACCTTGGGACTTGTTCTATAAGGTCTAACAACCTTCACGAACTTTTAAGTGGCAACAGAGAGGGATTCATAAATTAAGTTTTAGAAAACTTTTGAAAAATAATCAATGGCTAACTTTGGTAATCATAACACTACAGAAGGATATTCAATCACTCGACCACCTTTATTTGATAAAATTCCTTTTGAGTTTTAGAAAATTTACATGTCTACTTTCTTGCAATCAATTAATTATCGAATGTGGCATATGATTCAAACTAGTTATTCTGTACTAGCACGTGTTATAGATGGAGTCAAAACTAATATTACTTTTATTGAATGGAGTAGAATAGAACAAATCAATGCTTAATTGAATGCTAAATCTTTGAATTATTTTTTTATGCTTTGAATTCAGAGGATTGCATGAGAATCTCTACATGTATTACTAGCAAGGAAATTTGGGATAAATTATACATTGCATATGAAGGTACTAGTAAAGTCAAGCAATCTCTATAGTGCTAAAAGCTGAAGACATAGATGAAAGTGGCTTAGTAGATAATGAGAATAAGGAAATATAATCAATAATATGCGAATTTGAAAATCTACTAAAGCACAAGCATCAACATCAACAAAAGTAGAATAAAGGTTAAAATGATAAGAATGTTAAGATTTTCTCTGATATTATTTATTTTAGGTGTAGGAAACCTACACATATGAAAAATAAGTTCCCTAATTTAAAAATTGTTCTTGCAAAGGAAAAGGATAAAAATAAACTAATTGTAATAAGGGCAAATGATAAAAAGCAAAAAATCTCCTAGGTAGATAGCTTTTGAATCATCAAACTAGGAGCAAGATAATGATGTGTAAAGTTTTGTTTATTTGTTTATCTATTTTATAATTAATGCATGCTTGTATGTTTTCAGTTTGTTGTGAATGTGTTTATTTTCTGTGTTTTATTTTGTGTTTTTATTTTGTAGAAAGTTTTTATGTTTGTGAACTTTTATTTTATTTTCAATATTTTTTTTGTAGTCTCTCTGATCAACACATACAAATCACATTAGTTTTCATATATGCATAAGAGAATCAAATCACTTCTCTCTAATTATATTTTTCTTAAAGTGAAAAATTTGTCTCCTTTTTACTTAAAATTTTTGGTAAGTGATGATTGACTTCTCTAAACAATTAAAGGAAGGAAAATCATGATTATGTCTCTCCATCTCACTTCTTTAATGGGACTCTTTCTCTTTTTGAATCAAATCAATTTAAATTAAAATTTGGACCAAGAAATAGAGATTTGTTTTATCTTCCTACAATTCTCTATCTCATTTTACTATTTTGGCAAATGAATGATTATATTTCAAATTTTCTTATTCAAGCTGTTTATCAACATCAGATGGATCAGATTTTGGTTTGTGGTTTATTTTTTCTTATATAAGAGAGTGAGTTTCTCTTATCTTATATTTGGAAGATAATCTCACAACTAAGACTCTTTAAATTCTTAGAAAGGATGAAAGTTCGCAAAAGTGAAAAAGAGGCACAAAATGAGCCCAAACTGAAAAGATGCGCTATATTTGCCAAATAAATTTAAAGATGCATAAAGTGTATCAAAAGTCAAGAGACACATAAAATGCACCAAACACTGATAAAAGAGACACAAAATGAGCCCACAACAAGTTAGCTTCCCTTTCTATCAAGACTTTAAATCTTAGACAAATCCATGTTCCAATTAATATCGTGTACACCTAAATTTAAAAATCATGATTTCTGGTTCATCATTTTGCAATGCTATTCTCTTAGATATATTTTTGAAAAGAAGTTTAAAAAGATTATATTTCCTTTCTAATTTATTTTTTGAATCAAATTTTTATTTAAAAAGGACTTTAGCCTATAGGGAGCTTGAGCTGGATTAACAAAGGTGAGGTCAATACATTTCTTACTAAGCTTTTGAATAAAATCAAGAGGTAACTTTCTCATTTCAAAAAAATTTATAGAAATTTGATTCTTCTAAAGCATCACCATCACCACCACCTCCACCAGATCAGGAAACATATTATCTTTTGTGTGTTATGTTTATTTTGTTTTATTTTTTCCTATGGCTCTCTTCTTTTTGATAATGTCAAAGGGGGAGAATGTATTTAGTTTGTTATATTTATGGTTTAATTGTATCTATTTATCTTATATTTGCATCTATTCATCCTGTATTTGCATTTGTTATTTTATTTGTTTAATTAAAAACTAAAAAAGGGTCTTTTATGTTTCCCCTATTTTTAATAGAATTCCCTTAATGTGGGGGAGATTAGGAGAAAATATTTTTAATTTACAAATCTAACCAGTAATGTTTGCCATCATAAAAAAGGGGGAGATTATTATAACTTGAGCTCACGAGTTTATGTTTTTGATGATAACAAATATTGTAGCTCACATCATTATGTCTCCTAGTATTTGTAATATATATTTGTTTGTATGTATACTAATATTTAAGGAATACCATGCACCATCTAATGAAGATCTAGGGCTTAAGATCAGGTAGAATAAGTTATGTTGTAAAGAATATGTATTATTCATTAATGTATTTTTTGATTTCTTGAGTCTAGTTCTATAAGGGTGTATGCTAGCCTAATGACCGTACACACACACACATAGGGAGCAAAAAATAACTTTAAATATTTTAATTTTTGTGTACATTATACTATTTAATTTAGTATCATACTATACGATATATTATTATAAGAATTAATTAAAATATTTTATTTATCTAGAAAAAAAATTTGAAATATAACTAATGGTACAGTATGAACACCACATCATTCTAGACGATCCGTTATAATTAGAAATCCCTCTATTCAATAATTTAGGCAAAAATTGCTCTTTTCATACCGTATGATCTTGATCATACGTACGATGTGTATAATCTTGCCTAAACTAATAGTGAGAAAATTATCTCAACATCTTATTGCGAAGCCTCTAGGTCAACTTCCCAGATAGAGCCCCGGGCTCTCATCAGTAGGTGTTGAGAAAGATGAAAATACTTGTTAATTGACTTTTTAAATGTCTCGGATAAAGTAATATCCCAACCATCTTTAATGGATAGAGAAATGTTAGAGTTTCTACATGAAATTGATTTGACTGACCCCTGATCCAGATCTACCAAGTACTCCTTTGGTATTATGATATTACCCTGTCAGAATTTCTTTTCGAGCCAATCCTTAAAGACATACAGTCTTTGATTGTGTGGCCCAACATGAGGTGATAGGGGGAAAAATTAGGATCATCCCTTTTATTTATCTCTTCGGGCTTCTTAGCCTCTAGCAATTAGAAGTCTAGTTTCTTTAAAATACTTTTAAAGATTTTTCCTATCGATTCTCTTTTAAATGGATAAGGATGAGCTAATCTCTCTTTAAAAGAAATCAAGTATGGATCCCTAGTAGACTAAGGGGTTACCTAGAATGGTTGCTGCTTCTAAACTAGCTAAGGTGGAGGACCACTCAGTTAAGTACTTATTGGTTTCTTTCCTTTATCCACTACAGAAACTGTGGCTGCCCTCTTCTCAAAAGATTTCTCTAATTTGTTGACCCTCTTTTCATCGAATGAATCCTTCAAGAATGGCATCCAAAAAGCCTCTTCCTATAAGTTATTCATTTTGTTGAGAAGTTTCTAAAAACTTTTAATCCTGAACCCCTTTAGTAGAAAAGTAATAGGCCCATGGATGTTCTTAAAAAGAATCTTTAATGGATGTTGCTCTTAAAAATAATCCTCTAACTTAGTGATGGTTCTCACTGAATCATTCAACGGCTTGGTATACCATTCAAAAGTAATCCCTAATAGACAACTAAAACTAGCAAAATAGTAGAGCATCCAACCCTCCTGCGTTGTAACAGCTCGCTCAGAAATGGACCAGATGCTGTTCTAGGTTTTCAAGACCACTGAAGACTTTAAGAAGGTGGAATGAAGCCCTTTAAATAAGGGACTAAATCAGATTCTTTGGGGTAGAGCCTTCCCTTTGGAATATATATGATCACTTGGAAATGGGCTAGAGCCTCCCTTACTTGGGTTTCAATCTTCTATCTGATGTCTTTGTCAACTGGTGTAGGAGAAACCACTAGCATTGATTCTAGAATTTTGGGACTAGAATCTGACTTTCTACTTTGTTTACCCATTGCATGTACTATAAGCTGTGACTATTTGGGTTGAGTCTGCTTTTCCCTAATGAGTTGGCTCTATATTTCTTCTACCCTTTGCATCATCTCATCAACTTTCCTTTCAAAATTCTAATATACTCATCTTTGTCTCTCAACCTAACTGACCCATCTGAATTAGAGTCGACTGCTGCTGAATCTTCATCTTTACAAGATCGGTGCTTGATAGGTCAACATCTCTGGCTGATGCTTTGGTTTCAACCATATAGATATTACAGACTGTATCTTGATTCTTATCCATCAGGAGATCATCCAAATCTGGATTGAAAGCTTCTATAGCTTCCTTCTTTTTCAAGATATCTCAAATCTCTTGGCCTGCTTCCTCAAAGGGTCTACTCTTCATCATCTAAGAGTCGATGGGTGAGTACCTCTTATATTCCATCATCTAATTAAATTCCTTTTCCTCTAGCTTGGAAAGGATATCTTGGATCTTAAGGTCTTCCTTAGTGAGCAGCTCTATAACTAACTAATTTAGCATCACTTTATATGTAATGGGCGCTACCCCTTCCCCTTTGACTGTCCTGGAATGAATGGTCGTAAGGGTGGCATCCATAACAGGATGAGGGGCATCCACCTTGATTTGTGATGGAGGAGCTGAGGAATTAAAGCTCCTACATCAGGCATGGTTGGCTCCTCACATCCCTGAATAGGGAGCCAAGGGTTATCTACTGACAATTTGCTATTTTGAATTTGATTATTTTCAAGCTTGCTAATCTTCTTCAGCACATACTATTTTTTGGGAGATATGGGGCTCTTGCCCTTAACTTCTAAAATTTTCTTATCCTTATCAGCCTCCTAAGACTTTATTGTCACTACGGCCAACTTTAGAATTCTTGGAGGTGAGATTGGTGGCCTACCACTAAGTGGGCAGCCTCTGCCAGATCCAGTCAAAACTATCTCCTTCATCTTTTCAAATGGGAGGTGAGGCACCCAGTGATATCCATCCACTAGCATAGATGTAACTGGTTGTTTAAAAAAATTATTTCTCCATACTGGCTGAGGAGTCAGGTTTCTAGCTTCAGATTTCTCTTCTTTCAAAACTTCCTTCTCAAGCTTGTGTGAGATCACCCCTTTCAGGTGTCTCATGTATTATTCCTTCATCTTTCCTGCTTAGGGAGGGCAGGTGTGGGTTATATTTCTTAACATTCTTATTCTTTGGAGCTACGTTTCCTTTGGAGTCTTCCTAACATTATAGTCCACTGGCTATGGTGGAGAGCTAGCTATCCTAGAAACTCACTCCTTCTCTACAGTAGCAGCAAGGAGGTAGAAATGACTCCCTTTAAGGAGGGGAGATGAGGCAAGAATAGGCAGCTCTTCAGCAGACTCAGGCTCTACCTAGCTTAGATCCTTTAATTCAGCTATTTTCTTAGACTTAGTTATCTTCTTCCTGATTCTCCTCAAGTAGTTCTCTCCTTGATTATTTCTTATAAAGTGGATCTTATAACTCCCCCTACCTCAAACATAGGCTAGATCTCAGGATCTATATCATATTTTGATTTCTCATCCTTCCTGGAGTATTCAACGATTATGGGGGTGATAAATACCTCCATTTTAGGAATAGGGGAGTTAGTCCCTCCCCCATTAACAGACAACTTAAGGGTGTTAAAACACATACCAAATTGGATTAATTATTTTAGATGATTTCTTCAACATATAGATCATGATCTAGGAAGAAAATTAACTTTCTGGCCATTATAGCCAAATTTGATTATCTATAATTGAAGAGAGAAAGTTTGAATTAGATATTTGAGATTGAATTTGAAAAATCATAAATAATCTTATGTTTTATCATATATATTGAATTATAGAAGTTATAACCCAATATATGATGATAAAGTGCAAATGTCAGTTATGATTCAAAGAAAATTGAATTTTCATTGCATATATCAGGCTATGAGGAGATGCTGTGGCATAACATATGACAATGATAACTGGAGTTGATTTGAATGTTCTTGAGAAGAATTTTGAATTTTAAAAGATTAATGAATTTTCTTTGAGTTTTGAAACTCAGCATGTTGAGTTTCTAAACTCAATATGAGGGTTTACAAAATTGACAATAAAATCAAGATAATTTGACTTTACTCTTTCACTCTGCCAATTAACCTAGGGATAGAATGTCAAAGCCTAGATTTGGGTAGAGAAATTATAATTTTGAAATTGTAATTCACGAATCTTCTATAAATTTTGAAACTCAGCATATTAAGCTTCACTCAAATATGTAGGTTTACAAAATCTACATGAAGATCTTAAAAGGTTTGGCTTGATTCTTATTCTCCACCAATTAACTTGGGGGTGAAATGTTAAAGCCTCACTTTGATAGAGGTTTCCTCGCTCATCTTCCTTTTTGACTTATCTTTTAGATGTTGGCCACACTCACCCAATAAAACAATGGGTAGAGGGATCAACGGAAGGAAGGTAGTCAAAACTATTGATGCAATAAAATTTCTACCTTCATTAAAAATTAAGAGAGAGATTTCTCCTCAGTGGAGTCGCCTTTTTTTATTTGTAGAGTTTGAAAAAAGATGCTTTGCTTTGCATTGGAAAAATGCAAAAACAAATTATAATTAATTTTCTTTGAGAGAATTTGGAAATTGACTTTTGAATTTTAATTCTAAAATTAAACATCCATTAAAAATAATATACCACTTCGAGAGGTGGAAATAAGATCTTCTGATGGGTTTCAGATTTTCTCTTGAATATCATAGCCAAATTTAAGAAAGAACTATATATGACCTTGAAGGGTCAAAATGATGTTCGACCAAATATTTATTTATGATAATATAGATGGATTATCATTAATTTCATATTCAAGGTCATATCTATAAATGATGTCTCCCAAGAGGAAGAAAATATCATTTATCATCAATTATTCGAATATGATGACAATGATCGTCGTTGATTTTGATTTTTCAAAAAAAAAAAAATTGAGTTTTTAAAAAATTAATTTGGGTTCATTAAATCTTTTATAGTGCAAGCCCTCGTAGTTTAGTATATTATAGGAAACTTAAATTTCCTACAAAGACTCTCGATTAAAATAATGGTAAAAATTTTTATTTAGGATTTCTAAGGATTAATATCAAAGAAGTGATGTTTGAATTTTAAATGGGATTGGATCAAATTTTGAACATTTATTTTGCAGATAAAAGGATGAAAGATAGGAGATATTTTGGGAGTCTGAAACACTTCAGAAATACCTCAGCCTATCCTATGTGTTAGGCATTAAGTTTTTATTTTATAAGATTTTAGTTTGAGTTAATCAATTTATTAGAATGTTGGGATTAGATTTTTGAAGTTTGGGGTCTTATGATTTTGACTCCACCATGGATTCTAAATCTAAATTAGGGTACTAAACAATAGTGGCCCGAACCTAGCTAATGCAATACAAATCTGGACTTACCCCAGCCTGGATTAGAAGCCAGCTAACCACCAAGGTTCTTAAAATCTATGTGTCAGTCTCTTTTATAAAAGATAAGAAGGGACTTTATTTAATTAAGTTTTGAGGAATCAGGGCCGACGTCTAGAGCAGATCCTAATTGACCCCTTGACTTATATAGGATATTTGATGCTTGAAAATAAAAGATAATTAAAATTTTGACTATTTTTAATTTATTTCTAATGAATGCATGCTAATTGACTCTTTGAATGCATAAGTTGAATATGAAGTAGTTTTAAAAAAGGCTTAAAAATAGGTTTTAACCTAGAGATTGCATAATATCCCATTAATAGAATTGTACCCTGACAGGTTTGGTGGTATGCTAGAACCCACAGGTGGGAAGGTGTGTTGCAAATATGGGCCCAAGGACAGTGATTTTGATGATCAAAATATTATTGGTTCTTTATTACTACTATCATTGTATATCTGTATTATTTGTCCTGCTCACTAACCTTTAGGTCCACAAGATTCACTTGCAATGCTAATCAGCTCAAGATCAGGTAGGCTAGGGTTGAGTCTATCTAAATTTTAATTTTAATATATTTTTTACCTTTCTTGAGTCAAGTAATATATCTGGTGGACCCTAAGCTAAGTAACATTGCACACACACACTCAAGGGGATGAGTTAGTGAGTTAAAAAGATTTTCTATTTTTTGAACTAATCATACAGTATGATATATATAATACTAAACAATTAGTTATGCAGAAAACTCTAATTAGGGCACCCACTGTTAAGTGAGATTAGTTAACTAGTCATACTGGATGATTCATATTGTTCAGGATGATCAGTTATAGACATGAAAAATAGCTGCCAACCATAATTTAGGCAATTTTCTTAGTATACAAGTTTTACTCAAATCGTACAGTATGATCTATATCGTACTAGATGATTTAGGACAATCATGCCTAAATTACTCATGTGATTAGGGGTCTAATTATGGTTAAATTGATCAATCACATTATACGGGATGATCGACGACGATCGTACTGTACGAACAAATCACTTCATGGGATGATATTTAATCATCGGTCATCATACTGGACAATCAATATGCATTCATAAACTAGTCATCCTGGATGATCAAAATATTGTATAGGATGATACTTATAAATACTTGAATTGATCGTACAGGACAATACAATTCTACTGGCTGAATGTGCTATTTTGTGCAAATAGTTACAGGATAATTTTATGATCGTACTGGACAATCTTTGATGGCTATTTGAAATTAGGGCTTCTTTTGGAGGCTCCCTATTTAAGCTCTCTTATTACCCTTGACATAATCTTTTGTTGTTTAGTCTTCTTGAGAGAGAGCTAGAGAAGGAAGAGAGAGAGAGCTTGTAAGAGAGAGAAATCCTTTTGAGGGGGAGTTATGAGGGATTCACAAAGGTTGCTTCAAGCAAGGTTTCCATCATCTTCGTCAAGCTACTTATCTAGTTCCTTGGTGGCTCTAGGAAGATCTTCATCAGTATTAGATCTAGGTTCTCTACCTACTCTATGAGGGAGTAAAACGATTCCAAGGTTCTATGCCTACTTTAGGAGGGAGTAAAATGATTTCTAGGTTCTCTGCCTTCTCCAAGAGGGAGTAAAAGGATTCAAGGTACTATGGCTTATCGGGTCATTGGAAAGATTTTGTAAGGGCTTCTCTTCCTTTCTATGGGGGAAAAAAGAGAGGCACTACTTTTAGTGCAATACCTGAAAATGAGATTTTCGGGGAGTGGATATAGGTCAAGTTGATCAAACCACTATAAATCTGGTGTATTCTTTCTATTTATTTTTCTCACATTTAATTTCTGCATCTGTGAATTATTTAGTGTTTGAAATCGCTAAAATTCTTATTACTGTGAAACTGATCTGCTTCCATATCAAGGAGTTTTTAACTTTTCATTTTGTTAAAGAAATTTTAAAATGACAAATTCACCCCCCTCTTGGTTAGCCTCAGGATTAGTTCTTTAGGGTTTAACAACCCTCACGAACTTTTAAATGGTATCAGAGCGGGATTCATAAATTAGGTTTTAGAAAACTTTTAAAAAAGATCCATGGCTAATTTTGGAAATCGAAATACTGTGGAAGGATATTCTATCAACGACCACCTTTATTTGATATTATTCTTTTTGATTTTTGGAAAATTTGTATGTCCACCTTTTTACAATCAATTGATTATCACATGTGGATGTTAGTTCAAGAAGGATATTCTACACCTTTTAGATTAGTAAATGACATTAAAACTGAAATACCTTTTTCTGAATGGACTATTGATGATAGAGATTTAGCCCAACTGAATGCCCAATGTTTGAACTATTTTTTTTGTGCTTTAAAATATAAAGATTATATGTGTGTTTCTACTTATTCAACTAGTAAAGAGATTTGGGATAAACTTTATATTACTTATGAAGGAACAAAGGAAGTGAAACAGTCTAGGTTAAATATTCTTCTTCATGATTATAAACGTTTTTGCATGAAACCTAGTGAATCTGTTTCTTAAATGTATACTAGGTTTACTCATATTATTACTTCCTTGCATGCCTTAGGAAGAGAGCTTATAAACTATAAAAAAGTTAACAAGGTTTTACGATGTTTAACTTCTTCCTATGATGCAAAAATCATTGTCATTATTGAATCTAAAGATCTGAATGTTTATTCCATTGATAACTTACTTGGGTCACTCATTACCTATGAGCAAGGAGTTAATCAAAGACAGCTTGATGCAGTTGAAAAGAAGAAAAAGAAAACTGCAGCCTTAAAGGATAATGATTCTGATAGTGACTCTTCTAGATAAGATGATGATGACCTTGCTTTGATGATTATGCAGTTCAAATGTTTTCTAAAGAGAAAGCAAAAGCATCATCAGAAATGGAAGAAAGAAAAGACTGGTAAGAATTCTAAAGTTTCTTCTAATGTTATATATTTTGAATGCAGGAAACCAGGACACTTGAAGTCTAATTGCCCAACTCTTAAAGCTCACCCAAGCAAGGAGAAGGGTGAAGAAAAATCAAAATTCAAAAAGGGCAAACAAAGGATTCAGAAGGCTTTCTGGGTAGACTCTGGACCAGACTCTTCTGAAATTGAAGCAAAAGAGGAGGTAACTAACCTGTGCTTAATGGCAGATGATCGTCTTAATCATTTTGATCAAGAGAAGGTATGTGAGCTTACCTTTGAATAATTATTTAAAATTTCTGAAAGAATTCATTATGCATATAAGAAGCTCAAAAAATTATATGCCTGCCTTAAATCTAACTTTTCAATTCTATAGAAAAAGCATGAATGCTTAGGGAAAGATCACTCCACTCTGAATTGCAATCACATGGCTTTGTGAGATGAATTTGATATTTTAAACATAAAGCATTCTGATTTAACTGCTGAACATGAGTCATTGAAATCATCGCATGTTAAATTAGAAAAAGCATTTAAGGAATTAGAAACTCTTGCATCTTAATTATACAGTAGGGAGCATACATTAAAAATTGATAATTTAAATCTTGAAAATGCAAACAAATTTCTACATGAAAAGTTAACTGCTTTTAAAGAAAATAGAACACCACCTTCACTTACAGAATTTTATAAACCATCAACACATCATGCATTCAAACCTAGGAAGAGGCACCATCACCCATATAGATTAGTTAACCCTTTTCCTGGGTGTTAGATATTTTTTTGTGGCATGCTAGGGCACATCTACCACACTTGCACTATCCACTATATAACACATTTGGTGTGGAGACCAAAATTACAAAATTTATAGCATAGTATGCAAGCATTTCATCCCATATTCCATAAGGTGGAACCCAAACATCTTTAGGTTTCCAAATCTAACATCTGATAATTTTGTAGGAGTGCTCTCACAAAAGGCCTCATGACAGCATATGATACTTAGACAATAGATGTTCAAGGCACATGACTAGAGATATAAATCAATTTATTTTGCTAGAGGTCAGGGCAGGAGGCAGGGTGACATTTAGAGATAATACTACCAGGAGAGTGGTGGGCTCAGGTATAATTGGCAATTCAAAAAATTTCACCATTAAAAATATTTTTCTTATAGATAGCTTGAAACATAATCTGCTTAACATCAGCCAGCTCTGTATAAAGGCTTCAGCATAAAAATTCTTGTCAACCAGCTACATAATAAGCTTAAATAACAAAATTATTTTGCATGGAAGGAGAATTAATAATGTCTACATGCTTGATCTTAATTGCTTTAAATTTGATACTGCTATTTACATAAAAATAATTATTGATGAGTCCTAATTATGACGTAGAAGAGTGTGTCATGCAAGCATTAAAAGCCTTAAAAAATCACTCAAAGAGACTTAGTGAGAGGTATTCCGAAACTAGAGTTCACTAAAGACCACCTGTGTGATACTTGTCAGTTAGGAAAATAAGTCAAATCCTCCTTCCATTCAATCAAGGACATTACCACTAGCAGACCCTTAAAAATCCTTCACATGGATCTCTTTGGACCTATCAGCACTGTAAGCCTAAGAGGGAAAGTTTATGGGTATGTGATTTTTGATGATTATTTGAGTTTTACTTGGGTTAGATTCCTATCTCATAAAAGTAAATCATTCAAGGAGTTTAGATCTTTTTCCACTTGGATTTAGAGGAAACTAGGTAATTAAATCTTAACCATTTGTAGTGACCACGGTAGAGAATTTGAGAATGAAGAATTTGAATCTTATTGTTAGGAGCAAGGGATAGATCACAATTTTTTAGCTCCTAAGATCTATTAGTAGAATGGTATAGCTGAAAGGAAGAACAGGACCCTGGTAGAAGCCACTAAGGCCATATTAGCTGAATACTCACTTCTTAAATATTTCTTGGTAGAAATGATGAATATAGCCTATTATATTCTGAATAGGGTTAATATTATATCCAAGCTGAATAATACACCCTATGAAATCTTTAAGGGTAGGACACTAAACCTCTCTTACCTTCATGTCTTTAGATGCAAAGTATTTATTTTGACTAATGGGAAGTCTCAACTAGGAAAGTTTGATCTAAAATCTAATGAAGGAGTGTTCCTAGGTTACTCAAATGTTATAAAATCCTATAAAGTCTTCAATAAAAGAACACTAGTAGTAGAGGAGACCACTCATGTTGTTTTTGATGAATCCAAAAATTTGGGCCTAATGATTATGATTTTTATGATAGCAAATATTATTGGTTCTTTACTATTGCTATCATTACATATCTATTTTGTTTTCCCTACTCACTAATCTTTCAGGTCCACAAGATTTACTTGCAATGCTAATCAGCTCAAGTTCGAGTAGGCTAGGGTTGAGTTTATCTGTAATTTCAATTTTAATATACTTTTTATCTTTCTTGAGTCAAGTAATGTATCTGGTGGACCCCATGCTAAGTAACCTTACACACACACACTCAAGGGGGTGAGTTAGCGAGTTAATTTTTTTTAAACTAATCGTACTGCATGATAAATATCATACTAAATGATCAGTTATACAGAAAATCCTAATTAGGGCACCCATTATTAAATGAGATTAGTTAATTAATCATACTAGATGATTCATATCATTCAGGATGATCAGTTATAGATATAAAAAATAGTGGCCAATCACAATTTAGGAAATTTTCTTAGTATACAAGTTTTATTCAAATCCTATAATACGATCTATATTATACTGGATAATTTATGACAATTATGCCTAAGTTAATCCTATGATTATGGGTCTAATTATGGTTGAATTAATTAATCACATCGTATAGGATGATCGACGATGATCTTTCTGTATGAACAGATCCCTACATGGGACGATATTTAATCGTCAGCCATTATATTGGACGATAATACATGCTCATGAACTAATCATCCTGGAAAATACTTACAAATACTGGAATTAATCGTACAGGATAATACAGTTCATACTAGCTAAATGTACTATTTTGAACAAATCATACAGAATGATATTACAATCGTATTAGATGATCTTTGATGTCTATTTGAAATTAGGGCTTCTTTTGGAGGCTCCTTATTTAAACTCTCTTATTATCCTTGAGATAATATTTTACTATTTATTCTTCTTGAGAGAGAGCTAGAGAAGGAAAAGAGAGAGAGCTTGGGGGAGTTATGAGGGATTCCCAAAGGTTGCTCCAAGCAAGGTTTCCATCATCTTCGTCAAGCTGCTTATCTTGTTCCTTGGTGGCTCTAGGAAGATCTTCATCAGCATCAGATCTTGATTCTCTACCTACTCTAAGAGGGAGTAAAAGGATTCCAAGATTCTTTGCCTACTCTAGGAGGGAGTAAAAGGATTTCTAAGTTATTTGCCTACTGTAGGAGGGAGTAAAAGGATTTAAGGTACTCTGCCTCACTGGGTCAGTGGAAAGACTTTATAAGGGCTTCTCTGTCTTACAATGGGGGGCAAAAGGAGAGACACTAATTTTAGTGCAATATATGGAAAGGAGATTTTCGAGGAGTGGACGTAGGTTAAGTTGACCGAACTACTATAAATGTAGTGTGTTCTTTTTATTTATTTTCCTGCATTTAATTTTAGCATTTTTTGTGAAATATTCAGTGTTTAAAATTGTTTAATTCTTGCTACTATAAAACTGATCTGCTTCCGCATCAAGGGATTTTTAATTTTTTATTTTGTTAAAGAATTTTTAAAATTACCAATTCACCCCCCTCTTGGTTAGCCCCGGGACTAATTCTTTAGGGTTTAACAACCCTCATGAACTTTCAAGGTGTCTAACAAGGAAGAGTAAGTTCAAAATGAATGCATGCAAACTCCCAGGTTGTTCTAAGCTTACTTCTTAAAGCCCTTAAGTTTTTATGTGAGCATGATATCTTTTAATTAATTGAAGTAGAAAAAGTTTTAACATGCCCTCACGAGGCTTTGATCAATTTCAAGCTAAA
Organism: Dendrobium chrysotoxum; assembly: GCA_019925795.1. Lineage (NCBI taxonomy): Eukaryota > Viridiplantae > Streptophyta > Magnoliopsida > Asparagales > Orchidaceae > Dendrobium > Dendrobium chrysotoxum. The sequence goes on along the minus strand of CM034304.1, from coordinate 11,342,986 downwards.
ATAAAACTAACATGCAAGAAAGAAACCTAAAAAAGTATGCAATTTCTACTACGCAATCAATATGAATAAATAAATCAAATCACTCAATTATTAAGTAAATTCAAAGTCCATATGGTAAGTGCCACTTAATTTAAAACTCAGGGCCTATAGAATTAAAAAGTGGCCAGGTACCACTAATAATAACCCAAATTCTACACCTAAAACTATTAGAAGTGACTTTGAGTGGGATATCTCTCTGTCTTCACTTCTTTGTCCTTCTGTGAGCTCCATGGATTTGTCAGGTTTAGGAATCCAAATCAAAAAGAAACTCCTCCCCGAAGGAGTGTTTTCTTTTCTCTTTGGATATTAAAGTCATCCTAACTTGGATCTCTAAATGGAATGGAACTCTCCCCTAACGGATATTCCCACCTCTTTGGATTCCATGTTAGATATATAATATTCCACCTTAAAAGCCACTTTCACATTATAACTTAAACTTAAATATATTATATCTCAAAAATATAAAAAGGATTCTAGACACCCTGCATGGTTATCCTAAGCAGGTATACACAAATTTAACATCCCAAATAATTTTATATATTAAATTGCTTAAATTAAATTCATAGCCATATTTGGCGATGCTCTTTTAATTTTAAGGGGGCTTAGCGTGCTTAGCACCTAAGGAAAATTTATTAATTTAAAGCTTAATTTTCCCCCTTATTTGTTTGCCTGTATGAGCAAGGACACCTATAAAAAATTATGTGAGCAACCATATCATTCCAAATATAAGGGTAATTTAATGCCCATCAAATTAATTCTCAGATTATGTAGAATTAATATGTAAATAAATAATCACATCAATCAATTTTATAACCAGCATGTAGTGAAAAGCACAGAATTCTCAGCACATAAGCAGAAAAATAAACATTGGCCTAGCTTAAAAATGGAGTTGGTTGTTCTCACAGACCATTCAAAGTGTGTGAAGTAGGCTATGTGGCTTGGTTATATCCTATGCTGGGTAATTTGTTAAAGTTGTCTAGTGTTTTGATTTATTCAAGACTTAAGGGATTTGAGTTTAAGTTTAAGTATTAATGGTTTAAAGTTGATTTTAAAGTATATTTTAAGTGTTGAGTGATTACTACCTTTATTTATACTAGGGTTGTAAAGTTTATTTCATCTTCCTTGGGGATAAGTTAATAGCCTCATAGGCCCAGGTTACCTAGTAGTAACCAATATCATTAATTGATTTAATCGATTAATCTTAAGAGGGTTGATTACTATTTTTTAATAAAATTGATTGGTTGTTGGTTTTAGATATTAAGTTAATTAATATTTGCAATTAATCGGTTCATGGCGTTGTCATAGTGAGCACAAGGATAAAATCTACGTAGAACACTTTACCCTATAACCTAAGGTAGTCCATCCTAAAAACTTAATTGATGTAGTTGAATTTAGAATTTAAATTTATTTAATCATTAACAATCAATTAACTTTAAATTTTTACACTCTATTGAATTCATTGGTGGCATTGCCACTGAGGGCTCAAGGACGAAACCTCCTTAGGACACCTAGCCCTGTAGCTCAAGGTAGTTCATCCTAAAAATATTATTTTTGGAGTGCTTGCTATGTATTAAGGGGTTGGTTGACTTATTTTAATGATTTAATTAATGTTTTCTTGAGTTTTAATCAATCGTTGAATTTTTGGAATTTTCTTGAATTATTTAATGAAATAAATTAAAGGGTCAAAATTTGACTTTTTGGATTAAAGTGAATTCGAGAATTTTTAATATTTTTCCTAAGTACTATATCCTAAGGTGAGTAATTAGACACTAAGTTTGCTAGAATTGAATTTTGCTAAATTAAGTAATGAATTTTTTAAGTTTTGACTCATTTTTGAACTATAATTGACCAATCTGTTGACTTTTTTACTTTTTCTTATGTGTGGTGGTTTTACATTTTCAATAAATAATAGACCCTAAGTGGAGTCTAATGCCTAAAAGTTTGTTCAATTTAGATTTTTCTATAATTAGTTATAAATTTTAGAAGTTTGACTTTTTAATTGAATTTTGAATTGATTAATTGAAAGGGGCTTTAAATGGTTTTGATCCAAATTGATTCCAAACTTCTTGAAATCACTTCTAGAGGGCAAGAATGACCCAAGGGAGTGTTCTCAAGTGTTTGAGAATTTTTAAATTTTTTTAATTATTTAAATTAATTAAATATTAATTTTTCTTTAAAATTAAATTAAACTCATAATTGAAGTCTAGTCAAGGGGCATTTAATTTTCTTAAATGAAGAGTTTAATTCTTATCAATTTGATATATTATTTATAATTTTATGATTTAATTTAAATTTATTATGATTTTTTGAAGTTTTAAGCTTAATTAATGAATTAATTTTGAGTTAATTAAATATTTGACTTAATAATTTTTAAAATCAGTGAAAATTTTCCCTAAGGTAGAAGATGTCACTAGGTTTAAATATTTTGAATTTCATCCCTATTGGATGCATATTCAATTTTTTAAAATTTTCCAAACTTTCTAAGACATGTCCTTAATTATTGTCCTTATGTGTCACTAAGTTGTGTAGATTTACAAATCAATATTACTAACCCTTAGACATCAACACAATCAGCCACAGCATATAATTAAGAGACCTAAAACTAAGTGCAAGTGCATTCTTAAATATTGAAATTAAAGGAAAACTTAAATAAATTTAAAAATTAATGAGTGAGCAATTAAGACTTAATTGCTTACTAATCACTCCCCACCAAATCTACTCAATCAAGCCAAATCTCTATTTAGAATTTCAAAACCTATCTAAATGCATGCAACGGGTTTAAAAATATAATTAAAATTCAATTTTCAAAATTTAAATATTAAAACATAAATCTTGAGTTTTATAAATTAGAAATAATATTAAATTAGAATTCAATAAATTCTAGAAAATTGATTGGAGATTAAAAACATGTTGAAATAATTTCCCTCAAAATTTGAGATCATTTAGATTTCTATTTAATTAAATACCAAATAATTAGTATTTAAAACTATTTAAAATATATAAATATTTTAAAATAATTTTAATGTTAAATTAAAGTACTTGAAATTCTAAACAAAATGATATATTAATTTTAATTTTTGGATAAAAAATGAAATTTTTATGATTTTTTAAAAGTTTTACTAATTATTAGGTTTAAATTTAATTAAATATCAAATTGCCAGCGGCGGGACGCGTGGCAAATTCTGATTCACCAGGTAAAAATGAACTGTGGTGAGTAATCATTAACAATGATTGCACGATGATGTAATCATTGCAAATGATTGGATGACGATGTGGCGGCTCACTTATCTGATTTGGAAACAAAATACTTAAACACAGTCAAAATAAGCTATGGGATGATAAAATTCAGACTGTTGATAATGCGATCAACCGTTTAAATTTTATTCATACCCATGAATAGTGAGAAAACCCTAAAAAAGAGAAAATTAGCCTGTTCGCCCAAAATACTTAACTATTTTAATTAAAATTTTAAATAGAGAATGCGTGTGGACCTCCGAAAGGACGCACAAACACCGCCTCCCCGCGAAGGGAGATTGTATTTGGCTAATGGGAGGGTAGATTCGATCACACATATGATTAATCATTGAGGATAGTGGCTCTCACCATTACACCCTGATGGGTAACAATATATGTGACCTTATCATCACAACGGGTTTCCCCCACCCAATACATTAGCTCGAGTGGGGTTTATTTGAAAGTGGGATTCAGTTTCCCACGGGGGCTTGACGGGCGCAAGCCCCCGTGGTTAATTACATCTCAAGCTGAGGCCTGAGAAAACTCTCGATTAAGGATTCTATATTATTCTTCCTAAATTGGGATTGGCACAAAGGGAGAAGATTAGGAAATCCTATCCAAAGAGAAAGAAAGGTTCAACTAGGCTTAGTCAACATGTAGGGCTCAGATCAACATCCGGAGGGACTAAGGTAGTGAGAAGAAATTGGAGAAAATAAATAAACCACGCAGTCGAAGCATGCAGGAGAGAAGAATGGAGGTGGCGTCATCCGTGTGATACAGATAGGTAGGGTTTATAATCTCTGGACGATAGAAGACTTACCTATAAATGAGGCATACTATGAAACAGTTGTAGCCTTGAATCCTAAATCTAATGGGTTTAGTGTTCTACGCACAACACCAACACCCGTGTCCTAGCTAATGCATTCTGGGCTTATATCCTGCATGAAAAGGAAGGCCAGCTAACCACCTAGTCACATAAAATCTATGCTGTCCAAGTCTTTATGAAAGATGGGTAGGTAGTTTGGTTATTGGAAGTAGGGCCGACGTCTAGAGAGTCTCCTAGATGGCCCTGGACTTATGTAGGGTGTATGCTCCTAGAACTAATGCAATTAAAATTTTAATTTAGCTAGTTTCTAATGCAATGCATGCTAGTTAAAGTCTCCAAATCAGGTATGCATGGAATTTTAAAAAAGGCTTATAAAATAATTTTTTTTAGAAAAGACTAGACTTCCCCAGATCCAGCACCTCATCCTCATAGGTCGGATTATCTAGACTCTACCCGCAGGCGGGGAAGTGTCTTCTAGCAAGGAGAGAGAAGATGCATTAATATGAATGTGACCCTGGATGATTCCGGCTATTCCCTAGGTCGTTAAGTTTCTATGTTATTTAATTCTTAGAATTTTAAATATTAATTACGAGTAGAAAAGTTTTATTCCTAAAGAGCCTAGCGAAATAAGGCCAAGCACATGCAAGAAAGAAACCTAAGAAAAGCAGGTAATTTCTACTGCGCACACAAAATAAACACATCAATATAAATCCACAGAGCAGAGTGAGAAAGAGTCCACAGTCCACAATAAGTGCCGTATATGTACAACCCAGGGTCTGCAGAAAAGTAATGGTGGCTAGGCCCTACCGACAATAACCTGGATTCTAATCCTACAGAATGACGCAAGCTTTAAAATGAGGCATTTTGTCTCTTGATCTTCATCCTCTAGTCCTCCTGTGGATCGCCTTCTTTTAGTCTTCTCATAGTACACTGCCAGTAGGATATCTAAATGAGAAGAAATTTCCCGTGAAGTGACTTTCTTTTCCCTTTGGATCCCTAATCCTCTATTAAAATGCCCCATTTTATAAACTTTCACAACTCTTAACATCAAATGCATTATATCAGAATTTAAAAAGAAAAAAAATCTAGACTCTCCTACAAGGTTATCCTAAGCAATCAAAGTCAATCATCCCAAGCAGTTATATATAACAACCCAAGCAATTAATATTTATACAGAAAAGGAAACACACTTGGCTACACTCTTATTCATTTGGGGGCTAAGCATTTTGGAGCACCTGTAGCAAGCATTTATAATTTATGATTTATTATATTAGCCTCCGTTTATTTTAGTGCTGCATGAGCATGGCCACCTGCATAAGACTGAGTCAGTATAAAACGTCCCTAGCCTAGGGGTAAACCTAACGTATAAGCAATCACATCACAGAGAAAATACATTATAGTAATAAAATAAACAAACACCCCAAGTCAAAATAAACAGCACATATGCAAGAGCGTCACATCACAGAAAAAGAAAAGGTAAAACACCGGCCTAACCTAGAACTAGATGTGGTGCCCTAGCAAATAATTCTACATGTGTGTAGTGGGCTTGTGTGGCTTTGGATGAGTCCTATATCAGGTAGTTAGTTTAAGCCATTTTGAGTTTGGGTTTGTTGAAGGCCAGAAAAGGAGTGAATTTGATTAAAGTTTAAATATTAATAAATTAGGGTCCATTTTTAATTAATTTAGTTGGCTATTTCATCTTAATACTAGGGGTAGTATTATTTGAAGTTTAAGTTGCATTAGCAGATTTTAGAGTTATTGGACTACGGTTGACCGGAGAGTTGACTTTTTAAATTAGGTTGATTTTTAGAAAATTGATATTTTTAATAAATACTAGGTTTTAATTAGAGTTGAATGCCTTTTAGTTTGTTCAATTTGGAATTTTCGGGAATTAGTTATGATTTTCTGAAGTTAGGGTATTAGAACATCTTTTAGGTTCTAATTAGGTTTATTTTCCAATTTTGTAACCCCTTAAATTTAAGTTTGTTTTAATGATTTTCATTTATTTAACGTTTAATTAAGGGGTGATAAATGGGTTAGTTGGATTTAATTTAAGTTCATGTTCAAATTTCACCTCCTTGTGATTTCATATGTTGATTATGGCTTGATTAGGAGTTAAGAGTTTTAATGCATTTGATTTAGATTATCACCAATTTTATTGATTAATTATTAATGAATTAAAGAAAATTATCCCTAGGATAATTTATCACTAAGTTTTCTATGTCTAATGTCTCTATCCTAAAGGAGCATGCACCCTAAGTCTAAGTTTTCTAAGACTCAGTCCTTAGTTTTTATTCTTAAGTGTCACTAGTGTTGTATAGGATGTAGAGAAAGTTATTTCTAACTCTTTAGACATTCGTATATATATATATGTAAATGGGTTTAGGTATCTATAACAAAAATAAAAGATGAAAATTATTTAAGAATTGAAGTTTCTACAGGGCCCTAAGGGTAGAGGAACGTACACACAGATGGGCTCCCTAGAGGCTATCTAAGTTTTAAGAAAACTCACAACACCAGGGTCTATGACCCGGTGGTATCGTCTGTAGCACCCCCACCAGAATGAATGGGGGCGACTGATGCTCGGATTCGATTGTCCAAGCTCCTTCGTCTAGTGCTCCTAAAAAGCTCATTCTTTGCTTTCCCACGTGTACCTCACAAACGCACAAAGAAAAGAACAAAGATTGGATGAGAGCAGGATCATGTTCAATATGCAAATAATTAAAATAAAATGCAATTAAAAAAAAAACATACCTTTTCTTTTGTCTGGATGTTAACTTGGCTGTTTGCTCTCCAGGACTGTCCAAATTTTAAGAACTCCCCACATTGTTACTAAAAAAAATGATCTTTTATTTATTTTTTTTAAGGAATGTTAGCATCTCATTGATAGGCATGCCCTGCCAAAGTCAGGCATGCCTTTAACCCACACTTGGTTCCAATTCAGCATTTAAGCCAAATGCAAATAAGAGGAAGGGAATTTCGATGCTATTTACTGTTCCCACATTTTTTATGGAAGCACTCAAAATACTTGACACAATTACCCACATCAACTCCTATATAAACTCAAAACAGTAGAAAAGAAGAAAAAAATCAATCCTGAAATCAAAAGCCCAAACTAGATTCCAACCCACATTCATGTTGAAACTCATCTTTGAAATCAAAAGCAAATAGGAGAAAGAAAACATATATATGAAAAGAGGACTGAAAGAACCACCTAACATCAAATGTCTCTAATGCAAAACCCCTCATGAAACCCCAAATCTCCAAAACAACTCAAAGAACATTCCAAACAAAACAACACATAAAACATTCCATATAAATTCCACTACAACTTTTTTTCAATGCAAAACGAATAATAAATCTCATTAACGTGGGGTAAATTCATGAATACTTTCCAACAAGAAAGTTTCAAGAAGGTTTCCGTCATGAAATAATTCATAAAATATTCCAACGTAGACCAACTTATAAAACCTCCCATACCAAAGGCAACTCATGAAAATTTCTAATACAAAGCCATTCATGAAGTTATATGCATTTTGAGAATGAAAACTGAAACCATGCCTTTCCAAACCAAGTAGCAAGCAATAAAATCATTTAATGTTGAAACTCAACTAAAATGTAACCAAAAGAAAGGACATTTGATGCTCATTTACTCTCCACAATTTAAGAGAATACTCCAACAATATCGCATGAAACTCTTCATCCAAGTTCAAGTAGAACACCCCAATGTAACGTCGAATTGATTCCATAGGAAATTCACATTTGAAATATAAAACATGGTGAACTCTCCAACAACCTCCACTTGATGCAAAACGTTGCTCCAACAACATGTTTTATACAAAACTTAATTTTACAACCATGAACAATCACCTATAGAATGAAAGCAAACACATGTAAATCTCATTCTTTTACGAGGCATCTTCACATACAATTCCGAAGGAACAACCGTGTTTGAACACTTCCATAAGACATCAGATTTAAACTATTTCCACAAGGACCTCAATTCAAACATGCCTACCAAGTGCTTACATTAAGAGAAAACCACAACTATCATCCAACAAAGCTATCAAGATTCTCATTAAGGACTATGAATATAACATCGAGGCATAATCCATGTGCATATTTAATTATGATAGATGCTTCCAGACTTAGTGAGTAATCATGAGAAGTATCACAAAAGAAAACCAACTTTCAAACTCCACACTTAATTCTAACACAATAGTGATTCTAGTTTGCAATAGAGATGAGTGTGTTATCTACTATCAACTTTCATCACTTCATTGATTCATGTAAAAATTGTGTAACCTATTAACCGGCAAGCAAGTCATGTCAGAGATTTCATCTCTAAAATATATAGAAATTATGCTATCAAGTATACACGTAAATATTTGTGTCACGACATGTTAAGCAAGGCTAAGACGAAAAGCCTGAAGATGCAGATCTTCAATACAATCAGTAAATCGTGTGAAGACAAATCAAGTAGGGGCGAAGGGAAATCACAACTTGCAACATCCAAATGTATCCAGTAATATTTTGCCATCTTTTACATCCTAATCTAATTCCCATAACTAAAAATGTACTGCTAAAACTAAAGATGAGAGGATTCCAAGCACAGTTGCCTTCTCATTTTTTTTAAGCTACAATTATTTAGAAGCCTTAAGTTGCACTTAAGCTGTCATGCCAACGCCATAGAGAACAAGGTTCTACCAAGACCATCATACGTAGTAATGATTAATTATCAGCCACCAACACAAGACATAAATCAGATTTGAATGGAAACTCATATTTGAAGCAAACACGAAGATTCCCCAACTCTTTTCCAAATTTCACATTCCTAAGAAGTGCACAGAAGGACATGTGAATAAGCTCACTACAAAAGGCTTCAATGCAAGCAAACACCTATGGCCTTCCTTTGAGGCATTATCACAAACATCTTATATGCATGTTTTGATAAAAGATCAAAATGGCTTCTTATGCTTTTCTCTAGGTTACACCTAGAATTCTAAGTCATATGACATGAATAAAATGCAAGCTTCACATACCGGTTGTTCATTCTCAAGCAACACAAAATGACACATTATAGAGATATATAAATCAACACAATCTGCTCAAAGCATAATCCTCCAATAGAAAAGGCAAATTCATTCTCCAACAATCCTTCTCCAAATGCTAACAATCTTCATTACTTAAGAAAGAGATAAAGAAGAATGTGGTAGAGAAGGAGAAGAAGAGAAGGAAGAAGAAAAGGTAGAAGAAGAAGAAGAAGAAGAAGAAGAAGAAGAAGAAGAAGAAGAAGAAGAAGGATAGAGATATACTTGTGGAAAAGGGGAGAAGTGGGAAGAGACCAACGACGAGCTCCAAGGGTTGTGTGCGAATTTTGGGGCCGGACTAGTCAGCGACGGGAGCAGGTAGAGAAGGAGCTGGCGTCGGGCTGGCTTAATGCTAACAGGAGTGAAGCAATGGGGGTTGCGCTCTCTGTGTTCGTGAACCGAGAGAGATCTACTGGAGAGAGGAGTTTTTTGAACCCCTGGGGAATTCCGCCTGGCTTGCGAATGGAGAGAGCGCTAGAGGTGGAGGGATTTGGGTGTGCCCAAATTGGAAAGGGGGGGTCTGTCCATCGAGGTGAAGCTGAGAGTCCGAGAGAGTCCTGGGAGCTGGAGTAAATTCTTGCCGAAACTGAGAGAGAAAATTCCGCCAATCCTCCCTCTCATTTCGCTGCTCTTTTTTGAAATATTTCCATACGCGCTGACTTGCGGATCTGGCTCGATCGTAGCCAAAGATGTAAATTCCTGATATGGAAGTTAATATGAAATGCTAATAAAGTCAAATAGATTTTAATAAAATCAAATTGGGCTGAATTCAGTTAGACCCGAGTCCAAATTTGATTTGATTTAAGTTAATTAGGATTCAATTTGATTTGATCAAATTAACAAAATTAAAATTTAATTTAATCATCGACTCAAGTCAAATCGAACTCGATGCGGCTAGAATGCTCTTATCGAGGCTAGTTAGACCTCGTCGGGTCTAATTCGACTCAATTCGAGCTGATGCGAGCTTGAATTGGACTCGACGGGGCTCAAATGTATCGATCAAGGATAACTAAACCTCTTCGGGTCTAATTCGACTCGATCCGAGTCATCCCGAGTTCAAATTAGACTCGGCTAGGTTCAATTAAGCTGATCGAACATGCTCGAGGGTGCTCGTACTAAAAGGAGGTCAACAATGCCTAAGTGAAGGGCATTCCCAGGGGAATAATTTTTCGGTCTAAAACATACTTATTGAGAAGCTTATTAGCCTTATGTGTCTTAAGCTAGGGTTTGAGCTTTTTTTTCTAATCCAACCAATGGATTTGGGAGATTTTAGGTTAGTTGAGCTTGTAAATTGTCCTTATATATTTTCCTTGAAGAAATCATAGTATGAAACATGAAGGATCAAGAGATCTAGGCCTTGGATGAAATTTGGCTTCAGTTTGGTCGAGAGCTCACCGCCGGTAGCTTCCACTCACCGGGTTTGGCTTGGGGAATATTGAGGAGAGGCTTGAGAACTTAAATAAAACTAGAGTTAGAATTGAGAGGGCTTGAGTAGTGAGAGAGTGTAGTGTAAAGGAATGAGGCTTATTTTTAGGTCTTTCATGTAATTCAGAACCCTAGGAATAAAATGGATGGATGAGATTTCTTTGGCAGCTTCCCATGATGCTCGTATCCCTAGGTGGATAGAGGGCTAGAGGAAGGACAAGTGAGAGGATAATGAGTTGGAAAGTGAGTTTTATCCTCAAATGAACCTTTGGGACCACTAGGTTTAGTTTAAGCTTAATCTAGGGTTTAGGATTAGTTTAAGAACGTTCTAGAGGATATTCATGTAGCTTGGATTGAGTGGGATTTGAATGTAGGGAATATAGTTAAGTATTTTGACCACTTAAACCTTCTTTGACCCTTTGTTAATTGGTTTGACTAGTCAACTGGTCAAACCAGCTGAAGTGGCACTTAAAGGGGGGGGGGGGGGGGGGGGGGGGAATTGTTGATGGGATAACTTAGAGAGAGTTTGATGCTTAAAGATTGAAGTTTGAATGCATAAATATGTATATATGAAAGTTTGACAAAGTTATAGCAAGTTGACTTGGTCAAATTGACCATGACTTGACTCATAGTGAGCTTAAACAAACTCAAACCTTGGTATAAGGTTTGATAAAAAGATTGATAGATATTTGATTGGATGTATGTAGTGATTTAACCAAAATATGGAAGTTTGGCCAAGTTCAGTGTTGACTTGATCAAACTCATTTTGGTGTGACTTATAATAAGTTTGAGAGATTTAAGGCATGAATTTCAATGAACTTGAAGGTTTGAAAAGCTTGATTGGATTGAATTTGACCATATATGGTGAACTGACCCTATGTTAATTAGATTTGACCATATATGGGTCTAGTTGACCAAGTCAATTATTGACTTGGTTAGGGGGACTAATCAGGTCCAAATGATCATAAAAGATGGTCAAGAGGTTTTGATGAGGTTCAGAATGGATTTAAAGCTTGATTAAATTTAGAAAGGGCTTAATGGTTGATCTGGTCAACCATAATTGACTTGGTCAACAATGTCAAACCAGAGGTTAGGTTTGGGTTCAACAAGTTTGATTTGATCATTGGAGACCAATGGATATGGTCTCAAGGACTGTAAGAGTCATTTGAGTGAAAATGATCATTTGGATCCTAAAGGGGCCTTTTGGTCAATCCAGGTTAACTTGATCAACTAGGTTGGACCAGATTTAACCCCTTAAAGGGCAATATGGTCAAAAATAGGTTGACTTGGTCAACCATGCTTGACCAAGGCTTAGATTTGAGTCTAATGCCCTCCTAATGGTGTTTAAGATGCATTATAAAAAGTTTCAGGGTTTGATTTGATTGGGACATGTTGAAGTTTGAATGAAACTTCAACTTTGCCCTGAAAGGGAATTTTGGTCATTTTGGCCCCTGGTCAACTGTGAGTCAACTTGGGTCCAACAAAATAGAGTTTAATGCTCAACATGTCATATCAAAGACTATGAACATGGTCAAAGATCTTGGGGAAGGTCCTAAGGTCAAATTCCAGAAAGTGGAAGGTCAAGTTGCATAGTCGGTAAATATTTGAAGGTTTTGCAGCCTTTAGATTTCAATTCAGTTTATGGGGTTAGAAGTGTTGATTGGGTTCTAATTTAGAAGGTTGACCCTATGGACATGCATAATCAATATAATATTGATAGATCATGAATCAGAGGTCATTTGATTCGGTTTTGATGTGATTAAAAAATCACTAAAAAGGATTTTAGGACAAGGGCCTTTACCCTTGGATTTTGGTCTGGAATTCTGGATTTGAGCTGGGTTATTGGTTTGATTGATTGAATTTAAATTATCCATATCAATGACATTTGATTGGATGATTGTTGATGATTGTATATGCTTGAAGCTTGATTAAAAATTGATTGAAGATTGATTGAGTACTGGATTAGAGTTTGATTGAAAATTTGATTGAGGTTTTAATGAAGACTAGATTGAGGTTTGATTGAATACTGGATTAAGGTCTAGATTGAAGTATAGATTAAAGTCTAGATTTAATTTTGGATTGAGATTTGGACTGAAGTCTTGATTGAGGTGTAGATTAATGTCTGGATTGAGGTCTGGATTGAAGTCTGGATTGAGGTCAAGATTGAAGTTTGGATTGAGGTCTGGATTGAAGTTTGGATTGAGGTCTAGATTGAAGTTTGGATTGAGGTCTAGATTAAATTCTATATTGAAGTTTGGAATGAAGTCTAGATGATTGACAACTGGATGATTGTTAAACATCAGATCAATAGACAAGAGTTTGGACAGGTCCTAATGACCTCAAATATAAATGAGGTCAACAACTATCTAATTAATTTCTTTAAGATTGATTTTCATAACCCAATCCCATTATTTCAAAAGGTGTATTCGTCTTCTCCTTTTTTTTTCCTTTTTTTTTAGGTGGGGGGGGGGGGTGAATATGTCTTGGGATAGTTAGGGGAGGCATTTAGCCTTGCAACATTAAAGTAGAGGCATCATCCCAAGCACTAAAATCTCACCACTTTCTTATAATTATCAAGTAATAGGATCAATAAATAATTTGAATTAATATAAGCTATTAAATTAGTAATTCAACCTACTACAAATAACTTGAAATCTATTTAAATAAATTTTGAATGAAAATAATTATTTTCTTTCTAAAATATTGATAATTAAGTCCTATTAAATTTGTTTTGTTCCTATGAGCTCAATTAATCATTGAATCCCTAGGACATACTTGTGAAGCCCTTATATTTAGCTTAATTAAACTCAATAACTCCCCTTCTACTTCCCACTCTCCTATCTCCTAAGAGTCATTTAGCAAGCATTTCTCCTTATTGACAGGCAAGTGGATTTTCCTCTCCTGTTTGGCTTCTCATCTATTTTTAGGTCCTACATTAACTCTTCCTAATGATATACCACTTATCTCCCCATAATCAAAAGAACATCTCAATTTGAAATTCTAGCTATCAAAAGAAAATTCATGTTACAATTATATTCTTAGTCAACTTCGTGAATTCTAGAGATGATATAGTCTCTTTTTGTGCCTCTGAGGTGGAAGGCAGTTCTAAAAAATGGGCATGGATTTTATCAACTTCTCCATGGGTGGTTTTTCCATGGTTCTCTTATTAAAGTGGTGAAAGAAAAAACTTGGAATCTTAAAGATATGATTAACTTATTTAGAATGATAATTCAACTCTTTTATAATTTTTTTATCTGGTAGATTCAGAGTTTGCATGGATGGGTGGATGTTGGCTCTTCTTTGATAGATTATTCATTTTGAAAAAAGCAGCTTTGCTTTTAAACTTATTAAGGAATATTCTTTTTTATTAGCTTTCTTTGAATTAAGATTCAGGATCATTCACTTTATTATCAGAATCATTTTGAGATCCCAAATATTTATAACAAAATTGGCATACCTTGAGCCTTAACTTTCTCATTTTTAGTAAATCCATAATCATTTATTCTTAAGGTATTTTGCGAAAGTGGATTGATGTTAACATAAATTGTATCACACACCCAAGTGGGGTGGGGTGGGGGGGCATGGAATTGGTGTGTATTAAAACATTTTCATTATGTGAGGAAGCATTTATATATAAAAACACTAATACTTTTTTATTTTAAAATAAACTAGAGCAAGAAAAATAACCAGAATAATTAAAAACCCCTTTTAAAAAACTTGGTCAAAAATAAAGGATGGCGGGACCTCTCTCCTTCTGCTCTTAGCAAGGCGGAGAAGCCTCTCTCCTTCGTAGGTAATGGAGGAACCCTATAATTCTTTTCTCCATGAAAGTAACTTCCCCCTAGCCTCTTTGGCTAGATTTGAGTCTCCTCACCAAGACTCATCCGAGCTCTTCTCCATGAGCTTTAACAATAATCTAGAGGATAAAGGAAATAGATCAAACTTAAAAACCTTGGTGATGTCATGCCCTTAAACCTAATGAAAGAATCAAAACCTAAACCTACATATATTTTCCTCAATATAGAACATACTCGAGCCACCTAAATAATCTAAAGGTAATTAAATAGTACAACCATTTATCTAGATTGCATTACAAAAGAATTACATAGAAATAATCTAGTACAAATTATTCTACACATGAAGACATTAGAAAATTGGACTATCAAGATACCTCTCATCTAAATTAGCTCCTAACGAGCTCACCCTTATCAACTCCTACTAAGCTAGACCTTTCACCTTTCTTAAAATAATATGAAACATATAGAGTGATTAACTACTTGCTCAGTAGGCTTTCCCAACTCCTATGTTACAAATTCAAAATAATATTTATAATTATTAAATATAACAGGTTTAACAATATTAAATAAAATAGAACTTTAACATTAAAAAAATGTTAACATTCTACCCATTCATACTTGTTCAACTTTATCAGAATGGTGACACCTACTTCACTTAGACTTTTATATATATCATAAATAAGAACTTGAAGAGAATTTGGGAGTTATTGGACCTCACTTATCAACACCAAAAATAGAAATTTTAAATAGAAGTATCAACATACATTACTTATTAACTTGGTTATACAATATATACAATATGATATGCACATGTCCCCATGCCTGCTTGTAACTCTACTTTCACTCATGCCTCCTAAGGTCAACTCACCGCTCACAACATACGAAGGAAACTTAGCCTAACTCCCCTTACAACTTCACTTCCACTTATAACTATCTTGAACACCTCACACCTATGCAAGGTAGATGGAGGAATAAAAATAGAAATAGAACATAAAATAATAGAATTTAGGACCCGTATATTAGAACTTAACGTGCACTTAAACACCTCCCACATTAGAACATCTACCATATGAATATGATATGCACATGTAGATAATATTAAATTTGAAATGTATATAGAACATTGAATATGAATATGACCATATATGAAGTACATGTATGAAATTTTAGAGGCTAATATATGAATAATTTGCACCCATACACGATGTTTAATAGTCAAAGCGTCATTTACAGAGGGTGTCTAAAACATCATTTAAAATATTTAGTGAACTATAATAAATACCAAAAATATCAAATTTATCTAAAAAAGCCCAATAAATTGTATAGAAAAAACTAACTATTAAAATTTTGCTTTCTTACTGTTAAAATGATTATAATGGAGAATTCTACAACATACCAAAACTTACATAGTAAAAATTTAATTAAACTTCAAAAAGTCACATTTTATTCCAAATCTATTCAAACAAATATCATAATTGAACTTAATAATAGGGTATTGGCAGACTACCTTGAGTAGAACAATTCTCTTGATTGGCTTGACAAATGAATCCTATAATACGGCCTAAAAACCTAGCCTCCCCCTTTATCTTTCCTCGTCTCCTCCTCTCCTTCTCATTTCTTCTCTTATAGTTGAGTGAGGGTATGGTGAGGATGAGGTGAATAATAAATGGATATATATATATATATATATATATATATATATATATATATATATATATATATATATATATATATATATATATATATATATATATATATATATATCATTTTAATGTAGCATTATGACATTACCTTACCTAGCACTACAACACTCCCTCAAATATCCAAATACTACCATATATAGAGCATAGTGTCATAGTGCTCACTTATAGCACTACCCAATTCATTCACTGAAATATAGACTTTAGTGTTGTTACACTACCACAAAAAGCATTTTTGTGCTCTCAAAATTCTCCTCCAAAATGAAGAGGGAAACACCTTACTGCTCCAAAGACCAGTGCTGTAGCGCTCCTAGAGGGATTTTTCCTATTCAACTTAGACTTAATCATTCAACTCTAGGACTCTTTAAAGTACTAATTTAATATATTTAGAGATAAATAAAAGATTCTTATCAAATTCTATAGTTGTAGGTATTACAGGTGAATCGCTCACCCAACACTTTTTGTCCCTCCAAAAGATCTCTAATAGCTATCCAGTCTCCTTCCCAAACCCTCTTAAAAGATTTTCAAGATTCTCTCTCAAGAAGCTCTAAGGAAAAAAATCATAAGAAGCTCTCTTAGGTTTCTTGGTTATTGATATTTATAAGATGGTTCCAAAAGAAATCCTAAAAAGGCTATTATTAATATTGTAAGCTTGATCATGCAGTAATACCAAAAAATTATACTACACAATTAATTCAATTAGCATAAAACCCTAATAATTACTCTTTGTGTTACAATCTAGGATCCCGAGCTCAAACTAATCAACATGACCTCTGGCGGTTTGGAGGTGATCTAGGGTTCCACCTTCGTGCTGCTGATTCTTTCCTTTTGGCGTGGTTTTCTTGCGATTTTTTGTTGATGTTTAGTTTTTTTCCTTCTTCGTGGTCTTTTCCTGTTGTTTCCTATTTTGGTTTTGAGATTTGTTTGCAGTTTCAGGTGTTGGGAGATGACGACTCCATTGTCATCCTTCCCTTCAGCTCCCTTTTCTGTTGAGGGTAAATCTCGCTCGTTCAAAGATATTTTGGCTAGTTCTGCATCTTCTTCTTCTAAGCTGCATTTTGTTCATTCGTCATTTAAGGGTTGTCCGGCATTGATGTTTGAGGACTCTGTGGTTGCTTAGTTGGCGGCTCTTTTTGCTTTAACATTGGTAGGCAAGTTTCTCTTGAGACGTCCCAACCTTGATGTTTTACGAAAATTTTTTGTTAACCTTAAATTCTTGGGTTCTTTCCATATCCGTTTACTGGATTATAGGCATGTTGCGATCCAACTTTCTAATGATCTTGACTATAGCCATATATTTTCTAAGAGATATTACTATATTCAAGCATTTCAAAAGTGTTTGCTCAAATGGACACCGGATTTTGAGGTTAGGGAGGAATCTCCTATTGCACCGGTGTGGATTTCTTTTCTGAATATGAGACTTCATTTCTTTAATTCTCAAATCTTATTTGGTTTGGCTTCAATCTTTGGAAGGCCTCTACAAACAGACCAAGCCACTGCTTCTGTGTCTGGTCCGTCCATGGCTCGGGTTTTGGTTGAGTTGGACATTTCTAAGAAACATCCAAATGAAATCTAGGTTGGGTTTGAATTGAAGGGTTACTTTCAAAAAGTGGAATTTGAAAATTGCCCTTTTTTGTTCTCATTGCAAAATGCATGGTCATGGTATAAATGAATGTTTTAGGAAGCATCCTCACCTTCACAAGGAGGAGTCTTCCAAACAACCGCAAGGAACTGTAGTGGATTCAGCCTCTCATGAAAATATTATCCTGCAGCTTGGAAACTTAGAGGGAAATATCCCTCAACCAAGTGAAAATACTAAAGATGCTATGCAATTAGCTTGTGCTTGTGTTGATCTTGAACCAACTGTTACTAATGGTGATTATTCGAATCATGATCAAGGAGTAAATGTTATATCTACTCTTATTTTATCCTATGGATGTGAAAATATGGGTGAAAAATTTGTGGCTAATACTGCTGACCAAAATATTGCTAGTGCTAACTCTATTATTCCTTGCATTATTAAAAAAAATTTGCCTGAGATGAATGTTATGCTACCTTCTAATATGCCTACTAATCTATTTGTTTTGAATGAGCAAGTAAAACTGGTGGAAGTTAATGTGGGTAGTGAATTTCTTAGTAAAGATATTACTGGAGGAGGGTGAGTTGGCTATAGCGGAGGATAGCCTTCCTCTTGGGGAAGGCAATGATGAGCTTGCCTTGAGGAGCAAAGGTAATGTGGAGGATGGTATGTTTATGGAGGATGAATGTCCTCAACAGGAAAACCAAGTGGCCCAACAAAATGATAGTAAGCTTCCTTCAACTTCGCATCATAACAGTCATGCTTTTACTGACCCAGAGGATATGGAAATTGTTGCTAAATGTTTCGCTAAAGATGATATTGACACTAGTTTTTCTAAATTTCAGAATAGGAAAGGCAGGAAAAAGCAAAAATATTATTTTACAATCTCCTAGAACCACTCGTCGCTCGCATACTAGTCATTAACCTATTTCTTATGTTTAAAATAATTATTTGGAATGTTAGGGGTATTGGGTGCCCCTCTTCTAGGTTGAGAGTTAAGAATTTATGTCGCATTTATAATGTCTCTATTTTATTTTGCTTGAGCTTATTAATGTATCTAAACTTCCTTCTAGTGCTAGAATCTTGGGTTTTAAGCATTGTGTTTCTAACTCTGCCAATAAATTTTGGGTTTTTTTGGAAGGAACTGGTTAGGATACATGTTATTAATGATTTGACTCAAGTTTTACATTATAGTGTTGAATTTTTAAATATGAATTGTTATGCTTTCTTTATCTATGCTGCTTCTGCTCGGAATATTAGAAAAACCTTATGGGAGCAACTTATTAACTTTCATAGTATTTGCAACTTACCTTGGCTTATTGGTGGAAATTTTAATATGATTTCTAATCCTTCTGAGTGTTTGGGGGGTTCTACTACTAACTTTCATTCAATAGAGGATTTTAACAATTTGATTATAGAGTGTAATTTGATTGACATTGGTTTTACTGGTAATCAATTTACTTGGAATCGTGGTCATTTATGGCAATGTCTAGATCATGTTTTGTTTAATGACAATTGGCTGAATTCCTTTAACACTATTTCTGTTGAGCATCTTAGTAGAACTCTTTCTGATTATTCTCTTTTGCTGATTACGCTTAAGGTTAGACAGATGAATTCTCTGCCTCAATTTAGATTTCAAAATATGTGGTTGCTTCATGAGACTTTCCTGGAGGTTGTTCAGGAAAATTGGCATGCCCCTTTACACCCTGATAATTATGTTCATGGCATGAAAAGGTTTTGGATCAAGCTTAAAAGATTGGAAAAAGTCCTTAATTAGTGGAACCATAATGTATTTAAAAATATTTTCATTAATATTCTAATTGTTAAAGACTAAATTAATTCTATTGAGGCTACCTGTCAAGTTGTTCCTTCTGATGCTAATTTTAATTTACTTAAAGAGGCTAAAGTTTGTTCGTTTAAATTACAAGCTTAGGAGGAAGCCTTTTGGAAACAAAAAGCTACTGCTAACTTGGTTGATGGAGATAATAATACCAAATATTTTCATGCTTTGGTTAAGAGAAAAAGAGCTAAAAATTCTATTAATAAAATCATTAGTGATGATGGTTCTACTACTAAAGATGGGGAGGAAATTGCTAATTTAGCTGTTCAGCATTTTCAAAATCATCTTAATAAAGTTTTTACTCCTTGTAATAATTATAACCCTCATATCATTCATAATCTTATATCTCAGGAGGATAACAAATTACTTTCTAATCCCCCTTCTTTGGAGGAATTAAAAGAGATTGTTTTTGGCATGAATGGTGATTCTGTGGCTGGTCCTGATGGTTTTACTACTAAGTTTTTTTAGAAAGCTTGGTATATTATTAGCTCAGATCTTTTTTTGGCTGTTTTGGATTTTTTTGCTGGGAATTCTATCCCCAAATTCTTTACCTCTACTTCTATTATGCTTATTCCCAAGACTAACTCGATTAGTAGTTGGAATGATTTTAGACCTATTAGTCTTTGTACCTTTTTCAATAAGTTAATTTCTAAAATTTTTATGAGTAGGTTAAACTCTATTTTGCCTAAAATTATTTCTCCCTATCAAATGGGCTTTGTTAAGGGTCGGGCTATTGCTGATAATATTCTTTTGGCTTAAGAATTTTGTCACGACCTGGATGTTAGGGTTAGAGGTAACAACATTATTTTGAAACTTGATATTGCCTTTGTACCTTTTTCAATAAGTTAATTTCTAAAATTTTTATGAGTAGGTTAAACTCTATTTTGCCTAAAATTATTTCTCCCTATCAAATGGGCTTTGTTAAGGGCCAGGCTATTGTTGATAATATTCTTTTGGCTTAAGAATTTTGTCACAACCTAGATGTTAGGGTCAGAGGTAACAACATTATTTTGAAACTTGATATTGCCAAGGCTTATGACAACATTGATTGGAGTTTTCTTTATAAGATTTTACACTTATTTTATTTTAATTCGATTTTTATCAACCTTATTAGGAATTTTATTGAAGGATCCTATTTTTCCATTATTGTCAATGGCAAGAGTTCTAGTTTTTTTAAATCCTCTCATGGTCTTAGATAGCGAGACCCTATATCTCCTACCCTTTTCAATATTGTGGCGGATTATTTGTCTAGAGGCATAGCCAACCTCTTTGAGAATCTCCCTAGCCTCTATTTTAGAACCTTGGGTGGTTTCCCTATCTCTCATTTATGTTTTGTTGATGACTTTATTCTTTTTACGAATGGTTCTTTAAATCAGATCAATAAACTTTTAGAGTTTTTTTCATTATTTTGAGAATATTAGTGGGCTTTCTTTAAACAAAAATAAATGTTATTTTATTGCCCCTAACAAATGCCTAATGATCGTATTATGGCTATCAAAGCTCTGTTTGGCTTTGTGCAAGCTCATATGCCTAATAGATATCTTGGGGTCCCTCTATTTAAAGGCCGCAAGAAGTCTTATCTTTTTGATGATTTAATTAATTCGATTCAGAGCAAGCTTCTGTCCTGCGATTCTAATTTTATGAGCATTGGTGGTAGGCTTACTCTCATTATAAGTGTTCTTTGCTTGCTTCCGGTTTATACTTTTCAAACTCTTCAATTGACTCAAACTATTTGCAATAGACTTGATAAAGTTATTAATAAGTTTTTTTTTGAAAACGGGCTAACATTAATTCTAAAATCACCAGGTCCTCTTGGGATAAATGTTGTGGTGTTTTAATGAGGGTGCTTTGGGTTATAAGAGCATGCCTAATTTATCCGATGCTTTTCCCTTCAAATTATGGTATACCTTTCGTGTTAATAGGAGCCTTTGGGATAAGTTTATGGTGGCTAAATATTGTGTGGGTAAACATCCTACTATTTGCTCCTTTAACCAAGGGGATTCTAAAGTTTGGAAGAGACTTTGCAAGGTTAAACGGATGGTTGAACCTCATCTCTCTTGGGGGCTTGGTGGTGGTAACATCTTCTTTTGGCAAGATCATTTTTTAGGTAAGCATTATATTGATTCTATCACTAATACCTCTTCTACTGGAGCGGTTAAGGTGAACTTTTTCATTACTGATAACTGTTGGGATTATGATAAAGTTGCGAATGTGATTCCTGACTCTATTATTCATCAAATTCTTAATCTCCCCCTTAACGCTGATTCTGAGGATCTACTCTTATGCAATTTGTCCAAAGATGGTACTTTTAAATTAAAGGATGCTTGGATTACTTTTAGAACCAAGAATGATAATTCTTGTATTTTCTCTAGGATTTGGCATAAAAGCATTCCTTCTACCATTGCTATTTTCATTTGGAGAATTTTGCATAAGTTCATTCCTACTAAAGATAATTTAATTAAAAGGGGTTTCTTTTTGCCTTCTAAATGCCAATGTTGTTATCATGTGGAAAATATGCATCATGTTTTCCTTTTTGGTCCTTTAGCTATGAAAACTTGGTCTTATTTTGATGATATTTTCAAATTAAATTATTTTAATGCCAATCTTTCTATTAATACTAATCTTAATTTTTGGTTTGCCAAGTCTAAAGGACATATTAGAAATGTTATTGTATCCCTCATTCTTTGGTATTTTATGGTTGGAGCGAAACAATTTTTATTTTAATGGTGTTGGCATGAGCTATCATATGATTATAAATAATGTGAAAGATAAAGAAATGAGACTATTTTTGGTTAACTTGCTTTCCTATAAGAGTTTTAAAAATTATTGGTTTGTTGCTGATCACTTAGGCATTAAGTTGGATGGTGTCCTGCATCCTGCTGGTTCTAAAATTGTTTACTGGATTAAACCTCCCATTAACACTTATAAACTGAATGTGAAGGGTATTTTTACCTAGCAACTTTTGGGTTGTGGTGGGATTCTTAGGGACAATGAAGGTAACATGGTTATGGCTTTTGCTGGTCCCTTACCTTTGCATGATGAGA
Organism: Dendrobium chrysotoxum; assembly: GCA_019925795.1. Lineage (NCBI taxonomy): Eukaryota > Viridiplantae > Streptophyta > Magnoliopsida > Asparagales > Orchidaceae > Dendrobium > Dendrobium chrysotoxum. The sequence continues at coordinate 11,320,412 of CM034304.1, read as the reverse complement.
ACTTTGCTGAGCTCTCGGCTTTTCTCTATGGGATTAAACTATGTATTTCTTTGGGTATTATCACTATAAGTATTGAAGTTAATTCTAATTATATTATTCAATGCTTAAATTGTCTGGAGGATTCTATTTGCAATGCTAATCTTTTTTATTTGTTGAGAGATATTAAGCTGTTAATGATTTTTATTAATGCCTCCTCTCTTGTTTATAGAGAGGGAAATTCTTGTGTGCTTTGGCTTGCTAATTTGGGTTGTAATTTGGAGCACCTCACTGATTTGGTTGCTAATAACTTACCTGCTCATTTAAAAGGGCTCATTAGATTGGATAAAATTGGTACCCCTTATGTTAGGATTTAATGAGTTTGGGTTGTTGGTTTGCAGTTACCTCTTGGTGGGTGCTTTTTAGTTACCTCCTGGTGGGTGCTTATCTGGGCCTTCTTCTGGTTTCTCTTGGATACTGGGGGTTTGGCCTCTTTTGTGCCGTTTTTTTTTTTTTTTCATTTTCTTTTGCACTGTTTTGGCCTGGTGATTGGTTGTCCTGGTGCTTTACCTACTCTTACTTGGACTAGTGGTTGGTTTGTTCCTTAGCGTTGCTTTTTGGGTTATTTTTTTCTTGGTTGGTACTCCTTCCAGGAGCTCTCATGTCTGGGGTCCAACTATTTTGTGCCTTTTAAATATCTTTGGCTATGGGCTGGAGCTGTGATTATACCAGTTTGTATGCTGACGGTTTTCCCAATTGTTGCTCTCCTACCTTCTTATGCTGGTCTGTGTACTGGTATTAGAAGTGTTGGTTGGCTGTGGTTAACTTTGTGCTATGTTGTGAGCTAGGGCTATATTTTTTTCTCTGTGTTGGTGTTGTTTTGGGTTTATCTGGTATGGCCTGTATTGGGGTTGTTGGGGCTTCCGTTAATAGCCTTGTGATGTTATTGGGGCATAGTCTAGGTTTTTACCATTTGGTGGTTATGGTTGGTTATGTGTTCTGTAATGGGGTTTGCTGGTGGCTTTTATGCCTTTGTCTTTACTTTTCTGCTGGCTTGTTGCTCTGTCCTGGGAACCCTGGAACCTTTATGGTGTTGTAGACTTATCTGTGCTCCATTTCAGGTTTCCTCTATTATTGTCTGTCTGTCCTGATTATTGTGGTGTGGCTGAGTTGCGTTGGAGGTAGGATTGAGCGGCATTTGGTCTATCCTAGTGATGGCTGTTGATTCTGTGACTTCTTGAGCTCTATTAGCCCTTATTCCTTCTTGGCTTTTAACTACTGATTTGGTCTTTGTGGGTTGCCTATTATTCTGCTCCGCAGGTATCTTATGATTAATGTAGTTTCTATCACTTGTGGCCTGAGTCATTTTATTGTTTTGGCTATTGGTGGTTTTAATATGGTGGATATTTTGTTCATTACTAATATTAGGCATTATGACTTTAAACATCACAATACTAATCATTTTGGGAGTTTGTCCTATCCTAGTAATATATTGTTTTATTCTAATATTCCTTATTTTGTGTTATCTGCTGCTTTTAGTGTCCCTGTAGGCCTTTTTATCAGGTTTTTGGAGACAAGTGCTCGTTTTTTGCAGGGTCCTTTTTTGGATGGTGAGGCTGTGTTGATTGTTGATTCTTATGCCTCTTTTGTTTTGTTTTATAGAATGTTATTAGGCCCTCTTGTACTTGTGCTTAAAGGGGATCGCTGGCTCCTAGGTTTTTATTTCTCTTTTTATATTGTAAGTTCCTTGGAGTTGTAGTGAGCTAGCTTTCCCTTTAAGGTCTTGTAATTTTTTCCTAATATCAACGCGTAGGCCCCTTCTGTGGGTTTTCACCAAAAAAAAATCTAGGATCCTGAGCTTATAATTTTGATGATAATAAATATTATTGAATTTTAATTTATTTCTTCTAGTATTATTATTGCATTTCTCTCTTATGTGCACTAACATTGATATACCATGCATCAATAAAAGATCATGACTCAAGACTGGGTAGAATAAGATTGATGTTTGCAAGAGTCTATACTTATTATTTTTATCTTTCTTGAGCACTTGTGTTGTAAAAGGTGTATGCTAGTTTAGTAACTGTGCGCACACACACACGGGGAAGTGAAACTTAGAAGTTCAAATTTTTAATAGTTCATACTGTACGATCTCGATTGTATAATTTAATCTGTTGATTAGAAGATAGATTAAAATAGGTAATTGAGAAATTAAAGAAGTTGAAATGAACTTAATCATACAGGATGATCAGTTTAAATCTGCACTCCCAACTGCCAATCATATTTTGGCAGTATTTCAAAATTTAATTTTTGAATTAATTATATTGTACAAACACATTTTTATTGTATGATATTTAAAACTATGTCTAAATTAATCCCTATAATCAGGCAATCAAATTAAGGTCTAATTAATGAATATAATTATATGGTACAAACCTAATTATGCTGGATGATCGGCATAGATGATTTTTTATCATCCCAAGAATCATAGTGGAAAAAGCATGATTGGATTAAATTATTCATATAGTATGATTATAATCATATTGGACGATCGATGGAGATGATTTTTTATCGTCCTAGAGATCATCCTAGGAAAACTTTAGTGATTGTATAAATCTTACTATATGATCAATGATACATATAGTACGATAAGTTTAAGATTCTTAAAATGATCGTACTAGGGTTCATTCATTATATAGGATGCACATAGATTTTGAGCTAATTATACTGTACGAATGGAGATGGCTAAATTGAAAATTAGGATTTTTTATGCCTTATATTTAAACATCTCTTAATTCATTTAAGAGAGCCTTTGGCTAGTTTTCTTGAGGGAGCTTTCTGTAAGTTAGGGTTTAAAGAGAGAACTTTCTTCTTAGTTGAGTGAGAGAGGTGAGGTTTCAAGAGAGAAGAGCCTTGTGAGATCAAGGGAGTGTGTGAGAAGGGTTCTACAAATGGTTACTCCAAGAACTTTCACCTTCTTGCACTAAGAGTCCTTGTTTTTCTTGAGGGAAACTTTGGGACGAGGCTCATGGCGTCAATGGATCTGGCTACTCCATATCGGGTTGGTGAAAGGGATTTGGCTACTTTGCCACACTAGGATGGGGAATGGGATTTGGCTTTTACGCCGCCTCGTGGAAGGTTGAAAGTTATTTTGTAAGGTCTTCTCTACCTTACTATGGCACTAAAAGACAGTCAGTAAAGGATTAGTGCAATACTTGGAGAGGAGGACTCTGGAGAGTGTATGCAGGTCAAGTTTTGATCAAACTACTATAAAATTTTTTTCGTGCTTGTTCATTTTTGTTTTAATACTTCACTTTTTGCATCTTTAATTTCTTGCACATTATATTCATAGAAATCTAGGTTGATAACATTGTTATTATTTTGGATTAAATTTTTGTGAGCAAGAAAAAAAGAATAAAATCTCAAAATAAAAAAGAAAAAAAATATTATTCCATTTTTTTCTACAAGATCCAAAGTAAAAATTTCATTTGGTTATTTTATTATTTTCTTCGCTTGAAAAAATTCATTTTAAAATTATCGTTGTGAGTTTCTTTAAAAAGATTTTTTTTTAAAACACCAATTCAAACCCCCCCCCCCTTTTGGTGTGATATTGCGGTTCAACTAGGTTTAACAATCTTATATTGAACTTTTGATTGGTATCAGTGTGGGTTATCTAAAACTGTTGGTTTAAAAACCTTAAGTAGATCCAATGGATAATTTTAATAGAAATTATAATATTATTGAGGGATGCTTAATTACTCATTCACCAATATTTGATAATATTTCCTTAAACCTTGGAAAATTCATATGTCTACTTTCCTGCAATCTATGGACTATTACATGTTGCATATGATATAAGTAGGATATACTGCTCCATCTCGCATTGTTAATGGTATCAAGGAAGAAATTATTTTTAATAAATGAAATTTTAAGGATAGATATTTTGCTCACTCAATGTAAAATGCATAAACTTTTTTTTTGTGCTCTAAAGTCCAAAGATTATGTATGTTTCTTTATATACAAATGATAAAGAAATTTTGGATAAACTGTATCACATATAAAGGAAACCAACGAAGTCAAAAAGTCCCATCTGAACTAATTAATGCATCATTATGAACTTTTTTGCATGAAACCTAGTAAAATAATAACTAACATATATTAGGTTTACTAAGATAGTAACCTCATTGCATACACAAGGTAGAGAATTTTAAAGACTTTTGGATGCAGGTGATAAAGGAAAAGAGAAGATCGTATTACTGAAGGATGGTGACTCTAACACTAGAATAGATTAAAATGATGACATAGCCCTAATGATGAGGCAATTTAAAAATTTCTTGAAGTGGAAATGGAAGCGTCACTTTGAGAAAGGCAAAGGTAAAATATGTAAACCTCATAAAGTTTCATCTATAGTGAGTTTTGAATGCAGGAAACTTGGACATCTAAGGTCTGACTATCATAACCTCAAAGCCACCTATGAAGGTGCTACACTTGTGGCATGTTAGGTCACATATCATGCACATACACCTTACACCATATAACACACCTAGTTTGGAGGCCCAGATCTCATCACAGTATTGCATGCATTCCACACATGTTTTTTAAACCGTTGATCTCACAATCAACAGTCCAGATTGCGTCGTTCCACAGTTTTGCTTAATTACGAACTTGATCTAATGGTTAGCCCTTCCGTCCAACGCAATCAAAGTCTCCCATCTCAAACTATATGTGGATGGGTGGCCGAGATCTAATGCTGACTCGGATAAGTTGCCACATCGTCGGATCACGTTCTTTTTGTAATGATTGCCAATGATTGACGCTGCACAATCATTAGCCATGAATGCAACAGTTTTGATCTGATGGCTCACGCAGTGCCACATAGCCCTTCATCTCTGTGGGTTCGATCTGATGGTCTAGGATGAGCCACATGGTGTCGCTACAGTTTTTAATTAAATAGTTTTAGTTAAATTAATTTTAAATCATTTTAATTAATAAAATCTTTAAAAATTATTAAAAATTAATTTTAAATCAAAAATAGATATATTGTATATTAAAATTTTCATAAAATTAAGTACTTTAATTTAATAATTATATTAATTTATAAATTAAATATATTTTAAATTATTTTAAATACTAAATATTAAGTATTTTAAATTAATATTAAATTAAAAATGATAAAAACATTTATAAATTTAAAATTTTATTTTAAAATATATTTTAAATTTTTAGATGAATATTTAAGATATTTTAATTTTTAAATTAAATTTAATTTAAAATACTTTCTTTAAGTACCTTAAATAATGTCAACACATTAATATTTAATTAATATTAATTCAAATATTTTTAAATGTTTAAATTTTTATTTTTTTAATATTTTAAAAATTAGAGAATTATTTTTAAATATTTAATTCTGAATTAAAATTTATTTAACATATATTATATATTTTAAATAATTTTAAAATATTTAAATAGTTAATTAACACTTAATTAAAATGAAACTCAAATAATTTTAAAAGAAAAATTATTTTAAATAATTTTAAAGTTTTAATAAATATTTGATATTTGATTTAATTTAATTTAAGAATTATTTTAAATAGTAATTAATTTTAAATTAATTAAATGCTTTAATTAACATAGAAATTTAAAAATTCAAAGGAAATTTAAATTAATTAAAAAAATACATATAATACCTTAAAATTTTAAAAAATTTCATTACTTTAATTTAAAATTAATTTCAAAATTAAAATATTGATTATATTTTAACTATTCTTAAACACCTTTAAGTCTTTAATATTCAACTAATATTTAATTAGATATCAATCAAAATTATTTTAAATTTGAGAAGTTTATTTTAAATTATGCCTGATTTTATACAATTTCTTTAAAATTATTTTAAATTACATTTCAATACTATTTTAAAATTCATAAATTTAAAAGTTTATATGTTATTATATATGTGTATATATTTTAACCTTATTTTCAAATTATATATGTTAAATTTTTTAGAGCTTTGAGTGAGTGCTTTGAAATTTTAAACATAGGTTGAGCTTGCTTGAGTAGATTTGATGGGAAGTGATGATTAATCAATGAGTAATTATTTTTTTAAATTACTCATTGATTAGTCTTCTAATTAATTAAATATATTTTAATTTCTTGCCTTGGATGCACACACTTGCAATTAGTTTTAGGCTATCCTATATTGAAGGACTTGATTGTGATTGTATATGTATTCATATGCTTATCCAAGGGTTAGTAAAAACTTGATTTAAACCCATTTAACCTAATGACATCTTAAGGACAAAAATTAAGGACTTGTTCAGAAAACTTAAAAAAATTATAAACAATAAAATACACATAATATAGGAATGAAATTTAAACCATTCAAACATAGTGATACCTCCAGCTTATAGAAAATTTTCCACTAATTTTTGAAATCATTAAACTCCTTAATTAATTAACTTAATAATTAATCCTTTAATTAAGCATTAAAAACTTATAAAAATTCTAATAAATAAAAATTAAATCCTAAAATTATATATAATATATCAAATTGACCAGAATTCAAACCTTAACTAAAGAAAAATAAAAGCCCCTTGATTTTACTTCAATTTAAAACTTAATTTAATTTTAAGTGAAAATCAAAATTTAATTAATTAAAAATTGTTAAAGTCTCCAAAAAATTCTGAAACACTTGATAGCACCTCTTTAGGTCTTTTTTGACCTTTGGATGTGATTTCAAGAAGTTTGAAGTTCATTTGGATTCAAATCATAGAAAGCTCTCTAATTAAATCAATTAAATAATTCAAATAAATACTCCAACTTTGAAAAATCATAACTAATTCTAAAAAATTCTAAATTGAGTAAACTCAAATCCATTCAACCCTAATTAAAATATAATATTTTTTTAGAATATAAAAACCCTAAAATTAAATCAAAGTCAAAAAGTAAACTTTTTGGTCAATAGTAGTTCACATACCAAATTTTAACAAATTATAACTTAATATATAAAATTCCAAATCCAACAAACTAGTAGTCCAATTACTCATCTTAGGGTCTAATATTTGTTAAAAATCTAAAACTTTCAAAATTAATTTCAATTTAAAAAGTCAACTTTTGGCCGCTTAATTAATGTGATTAAATAATTCAAATAATTCCAAAAATTTAATGATTGGCAAAAATTCTAGAAAACAATAACTTGATAAATAAAATCAGTCCACCAACATTCTAATACATAACAAGAACTCTAAAGATGATGTTTTTAGGATAGACTACTTCGAGCTGTGAGGCTAAGTGTCCTAAGGAGGCCTAATTTCTCGAGCCTGATGGCACAACACCACGATTGGATTCAAAGGAGTGTGAAACATTAAAGTTAAATGACTCTTAATTATGTAACTAAACTAAAATCTTTAATTTGACTACTTCAATCAGATTTTTAGGATGGACTACTTCGGGCTGTAGGGCTAAGTGTCCTAAGGAGGAATGGTTCCTCGAGCTTGATGGCACAACGCCACGAATCGGTTGATAAAAATTTTAAATTAATCTAATCCTTAAAATTTGCAACTAATCCAATTAATATACAACTATTGGTCCTCTAATCTCTAACTAATTAAATTTTTTTAATCAATTAACCTTTAAAATGTATTCTAAAATAAACCTTAACATTTTAATATTTAAACTCTAATCAAAGTTCCCCTGTTGACCTTTAACAAACCCGAACACTAGATAACTCTAAAAAAATTCCTAGCTTAGGATATACCCCAGCCACACGGTCTTCAGCACATACTTTAGATGGTTTGCTAGGACTACCAACTCTAGTCTAGGCTGGACCGATGTTTGTTTTTACTACTGTGTATCAAATTTTCTAAGTTTTCATTACATACTGTGATTAAAATATGCTTGATGTGAGTGTTTATTTACGTTTATTGCACTCTATGAATTGATGTGATGCGCGATAGTTTACCCTTAGGTTTGGAATGATCTGGTTGCTCACTGAATTTTTTGCAGGTGGTCATGCTTATGCAAGGCAATAAAAGGAGGCTAAAATTTGATAATTATATAATTGCTACAGGTTCTTCAGCTTGCTTAGGCCCCAAATAAATAAGAGAATGGTCAAGCGTGACTGGTTTGAGTAGTTTAATTTTATTATATAACTACTTGGGATGTACTTTACTTTTAAATGCCTAGGATAACCTTGTATGGAGTCTAAATTTTTGCTTTAAGATCAATATAATTTGTTTGAAACTTAAGAGTTGTGAAATTTAGTCTTTGAGTTGGGATATAGGTATCCAAAATTGGATTCCAAAGAGGAAAGGATACCCCCTAGGAGGATAGTCCTTTTATATTTAGAAGCCCAAATTTGGATCACTTCAATACCCAAAGTGAAAAGAAACCTCCACCTCGAGGGAAGAGTTTTCTTTTCCATTTAGATATCCAGGTATGATGATGTTTGATTAAAAAAATATAGTTTTGAAAAGTGTTTTAATTTTCTTTGGGAAATGTTCAATTTCTGGAATTTTGATTTTATAATCGAACACTTATTATGAATGATGTATCACCTCAAAAAGGTGAACATATCGTTCCCTAATAGGTTCCGATTACAAATCTTGATTTACCCTGATTATCGTAGTCAAACTCAAGGAGAAACAACATATGATTCCTAAGAATCAAAATGATGTTAAATCCAATGTTTAACTATAATAATCTAGTAAAAAGATCATCAATCTCATAATTAAGATCACGATAATAGTACGATATATTTTTCCAAGGAAAGAGGATATCGTCTATTATCGATCATTTGAAAATGACGATAATGATCGTTGTCTTTTGAATTTCCCAAAGATAATTAATTAAAAGTTTTGAAAAAGCTTGATTTTGAAAATCTGGTCTGGGTTTCTAAATCTCCTACGAGCGCAAGCCCTCATAGTTAATTACATCGTAGGAAACCAGAAAATTTCCTACGAATACTCTCGATTAAAATAGCGATACGAATTTTATTTAAGAATTCAAAGATTGATATCAAAGAAGGTAGGGACTGGAATTTCAACAGGGACTGGATCAAATTTGAACAGTTATTTTTGGAGTCAAAGGAAGAAGGGTAGGAGGTGTTTTGAGATTCTGAATTACTTCAGAAACACCTCAACTATCCTAATTGTTGGGCTTGAATTAGATGGAAAATAGATTTGATATTTAAGTGATTGATTTTATTAGAAAATGGGAATTAGATTCCCGGAAGATTGAGGTCTTAGAATTGAATATCTGCCTCAGATCCTAAGTCTAAAATCGGGTACTGAGAATTAGTGACCCAAATCTAGCTAATGCAATGCAATCTGGACTTATCCCGGCCTGGATTAGGGAGCTAGCTAAACCACCTAAACGTTTTTAAAACCATGAGTCAAAGTCTTTAAATGTAGGGTGGTTAAGGACATTGATTAAGATTGGTTTAAAGAATTGGGGTCGACATCTAGAGCAGATCCTAATTGACCCCTTAACATATGTTGGGTTAAATGCTTAAGCTAGAAATGCAATTAAGATTTAGACTCAAATTTAATTTGTTACTAATGCGATGCATGCTAGTTGACTCGATGAAATGCTTAAATCAAAATGTAGCAGTTTTAAAATCAGGCTTAAAAATAGATTTTATCCTAGAGATTGCACAATATCCCCTTGGACAGAACTGCACCCTAATAGGTCAGGTGGTCTGCCAAAACCCGCAGGCGGGGAGGTGCTTAACACGGATGAGAAAAGTCAATATGTATGCATGAAAAACTCCCGGCGAGTCCGGGCTTACTTCTTAAGAGCGTTAGAGTTTCTATCTGAGCTTAAAAATTTTTAAGTTTTGTTTAAGTAGAAGAAGTTAATGACCGTACCCTCACGAGCCTCCGATCGGGTTCCAGGCTAAATCAAAATCGACATGCAATAGCGCCAAATAAACTACTAAAAATATGTGGGTCCTTAATCGCAATCAACACATCAATCAAATCAATTAAATAATTAAATCAATTAAATAAATATTCAAAATGAAAGTCCATGTGGTAAGTGCCACTTAATTATACAACCCAGGGTCTGCAGTAAAGTAAAGTGGCCGGGTACCACTGACTACAACCCAGATTCTACTCCTAAGACTCAAGTGACTTTGAGATTTGAGATTCTTCTCAATCTTCACTTCTTCGTCTTCTTGGAATTCCTTGGATCATCGGGTCTGGATATCCAAATGAAAAGAAACTCCCCCTGGATAGGGGTGTTATCTTTTCTCTTTGGATACTTGAACTTCATCCTAATTTGGATCTCCAAATGGATAGGAACTCTCCCCTAAGGGATGTTCTTCCTCTTTGGATTCCAAATTGGATTTTAAATGTCTCAATCTCAAAGTACTTTAAATAATACAACTCAAAATCAAATCAAATTATATTAATGAAAATTAAAACTCTAGACTCAACAACCTGCAAGGTTATCCTAATAATAAGCAGTTTATATTTGACATCCCAAGCAGTTAATATATTTGAAATTTAAATGCTCAAACCAGCCACGCTTGGCCATGCTCTTTTTGATTTAAAGGGGGACTTAAGCATGCTTAGCATCTGTGCAATTTAATAATCATGATTTTTGCCCCCTTTAATTTATGCCCTGTATGAGCATGGCCACCTGCATAAGATTGAATTAGTACAAATCGTTCCTAGCCTGGGGGTAGATCTAATCGTACAATCAATCACATCACAGAGTGCATTAAATAAATAAACAATCACATCAATTCTAATACTAGCAAACAGCATGCGGTAAAAGCTCGAAAATCCGGCACACAGCAGAAAAGTAAACACCGGCCTAGCCTAAGACTAGAGTTGGTTGTCCTAGCAAACCATCTAAAGTGTGTGAGGTAGGCTGTGTGGCTTTGATGTGTCCTAAATAGGATGATTTGATTGAAGTTGTTTAAAGTTCTAGTTGGTTGAAGGCTTAAGGGAAGATTTAATTTGAATTTAAATATTAATGACTCGAAATTGATTTTAAATTTGATTTTAATTGTTTGTTGGATATCACCTTTGTTTCACACCGAGGCCGTGAAGTTTATTTCACCTTCCTTGGGGCTAATTTAATAGCCTCGTAGGCCTGGGTTACCTAGTGGTACCCGATATAATTAAGTGATTTGAGTTTGATTAAGGTTTGAAGGTTGATTAATTTTAATTAAATTGGTTGGTTGCTGGTTTTAATGTTGATTTAAAATTTTCTGGAGTTTTTAATGATTTATTGAATTTTGGAATTTTTTTTGATTATTTTAATGATTTAATTCAAGGGGCAAAAATTGACTTTTTGATTTAAAGGGTTTTCTGGAAAGTTAATATTTTATTAAAATACTAGACTTTAATACGATCAGTTAGACAGTAAGTACACTGAAATTGGATTTTTCTAGATTTTATTATGAAGGTTTGAAGTTTTGACTTGATTTTGAACTAAGTTTGACCAAAAGTTGACTTTTTCAAATTTGATTGATTTCTGGAAACTTAACATTTTTGATAAATATTAGAGCTTAAGATGAATTGTATGCCTTTGAGTTTGCTCAATTTGGAGTTCATTTGAATTAGTTATGAATTTTTGAAGTTTTGAGTGTTTAATGAATTATTTAAATTGTTTAATTAAAGCCATTTTTATGATTTGAATCCAAATGATCTCCAAACTTCTTGAAATCAACTCCAAAGGTCAGGAATGACCTAAGGAGTGATTTCCAAGTGTTTGGAAATTTTCTAGAATTTTTAATTATTTTTAATTAATTAATTTAATTAAATTTCAGATTTCAATTAAACTTAAATTAAACTTAATTTTGATGTCCAGTCAAGGGGCTTTTATTTTTCATTGATTAAGGATTCCATTCTGGTCAGTTTGAGATATTATTTGTAATTTTTGGATTTAAATTTGATTTATTAGAATTTTTGAAGTTTTAAAGGCTTAATTAAGGTTTAATTTTGATTAAATTGATTAAGGGGCTTAATGATTTCAAAATCCAGTGAGAAATTTTCCTAGGGCTGAGGGTGTCACTATGTTCAAATGGTTTGAGTTTCAAGTCAATTGGAGTTGAATCCTAAATTTTGGAAATATTCTAAGTTTTCTAGTTATGATCCTTAATTATTGTCCTTAATGATGTCCCTAGGTTAGTGGGTTTTAATCAAGGTTCATCTAACCCTTGGACACTAACTACAATCACATCAATCATAGCAATCATGATAATGAAATGATATCCTAATATTCTATGGAATGAAATATAGTAGATTATCAAATTCATAAGTTATGGATTAACTTATAATTTTGATAATCAACTATAAGGGAAACATATGCCCAACTGGATTTGTATCATTGAGAGATGTAAGAAACATTTCCAAATGATCTTCCTCCCAATTAAAAAAATCATGATCACTTTTATTTTGAAAAGAATAAATAAAAATTCATATATAATCAAAACTAATTGCTTTCAAAGTGATCATGCACATGTCTCAAATATATTTTTGAATGAAAGAAACCCTTTCACTGATTCCATAGAGTCCTAGCATGCATGAATTGGAATTTTATTAAAATAATTATGAACTTTCAAAAATAAAGGTCAAATCATGACCAATCTTTTTGTAAATTCATAATATAGATGAGATTGCATCAATAGAACTTAGGAAAATTATGGAAGATCAACATTAGACTCTAAAACATCTCTGCCAAATTTCAAGTTAAAAAAATTTGTATATTTTTATTTAAAATTCAAATAAGGTTTTCTGAATAATCAAAACAATTAATAAAATATTACTCAAAATAATTTTATTTTATTTTTAAAATAAACTAGATAAAAATACGAATAAAACAAGCCCAAGAACTCCAAAAATGATTGGGAAATGAAATTCCCACAAAATTTTGAAGTTCTGGACTATTTTTAAATTAAATTTAAGGGTTTTAAAACTATTCAAACGGCGGCGTTGACTCGATCTGGGCTCTCCACGCGGCGCGGTCGGATGAGGCCACGTGTATGGCGGCGGTCAAGCGGGCCCCGCTACTTATCCAGCGCGGCTGGACTCTGAACCATCCGATCTATCAAGGCGCCGATCCGACGGCCGATATCCAATCCGCGGGAATGATTTCCGCACAGAATGATCCAACGGCAGATCATTATCCTACGGTTTGAATTTATGGTTTAGATTTGTTCGGACCAGGAATTGATCAACCCGCGGTCATGATGGATCAAACCGGACCGCGGATTTGGCTCAATTGCAGCCGTTGATCTAAAAAGAATAGATCCAACGGCTGCTGGATCATCTTCCTTCTCCCGTCAAACCGAAAACCCTAAACTCAATTTTGGCTTCGTTCTCGCAATATACTGAACCAAATTAATTTAAAATTTAAACAGAGGTGTAGTAAAGTCTAAGGATTAATGTGGAAGTATTCATAAGCCTTTTGATACAATCTTCATGAATTTATTTAAGAACTTAGGTAAATACCTAGGGTTAGAGTTTTACCTCACTACAATGGACGGATTTGAAGGATTTTGATCTTGTTGAGCTTGTGGATTGTCCACGATTAGTTCTCCAGAAGACCCCGAGCCTGGAGGAAGCTTCTATAAGAAGTTGAGGTAGCTTGGACGGAGCTAGCCTCGGTTTGATTTCAAACTCATCGCCGGCGGCCGCCAAACGCCAGGAAATGATCAGGAAATAAAGTGGAAGCTCTGAGAATCAAAAACGAACTCTCAGGGAGGCTGGGGCTGGACTAGAATGGGAGATAGCTTGTTCTGAATCGTTTTTGTGCCTATTGCTCCTAATCCGCTTCTGGAGCCAAAGGCAACGGCTGGGATCGTTCCAGGACAATGCTTGGATGGAGGACACATGTCCCTGGCCGTTAGGAGGCAGAGAGGCGTGCTATCCAGGTGAAACCGACCTTGGGTCACTCTCACATGGAGGGGACCACTAGGGACGGTTAGGTCGGGTTGGAAGCATGCCAGGAGCTGGGTTGGGTCTGGCTAGCTCCAGGGAAGCATCTGGAGGTGATACTAAAGGCTGGACAGGCTTGGTTTGAGCTCGGTGAGTTTGGGTTGATCGGGTTGACCATTTAGAGCCCATTTGAGCTCTCATTAACTATATGACCAGTCAATAAGTCAAAGGTTGATCAACTGGGGTCCAGGTGGGTTCTAATGACTGATGGGATAGTTTAGGAGCAAAGCCCATCAATGGTGTGGGAGCTTGAATAGAGGTCAACCACCTAAAGCCATTTCTCATGCTAGAGTTGACTGTTTGACCAGTCAACTTGACTTGTTGACTGGTGAGGTGCATGACAGGATGCCTAGGGAGCTTCTTGGATGGGTTCAAGGGTTTGATGTTTGAGAGTTAAAACAAGATCTCATAAATGAGGGTTTGAGCAAAATTTTGTTAAGTTGACCAAGTCAACTTGATTTGGGTTTGACCCAAGACATGTCCAAGTACATTTGAAACATATATTGGGATAAAATTGAGAACTTAAGGATACAATTTTGGAGGTATGTTTGATTTAATCCATATGGGTCAAATCAAGTTAACATTAGGTCATAGTTGACCAAGTCAACTATTGACCAGGTCAAAGGTCTAGTTGGGTCAAATGGGCCTATGGGGCTCTTAAAGGGCTTAATAGGTCAACTGGGTTGACTTGGTCAACCAAGTTGACCCAGGGTCGGGGGTTGGGTCCCACCAGTTCAGAATGACATTCTGAGTCTACTGGTGGTGGTCTCAAGGTCTGGAGAGGTCATTTGGTCAAAATGACCTATTTGGGCCCTTAATGGGCCTTTTAGGTCAACCCTGGTTGACTTGGTCAACCAGGTGGGTCCAGGGTCTGGAAATGGGTTCAACAGATTTGAAATGACATTTGGGGACCAATGGAGGTGGTCCCAAGGTCAGAGGAGGTCATTTGGTCAAAATGACCTGTTTTGACCCTAAAGGGGCCTTCTAGGTCAACTAGGTTGACTTGGTCAACCAGGTTGACCCAGGGGCTGGTTCTGGGTTCAACAGGTTTGGTTTGACATTTGAAACTTGCTGGAGATGGTTGCATTTGATTTGGAGCTCATTTGGTTCAAATGACCATTTATACCCTATAGGGGTATTTTGGTCATTTTGACCCCTGGTCAGCTAAGGGTCAAATTGAGTCCAACAAAATGCAGTTTAATGCTCAATGGGTCATAATCAAGGGTCTGGAGGTAATTGGAGACTTTGGAGAAAGCTCCAGGGTCAAAATCCACTGGGTGGTAGGTCCAGTGGCACAGACTGTAAATATTTGAAGGTTTTACAGCCTTTGGATTTCAATTCAGTTTCTGGGGTTAGAGATCTCAGAATGAGCTCAAATTTGAAGGGTTTCCTCTAGAGACATGTCACATAAGTGTGGAACTGACAGATCTTGAATCAGAGGTCATTTGATAGGGTTTTGAAATGTTCAAAGATTAACTGGAAAAGGCTTTCAGGACTTAGACCTTTAGCCTTGGATTTGAATCTGGAAATCTGGTTTTGAATTAGATTTTAAGCTTGAATGATAGGATTTGAATTATCTAAATCATTTATAATCATTTGTGTGATTTTAGATGATTAGATAGGATTAAAGTCATGTCAGAGGCTAGAGCAACTAAATCTGGGTTGTTTGAAGGTCAGGATTGGTCAGGGATTTGAATTGACTTGAATTCTAGATTGATTTGAGTTTTGGATAGATTAATTTAAAGCTTGGACTGGTCTGGAGTTTGAATGGATTTGAGATCTGGATAGATCTAAGATCTAGGAGAATCTTAAGATCTAAATTGATCTAGGGAAATCCTAGGGTCCAGAGTGAATCCTAGGGACTGAAATATAGGAAGATCCTAGAGTCTAGGAAATCTTAAGGTCTGAGATCTAGCAGGTTCTTAGGATCTAGAATAGAACCTAAAGTCTGGATTCTAGGAAGATCCTAGGGTCTGGAAGTCCTAAGGCCTGGGATCTAGAATAGTCTTAGGATCTAGAAGAATCCTAAGCTCTAGATAGATCTAGGAGAATCCTAGGATCTAAGAGGATCATATGATCTAGAGTCAAGTAGAATCCTAGGGTCTAGAATAGATCCTAGGGTCTGAAGTCTAGGAGAATCCTAGAATCTAGATTTGTCTTAAATTGTATTGATCTGGGGTCAGGATTGATTTAAATTTGGATTGATCTTAAAGTCTGGATTGATCTAAGATCAGATTGATCCTAGGGTTAAGATTGATCCTAAGGATTGGAAAGATCCTAAGGTCTGGATTGGTCCTACTGAGCTCATACAAAAATGAGGTCAACAAATGGACCCCCAATATGTGTAATAGAATGTAGTTCTATTGCACATATTGGTGTTGACCGAATAGAATGGTCAAGTCTGGAGTTTTGATCCTAAGGGAAAAATAAATTTATTCCTGGGGAATCAGAGTTTGAATAGATATTAGGGTAGTGCTAGGAAAAGCGTACTCTACCACTAATGGGTCTAATCCTAAGGGGAAGTAAGAATCTATCCCTAAAGGAGAAGGAAGTCTAGGTGATCCTATAGGAAGGAAGAACTCCTAACTATAAAGGATTAAATCTGGATTTGATTCTAAGAGAAAGGAAATCCTAACCTTAGAAAATTAAATTTGAAATGATACTAGGGTAGTGCTAGAGACAGCGTACTCTACCACTAGTAGATCTAGTCCTAGGAGAAGGAAGAAAACCTATCCCTAAGGAAAAGAAGGCTTGGATGATCGTATAGAAAGGAAGAACTCCTAACTATAGAGGATCAAGTATGAATTTGATTCTAAGAGAAAGGAAAATCCTAACCTTAGAAAACTAGATTTGAAAGGATACTAGGGTAGTGCTGGAAACAGCATACTCTACCACTAGTGGATCTAATCCTAAGGAAGGGAAAGAATCCTATCCTTACAAGAAAAGAAAAATCTGGATGATCATATAGAAGGGAAGAATTCCTAACTACAGAGGATCAAGTATGAATTTGATTCTAAGAGAAAGGAAAATCCTAACCTTAGAAAACTAGATTTGAAAGGATACTAGGGTAGTGCTGAAAATAGCATACTCTACCACTAGTGGATCTAATCCTAAGGAAGGGAAAGAATCCTATCCTTACAAGAAAAGAAAAATCTGGATGATCATATAGAAGGGAAGAATTCCTAACTACAGAGGATCAAGTTTGAATTTTGATACTAGGGCAGTGCCACAAAGGGCGTACTCTACCACTAGTAGATCTAATCCTAAGGGAAGGGAGAAATACCTAGCCCTAAAGAAAAGAAAGCTTGATTGAGATTGATTCCAGGACGGTGCCATAGAGGACTTACTCCATCACTAGGAAGTCTAATCCCAAGGGAAGGAAGAAGAACCTACCCTAAGGAAGAGAGAATTGGATTTTGAAATTAAACCCAGGACGGTGCCATAGAGGACTTATTCCATCACTGGGGAGTCTAATCCTAAAGGAAGGAGAAAAGCCTAACCTTGAGGAGAAGAGAGTTTGATTTTGGAGTTAAAATTGAATCCAGGACGGGGCCACAAGGGACTTATTCCATCACTGGGGAATCAAATCCTAAGAGAAGGAGAATACTTACTCTAAGGAAATGAGAACTGGATGATTTTATAGGAAAATAGTATTGCTTCCCATAGGAGGTCAGACTTAAAGATTTGAATTTTGAAACTAGAATGGTGCCACAAAGGGCGTGCTCCACCACTAGAAGATCTAATCCTAAGGAAAGAAAGCACGATGACTCACATCTATCCTTAAGGAAGAGAAAGCTAGAGGACCCTGAGGGAAGAAAGTATTGCTTCCCGTAGAAGGTCGAATCTGGATTTTGAACCTAGGATGGTGCCACAGAGGGCGTGCTCCACCACTAGAAGATCTAATCCTAAGGAAAGAAAGCACGATGACTCACATCTAACCTTAAGGCAAAGAAAACTGGAAGAAGCTAGGATGGTGCCACGAAGGACGTACTCCATCACTAGCGGATCTAATCCTAAGGATAGAAGGCACGATGACTCACATCTAACCTTAAGGAAAATAAAACTGGATGATCCCGTGAGAAGGAAGCATTGCTTTACACAGAATCAAATCTGGAGTGATCGTATGTGAAAGAAACTTGCTTTACATAGAGGATCGAGTCAGGATGGTCGTATATAGAGGAAACTTACTCTATATAGAGGATCAGATCAGGAATGATCATATATGATGGAAACTTGCTTCACATAGAGGATCGAGTCTGGAATGATCATATACAGAGGGAACTTGCTCTGTATAGAAGATCGAGTCTGGATTGATCGTATATAGAGGAAACTTGCTCTATATAGAGGATCAGGTCTGGAATGATCATATGTGAAGGAAACTTACTTCACATAGAGGATCGAGTCTGGAATGATCATATACAGAGGAAACTTGCTCTGTATAGAGGATCGAGTCTGGATTGATCGTATATAGAGGAAACTTGCTCTATATAGAGGATCAGGTCTGGAATGATCATATGTGAAGGAAACTTACTTCACATAGAGGATCGAGTCTGGAATGATCATATACAGAGGAAACTTGCTCTGTATAGAGGATCGGGTCTGGACTGATCGTATATAGAGGAAACTTGCTCTATATAGAGGATCAAGTCTGGATTGATCGTATATAGAGGAAACTTGCTTCACATAGAGGATCGAGTCTGGAATGATCATATACAGAGAAAACTTGCTCTGTATAGAGGATCGGGTCTGGATTGATCGTATATAGAGGAAACTTGCTCTATATAGAGGATCAGGTCTGGAATGATCATATGTGAAGGAAACTTGCTTCACATAGGGGATCGGGTCTGGAGTGATCATGTATAGAGGAAACTTGCTCTATACAGAGGATCGAGTCAGGGTGATCGTATATAGAGGAAACTTGCTCTATACAGTGGATCAGATTTGAATGATCATATATGAAGGAAACTTGCTTCACATAGAGGATCGAGTCTGGAATGATCATATATAGAGGGAACTTGCTCTGTATAGAAGATCGAGTCTGGATTGATCGTATATAGAGGAAACTTGCTCTATATAGAGGATCAGGTCTGGAATGATCATATGTGAAGGAAACTTGCTTCACATAGGGGATCGGGTCTGGAGTGATCATGTATAGAGGAAACTTGCTCTATACAGAGGATCGAGTCAGGGTGATCGTATATAGAGGAAACTTGCTCTATACAGTGGATCGGATTTGAATTCTGGAATTTGAGATTTGAATTCTAGAATTTGAAATTTGAATGATTTTTGAACTTGAATTTAAAAATATTTGAATTTGAAACTTGATTTGATGAATTTGAATTTGAAGGGTTTTAAAACTGTGATGTGTTTTGAATTTGATTCGAATTGGTTTTGAGTTTGAAAATTTTGAATTTGAAATTTGATTTTAATTGATGTTGAATTTGATTTCAAATTTTGAATTTTGATTGTGTTTGGTTCGATTTTGATTTGTTTGAATTTGATTTTGAATTTGAAGTGTTTTGACTTTAATTTTGAGTTTGACACTCATCTGGCATGGTACTTCCTGAAGAGCCTCCCCAACGTTTGAAAATATTGGGTGGCATTCTTCAGGGTTGATCAGTCAAAGGAAAATTTCCTCAAAGATCATCATTAAAAATGAACGATCCAGTCTATATTGACTCAAGCTTTCCATTGAGTTTACAACGGATTAAAAGCGGTCTACAAAAGACTACGACCAAGTCTCCTACTTGGGGAGTTCTAAAGTGACACATCTTATTAGTATCTTGAATCAAATGTGACTTATGAACTTTCAAACTTTGCTGAGCTTAATTTGATTTTTATTTGAGGCCCTCGAGCTCCTTGAATTGGAGTCGGGCACTTTGCTCAACTATAGTTTGATTTTGAACAGCAAGTCTCAGCTCATGAAACTACACTTCTAAATCAGAATGATCTAGGACCCAGCACAGGGTGTGGTTTGATTGTGAACGACAATCTCCAGCACTATAAAATACCCCTCTAGTGGGATCAATTGTGGACCCAGTATAGAGTGTAATTTTATAAAGAAGGCCTTAAGGAAGGATGCCTATGTGGAAGGGCTTACACATACTTCTTAAGGACCAGATTTTGAATTTTAATCAAGAGTAGAAGATTCATTCTTCTTATTAGAAAACTTCCTCTAGCTATTTGGACCCTGTCGGAACGACAAACGGGAACAAATTTAGAAGTGCAGTGAAAAGTTTGAATGACCCCAACTAACCTGAAAAGATTTGAGGATTTAGGTTTTGTTGACCCAGACCAAGTTTCGTAAGAACTAAACTGGGGTCTCCCTTAAATATTTTGAATTAAAATCAATTTTAAAGTGATTTAAGTTGAATATAAAAATTTGATCTTTTCAATTCTCTAGCACGAGAGATTTTGTATCTTGATAGATTACCGATGCACGGAAGAAAATCTGGACTCAAGATTCTTAAAATCAAGCAATTTTAAATTGACTGAGTATCTTGAGATTCAAGAATTTAGAAGAAGGGAGCCTCTTTCTTTCTTCTTTTTCTGGTGGCGCACACTGCGCATCTTTTTATTTATAGTGCATTTTGCACTGTTTCTTAACTGGTGGCGCCCATTGCGCATCTTTTTGATTTTTAGTACACTTTGTGTATTTCTTGATTGTTGGCGCATTTTGCACATCTTTTGAATTCAATTGAATTTAAGAAGAGGCTACACCTTCTCTATTTCAATACCGGGATTACATCTCGAGTATAAGAGAAGAAAACTCATTCTCTTATGCAAGGACGAATAATCCTCAGGGTAGGACCCGGTCTTTTAAAATGAATATTGGCTTGACTTTTGAAAATCATTGAATAGATTTTAAACACGCAAGAGATATCTATCTAAGATAGAAAATTGTGAGAAAATTGAGAAGATTTTCATTTCAAAGATCAACTTAAATTTGATATTGATTTAACTCAACAGTTGAATCAATCCCACAAAAGAGGTGGGAGGGAGGTGTATTCAAACATTTGGAGTCAACTACAACTTTCTCCTGCTTAAGACTTCAAATAGAGGTCAATTCTCATTAAAAAGATGATTCAATTATCTTGAAAGTTTGAAATCAGTACACTTGAGAAATTGAAAGCTTTTCCTTAAAAAGAAATTGCAAATCTAGGTGGCAAGACCCCAGTAGTACGGAATTAAATTCCTACAATCTCCTTGGAGGGAGAGACTACTAATGGGTCTGCACTATCCTTAGAAGTCATTGCATCACTTTAATCAAAAAAGATTTATCTCGATAGGACCCCGTTGAAAGTTAAATTTTAACGGTATCACTATCTGACAAAATCTTAGATTATTTCCCCTCTCTTATCACTAGTGGTCTAGTAATTAGGAGAGTGGCACCCCGAGTGATTTCTACACCTCCTCCTCTCTAGTTGATGTAGTGGGACACGTATAGAAACGTGACCTAACATCATCTAGTAGAGTGGACGGGTCATAACCTTCGACTGGGGGCCTAGGGCCTGGTGCTGGAGTTTGTTTAGTTCTGGCTTGATTGATTCTTGCCATGTAGTAGTCAAGAAGATGTATTGAAGATTGTGCTCTCGTCTCTACAACCTCCCTCCTTTGAGCAACAGGAGAAGGGTGGAAATGATTTCCACCAGGGAAGGGGTTCGTAGAAGGAGCAACGAACTTTTGATTAGCCTCAGACTTGACATGCTTTAAGGCTTTCGCCTCAGCAGTCTTCCTGGCCTTAACAACCTTCTTTCTGACTCTACGAAGGTAGTTCTTCATTTTGTTCTTGCTGACCTTGCTGACGACAGGGGTACTAGAACTTGACCCGATCTCAGGCTGAGATGGTAGCTCTTCTATCGTTATTGAGTTCTGGTTGTTATCCTCCTCAGTAAAAGATACAGTGGGTAAAGGAGTGACAACAGCCTCCATCTCGGAGATGGGGGAGTCAACTCCTGACCCTAAAGTAATCTCAACCAAAGGGACATTCCTTCGTATTCCAGCAGACAGATCGATCATTTCTTCTCCATCGACTGATAACTTGAAGTCTTGGAATTGCATTTCAAACTGGATAAAATTACCAGAAGTGATTCCTTCAACTATCAAATTTCTATCTAGAGAGAAAATGAGTTTCCCAGCCATTTGAGTGCTTAATCCTGAAATTAATGAACAATGATTTGAATTAGTTAATCTTGAATTTGAATTTGAATTTTAAATTTGATTAATGTTATTCAAAATTTGATAATTCAATCATGTTAAACTTAAATTCAAAACGGTGGTTCGTAGAATTGACAAGGACTTAAGGGTTGAACCCGACTCTTTCGCTACACCAATTAACTTGGGGCAAAATGTCAAAGTTTAAACTCGAATTTGAATTCAAAATTGAAATTAAAATTTGAAGTGACAATCAAATTCGAACTTAAAGTTGAGATTGTATTTTGAATTAAAGTTGGATTTGGAATTTGAATTTAAGATTGAAGTCGAATGGACCCTTCTTCAAATTCTGTGACTCAACAAATCGAATTTCATTCAATCATGTAGGTACACAAAATTGATATGAAAGATTCAAGGATCGAGCTTGACTCTTTTCATTTCACCAATTGACTTGGGTCGAAATGTCAAAGTCCCGATCAAAATTGAATCGACTTTAAGTTGAAAATAGAATTCAAATTTCAGGTTGAAATTATGTTTGTTCTCAAATTTTGAATTTGAACTTGAAACTCAAGTCAAATGGATCTTTCTTCAAATTTTATGACTCAACAGATTGAGTTTCACTCAATCATGTAGGTGCATAAAATTGATATGAAAGATCTGGGGATCGGGCTTGACTCTTTTCGTTTCTCCAATTGACTTGGGTCGAAATGTCAAAGTCCCAAATTTGACCTTGAAATCAAATCTGAAGTCTGAATTTAAGTTTGGAATCAAATTTGAGTTCAATTTTGAAATTGAATTTGAACTTAAGATTGAATTTGGTTTTGAGGTTGAATTAAAATTTAAATCTTGGATTCAAACTCAAGCTTGAAGTAAAATTTAAATTAAAATTGAATTTGAATTTGAATCTGGATTTAAACTCAAGGTTGAAATTGAATGGATCCTCTTCAAAATTTGGAACTCAACATATTGAATTTTGTTCAAATATGTAGGTGTGCCAAATTAGCCTGAAGATCCTAAGGCTTGACTCTTTGCACCCCATCAAGCAATTTAGGGGGTGAAATGTCAAAGCCCAGAATTGACTGAAGAATTTTGAATTTGAATTGCATGTGTTCAACTACAATAGAATATTGTAGAAGGCACATAGCAACGACGATTGAAGTTGATTTAAAAGATTTTCCTTGACTTTTTAAAACTCAAAAATGTTGAGTTTTATTTTCAACATAATGGTTAACAAAATTCAAGGGAAAATCTAGACACCTGGTTTGACTCTTTCACCATACTGACTAGCTTGGGGTGAAATGTCAAAATCCAGGTTTAATTAAAGAAATTTTGAATCTGGATTTTAAGACTGAGGGATTTTTTAATTGTGAAACTTAGCATGCAGGGATTTATTCGCATGCGAGTTTGCAACATATGCAAAAAGATTTTGACAAGCTTGGCTTGACTCTTTTGCTCTACCAATAGACTTGGAGGCAAAATGTCAAAGCCCGGCTTGGGGGATGGTTTCTTACACTCGTCTCTCTTTTCACATGTCTTAATTGAGTTGGCCACACTCATCCAAGGAAGAAATGGGTAGAGGGACCAACGGAAGAAAAGTAGTCAAAACTACCGATGCAACAAAATTCGTACCGCTATTAAAGATAGAGAGAGAGATTTTCCCCAGCGGAGTCGCCATTTTTTTGTTTGATTGAAAAAATATAGTTTTGAAAAGTGTTTTAATTTTCTTTGGGAAATGTTCAATTTCTGGAATTTTGATTTTATAATCGAACACTTATTATGAATGATGTATCACCTCAAAAAGGTGAACATATCGTTCCCTAATAGGTTCCGATTACAAATCTTGATTTACCCTGATTATCGTAGTCAAACTCAAGGAGAAACAACATATGATTCCTAAGAATCAAAATGATGTTAAATCCAATGTTTAACTATAATAATCTAGTAAAAAGATCATTAATCTCATAATTAAGATCACGATAATAGTACGATATATCTTTCCAAGGAAAGAGGATATCGTCTATTATCGATCATTTGAAAATGACGATAATGATCGTTGTCTTTTGAATTTCCCAAAGATAATTAATTAAAAGTTTTGAAAAAGCTTGATTTTGAAAATCTGGTCTGGGTTTCTAAATCTCCTACGAGCGCAAGCCCTCGTAGTTAATTACATCGTAGGAAACCAGAAAATTTCCTACGAATACTCTCGATTAAAATAGCGATACGAATTTTATTTAAGAATTCAAAGATTGATATCAAAGAAGGTAGGGACTGGAATTTCAACAGGGACTGGATCAAATTTGAACAGTTATTTTTGGAGTCAAAGGAAGAAGGGTAGGAGGTGTTTTGAGATTCTGAATTACTTCAGAAACACCTCAACTATCCTAATTGTTGGGCTTGAATTAGATGGAAAATAGATTTGATATTTAAGTGATTGATTTTATTAGAAAATGGGAATTAGATTCCCGGAAGATTGAGATCTTAGAATTGAATATCTGCCTCAGATCCTAAGTCTAAAATCGGGTACTAAGAATTAGTGACCCAAATCTAGCTAATGCAATGCAATCTGGACTTATCCCGGCCTGGATTAGGGAGCCAGCTAAACCACCTAAACGTTTTTAAAACCATGAGTCAAAGTCTTTAAATGTAGGGTGGTTAAGGACATTGATTAAGATTGGTTTAAAGAATTGGGGTCGACATCTAGAGCAGATCCTAATTGACCCCTTAACATATGTTGGGTTAAATGCTTAAGCTAGAAATGCAATTAAGATTTAGACTCAAATTTAATTTGTTACTAATGCGATGCATGCTAGTTGACTCGATGAAATGCTTAAATCAAAATATAGCAGTTTTAAAATCAGGCTTAAAAATAGATTTTATCCTAGAGATTGCACAACATCCCCTTGGACAGAACTGCACCCTAATAGGTCAGGTGGTCTGCCAAAACCCGCAGGCGGGGAGGTGCCTAACACGGATGAGAAAAGTCAATATGTATGCATGAAAAACTCCCGGCGAGTCCGGGCTTACTTCTTAAGAGCGTTAGAGTTTCTATCTGAGCTTAAAAATTTTTAAGTTTTGTTTAAGTAGAAGAAGTTAATGACCGTACCCTCACGAGCCTCCGATCGGGTTCCAGGCTAAATCAAAATCGACATGCAATAGCGCCAAATAAACTACTAAAAACATGTGGGTCCTTAATCACAATCAACACATCAATCAAATCAATTAAATAATTAAATCAATTAAATAAATATTCAAAATGAAAGTCCATGTGGCAAGTGCCACTTAATTATACAACCCAGGGTCTGCAGTAAAGTAAAGTGGCCGGGTACCACTGACTACAACCCGGATTCTACTCCTAAGACTCAAGTGACTTTGAGATTTGAGATTCTTCTCGTTCTTCACTTCTTCGTCTTCTTGGAATTCCTTGGATCATCGGGTCTGGATATCCAAATGAAAAGAAACTCCCCCTGGATAGGGGTGTTATCTTTTCTCTTTGGATACTTGAACTTCATCCTAATTTGGATCTCCAAATGGATAGGAACTCTCCCCTAAGGGATGTTCTTCCTCTTTGGATTCCAAATTGGATTTTAAATGTCTCAATCTCAAAGTACTTTAAATAATACAACTCAAAATCAAATCAAATTACATTAATGAAAATTAAAACTCTAGACTCAACAACCTGCAAGGTTATCCTAATAATAAGCAGTTTATATTTGACATCCCAAGCAGTTAATATATTTGAAATTTAAATGCTCAAACCAGCCACGCTTGGCCATGCTCTTTTTGATTTAAAGGGGGACTTAAGCATGCTTAGCATCTGTGCAATTTAATAATCATGATTTTTGCCCCCTTTAATTTATGCCCTGTATGAGCATGACCACCTGCATAAGATTGAATTAGTACAAATCGTTCCTAGCCTGAGGGTAGATCTAATCGTACAATCAATCACATCACAGAGTGCATTAAATAAATAAACAATCACATCAATTCTAATACTAGCAAACAGCATGCGGTAAAAGCTCGAAAATCCGGCACACAGCAGAAAAGTAAACACCGGCCTAGCCTAAGACTAGAGTTGGTTGTCCTAGCAAACCATCTAAAGTGTGTGAGGTAGGCTGTGTGGCTTTGATGTGTCCTAAATAGGATGATTTGATTGAAGTTGTTTAAAGTTCTAGTTGGTTGAAGGCTTAAGGGAAGATTTAATTTGAATTTAAATATTAATGACTCGAAATTGATTTTAAATTTGATTTTAATTGTTTGTTGGATATCACCTTTGTTTCACACCGAGGCCGTGAAGTTTATTTCACCTTCCTTGGGGCTAATTTAATAGCCTCGTAGGCCTGGGTTACCTAGTGGTACCCGATATAATTAAGTGATTTGAGTTTGATTAAGGTTTGAAGGTTGATTAATTTTAATTAAATTGGTTGGTTGCTGGTTTTAATGTTGATTTAAAATTTTCTGGAGTTTTTAATGATTTATTGAATTTTGGAATTTTTTTTGATTATTTTAATGATTTAATTCAAGGGGCAAAAATTGACTTTTTGATTTAAAGGGTTTTCTGGAAAGTTAATATTTTATTAAAATACTAGACTTTAATATGATCAGTTAGACAGTAAGTACACTGAAATTGGATTTTTCTAGATTTTATTATGAAGGTTTGAAGTTTTGACTTGATTTTGAACTAAGTTTGACCAAAAGTTGACTTTTTCAAATTTGATTGATTTCTGGAAACTTAACATTTTTGATAAATATTAGAGCTTAAGATGAATTGTATGCCTTTGAGTTTGCTCAATTTGGAGTTCATTTGAATTAGTTATGAATTTTTGAAGTTTTGAGTGTTTAATGAATTATTTAAATTGTTTAATTAAAGCCATTTTTATGATTTGAATCCAAATGATCTCCAAACTTCTTGAAATCAACTCCAAAGGTCAGGAATGACCTAAGGAGTGATTTCCAAGTGTTTGGAAATTTTCTAGAATTTTTAATTATTTTTAATTAATTAATTTAATTAAATTTCAGATTTTAATTAAACTTAAATTAAACTTAATTTTGATGTCCAGTCAAGGGGCTTTTATTTTTCATTGATTAAGGATTCCATTCTGGTCAGTTTGAGATATTATTTGTAATTTTTGGATTTAAATTTGATTTATTAGAATTTTTGAAGTTTTAAAGGCTTAATTAAGGTTTAATTTTGATTAAATTGATTAAGGGGCTTAATGATTTCAAAATCCAGTGAGAAATTTTCCTAGGGCTGAGGGTGTCACTATGTTCAAATGGTTTGAGTTTCAAGTCAATTGGAGTTGAATCCTAAATTTTGGAAATATTCTAAGTTTTCTAGTTATGATCCTTAATTATTGTCCTTAATGATGTCCCTAGGTTAGTGGGTTTTAATCAAGGTTCATCTAACCCTTGGACACTAACTACAATCACATCAATCATAGCAATCATGATAATGAAATGATATCCTAATATTCTATGGAATGAAATATAGTAGATTATCAAATTCATAAGTTATGGATTAACTTATAATTTTGATAATCAACTATAAGGGAAACATATGCCCAACTGGATTTGTATCATTGAGAGATGTAAGAAACATTTCCAAATGATCTTCCTCCCAATTAAAAAAATCATGATCACTTTTATTTTGAAAAGAATAAATAAAAATTCATATATAATCAAAACTAATTGCTTTCAAAGTGATCATGCACATGTCTCAAATATATTTTTGAATGAAAGAAACCCTTTCACTGATTCCATAGAGTCCTAGCATGCATGAATTGGAATTTTATTAAAATAATTATGAACTTTCAAAAATAAAGGTCAAATCATGACCAATCTTTTTGTAAATTCATAATATAGATGAGATTGCATCAATAGAACTTAGGAAAATTATGGAAGATCAACATTAGACTCTAAAACATCTCTGCCAAATTTCAAGTTAAAAAAATTTGTATATTTTTATTTAAAATTCAAATAAGGTTTTCTGAATAATCAAAACAATTAATAAAATATTACTCAAAATAATTTTATTTTATTTTTAAAATAAACTAGATAAAAATACGAATAAAACAAGCCCAAGAACTCCAAAAATGATTGGGAAATGAAATTCCCACAAAATTTTGAAGTTCTGGACTATTTTTAAATTAAATTTAAGGGTTTTAAAACTATTCAAACGGCGGCGTTGACTCGATCTGGGCTCTCCACGCGGCGCGGTCGGATGAGGCCACGTGTATGGCGGCGGTCAAGCGGGCCCCGCTACTTATCCAGCGCGGCTGGACTCTGAACCATCCGATCTATCAAGGCGCCGATCCGACGGCCGATATCCAATCCGCGGGAATGATTTCCGCACAGAATGATCCAACGGTAGATCATTATCATACGGTTTGAATTTACGGTTTAGATTTGTTCGGACCAGGAATTGATCAACCCGCGGTCATGATGGATCAAACCGGACCGCGGATTTGGCTCAATTGCAGCCGTTGATCTAAAAAGAATAGATCCAACGGCTGCTGGATCATCTTCCTTCTCCCGTCAAACCAAAAACCCTAAACTCAATTTTTGGCTTCGTTCTCGCAATATACTGAACCAAATTAATTTAAAATTTAAACAGAGGTGTAGTAAAGTCTAAGGATTAATGTGGAAGTATTCATAAGCCTTTTGATACAATCTTCATGAATTTATTTAAGAACTTAGGTAAATACCTAGGGTTAGAGTTTTACCTCACTACAATGGACGGATTTGAAGGATTTTGATCTTGTTGAGCTTGTGGATTGTCCACGATTAGTTCTCCAGAAGACCCCGAGCCTGGAGGAAGCTTCTATAAGAAGTTGAGGTAGCTTGGACGGAGCTAGCCTCGGTTTGATTTCGAACTCATCGCCGGCGGCCGCCAAACGCCAGGAAATGATCAGGAAATAAAGTGGAAGCTCTGAGAATCAAAAACGAACTCTCAGGGAGGCTGGGGCTGGACTAGAATGGGAGATAGCTTGTTCTGAATCGTTTTTGTGCCTATTGCTCCTAATCCGCTTCTGGAGCCAAAGGCAACGGCTGGGATCATTCCAGGACAATGCTTGGATGGAGGACACATGTCCCTGGCCGTTAGGAGGCAGAGAGGCGTGCTATCCAGGTGAAACCGACCTTGGGTCACTCTCACATGGAGGGGACCACTAGGGACGGTTAGGTCGGGTTGGAAGCATGCCAGGAGCTGGGTTGGGTCTGGCTAGCTCCAGGGAAGCATCTGGAGGTGATACTAAAGGCTGGACAGGCTTGGTTTGAGCTCGGTGAGTTTGGGTTGATCGGGTTGACCATTTAGAGCCCATTTGAGCTCTCATTAACTATATGACCAGTCAATAAGTCAAAGGTTGATCAACTGGGGTCCAGGTAGGTTCTAATGACTGATGGGATAGTTTAGGAGCAAAGCCCATCAATGGTGTGGGAGCTTGAATAGAGGTCAACCACCTAAAGCCATTTCTCATGCTAGAGTTGACTGTTTGACCAGTCAACTTGACTTGTTGACTGGTGAGGTGCATGACAGGATGCCTAGGGAGCTTCTTGGATGGGTTCAAGGGTTTGATGTTTGAGAGTTAAAACAAGATCTCATAAATGAGGGTTTGAGCAAAATTTTGTTAAGTTGACCAAGTCAACTTGATTTGGGTTTGACCCAAGACATGTCCAAGTACATTTGAAAACATATATTGGGATAAAATTGAGAACTTAAGGATACAATTTTGGAGGTATGTTTGATTTAATCCATATGGGTCAAATCAAGTTAACATTAGGTCATAGTTGACCAAGTCAACTATTGACCAGGTCAAAGGTCTAGTTGGGTCAAATGGGCCTATGGGGCTCTTAAAGGGCTTAATAGGTCAACTGGGTTGACTTGGTCAACCAGGTTGACCCAGGGCCGGGGGTTGGGTCCCACCAGTTTCAGAATGACATTCTGAGTCTACTGGTGGTGGTCTCAAGGTCTGGAGAGGTCATTTGGTCAAAATGACCTATTTGGGCCCTTAATGGGCCTTTTAGGTCAACCCTGGTTGACTTGGTCAACCAGGTGGGTCCAGGGTCTGGAAATGGGTTCAACAGATTTGAAATGACATTTGGGGACCAATGGAGGTGGTCCCAAGGTCAGAGGAGGTCATTTGGTCAAAATGACCTGTTTTGACCCTAAAGGGGCCTTCTAGGTCAACTAGGTTGACTTGGTCAACCAGGTTGACCAGGGGCTGGTTCTGGGTTCAACAGGTTTTGGTTTGACATTTGAAACTTGCTGGAGATGGTTGCATTTGATTTGGAGCTCATTTGGTTCAATGACCATTTATACCCTATAGGGGTATTTTGGTCATTTTGACCCCTGGTCAGCTAAGGGTCAAATTGAGTCCAACAAAATGCAGTTTAATGCTCAATGGGTCATAATCAAGGGTCTGGAGGTAATTGGAGACTTTGGAGAAAGCTCCAGGGTCAAAATCCACTGGGTGGTAGGTCCAGTGGCACAGACTGTAAATATTTGAAGGTTTTACAGCCTTTGGATTTCAATTCAGTTTCTGGGGTTAGAGATCTCAGAATGAGCTCAAATTTGAAGGGTTTCCTCTAGAGACATGTCACATCAGTGTGGAACTGACAGATCTTGAATCAGAGGTCATTTGATAGGGTTTTGAAATGTTCAAAGATTAACTGGAAAAGGCTTTCAGGACTTAGACCTTTAGCCTTGGATTTGAATCTGGAAATCTGGTTTTGAATTGGATTTTAAGCTTGAATGATAGGATTTGAATTATCTAAATCATTTATAATCATTTGTGTGATTTTAGATGATTAGATAGGATTAAAGTCATGTCAGAGGCTAGAGCAACTAAATCTGGGTTGTTTGAAGGTCAGGATTGGTCAGGGATTTGAATTGACTTGAATTCTAGATTGATTTGAGTTTTGGATAGATTAATTTAAAGCTTGGACTGGTCTGGAGTTTGAATGGATTTGAGATCTGGATAGATCTAAGATCTAGGAGAATCTTAAGATCTAAATTGATCTAGGGAAATCCTAGGGTCCAGAGTGAATCCTAGGGACTGAAATCTAGGAAGATCCTAGAGTCTAGGAAATCTTAAGGTCTGAGATCTAGCAGGTTCTTAGGATCTAGAATAGAACCTAAAGTCTGGATTCTAGGAAGATCCTAGGGTCTGGAAGTCCTAAGGCCTGGGATCTAGAATAGTCTTAGGATCTAGAAGAATCCTAAGCTCTAGATAGATCTAGGAGAATCCTAGGATCTAAGAGGATCATATGATCTAGAGTCAAGTAGAATCCTAGGGTCTAGAATAGATCCTAGGGTCTGAAGTCTAGGAGAATCCTAGAATCTAGATTTGTCTTAAATTGTATTGATCTGGGGTCAGGATTGATTTAAATTTGGATTGATCTTAAAGTCTGGATTGATCTAAGATCAGATTGATCCTAGGGTTAAGATTGATCCTAAGGATTGGAAAGATCCTAAGGTCTGGATTGGTCCTACTGAGCTCATACAAAAATGAGGTCAACAAATGGACCCCCAATATGTGTAATAGAATGTAGTTCTATTGCACATATTGGTGTGTTGACCGAAGATGGGTGCGAATAGAATGGTCAAGTCTGGAGTTTTGATCCTAAGGGAAAAATAAATTTATTCCTGGGGAATCAGAGTTTGAATAGATATTAGGGTAGTGCTAGGAAAAGCGTACTCTACCACTAATGGGTCTAATCCTAAGGGAAGTAAGAATCTATCCCTAAAGGAGAAGGAAGTCTAGGTGATCCTATAGGAAGGAAGAACTCCTAACTATAAAGGATTAAATCTGGATTTGATTCTAAGAGAAAGGAAATCCTAACCTTAGAAAATTAAATTTGAAATGATACTAGGGTAGTGCTAGAGACAGCGTACTCTACCACTAGTAGATCTAGTCCTAGGAGAAGGAAGAAAACCTATCCCTAAGGAAAAGAAGGCTTGGATGATCGTATAGAAAGGAAGAACTCCTAACTATAGAGGATCAAGTATGAATTTGATTCTAAGAGAAAGGAAAATCCTAACCTTAGAAAACTAGATTTGAAAGGATACTAGGGTAGTGCTGGAAACAGCATACTCTACCACTAGTGGATCTAATCCTAAGGAAGGGAAAGAATCCTATCCTTACAAGAAAAGAAAAATCTGGATGATCATATAGAAGGGAAGAATTCCTAACTACAGAGGATCAAGTATGAATTTGATTCTAAGAGAAAGGAAAATCCTAACCTTAGAAAACTAGATTTGAAAGGATACTAGGGTAGTGCTGAAAATAGCATACTCTACCACTAGTGGATCTAATCCTAAGGAAGGGAAAGAATCCTATCCTTACAAGAAAAGAAAAATCTGGATGATCATATAGAAGGGAAGAATTCCTAACTACAGAGGATCAAGTTTGAATTTTGATACTAGGGCAGTGCCACAAAGGGCGTACTCTACCACTAGTAGATCTAATCCTAAGG
The DNA here is from genome assembly GCA_019925795.1 of Dendrobium chrysotoxum. Taxonomy (NCBI): domain Eukaryota; kingdom Viridiplantae; phylum Streptophyta; class Magnoliopsida; order Asparagales; family Orchidaceae; genus Dendrobium; species Dendrobium chrysotoxum. Next base: position 11,287,866 of record CM034304.1, on the reverse strand, counting down.
GAAGGGAGAAATACCTAGCCCTAAAGAAAAGAAAGCTTGATTGAGATTGATTCCAGGACGGTGCCATAGAGGACTTACTCCATCACTAGGAAGTCTAATCCCAAGGGAAGGAAGAAGAACCTACCCTAAGGAAGAGAGAATTGGATTTTGAAATTAAACCCAGGACGGTGCCATAGAGGACTTATTCCATCACTGGGGAGTCTAATCCTAAAGGAAGGAGAAAAGCCTAACCTTGAGGAGAAGAGAGTTTGATTTTGGAGTTGAAATTGAATCCAGGACGGGGCCACAAGGGACTTATTCCATCACTGGGGAATCAAATCCTAAGAGAAGGAGAATACTTACTCTAAGGAAATGAGAACTGGATGATCTTATAGGAAAATAGTATTGCTTCCCATAGGAGGTCAGACTTAAAGATTTGAATTTTGAAACTAGAATGGTGCCACAAAGGGCGTGCTCCACCACTAGAAGATCTAATCCTAAGGAAAGAAAGCACGATGACTCACATCTATCCTTAAGGAAGAGAAAGCTAGAGGACCCTGAGGGAAGAAAGTATTGCTTCCCGTAGAAGGTCGAATCTGGATTTTGAACCTAGGATGGTGCCACAGAGGGCGTGCTCCACCACTAGAAGATCTAATCCTAAGGAAAGAAAGCACGATGACTCACATCTAACCTTAAGGCAAAGAAAACTGGAAGAAGCTAGGATGGTGCCACGAAGGACGTACTCCATCACTAGCGGATCTAATCCTAAGGATAGAAGGCACGATGACTCACATCTAACCTTAAGGAAAATAAAACTGGATGATCCCGTGAGAAGGAAGCATTGCTTTACACAGAATCAAATCTGGAGTGATCGTATGTGAAAGAAACTTGCTTTACATAGAGGATCGAGTCAGGATGGTCGTATATAGAGGAAACTTACTCTATATAGAGGATCAGATCAGGAATGATCATATATGATGGAAACTTGCTTCACATAGAGGATCGAGTCTAGAATGATCATATACAGAGGGAACTTGCTCTGTATAGAAGATCGAGTCTGGATTGATCGTATATAGAGGAAACTTGCTCTATATAGAGGATCAGGTCTGGAATGATCATATGTGAAGGAAACTTACTTCACATAGAGGATCGAGTCTGGAATGATCATATACAGAGGAAACTTGCTCTGTATAGAGGATCGAGTCTGGATTGATCGTATATAGAGGAAACTTGCTCTATATAGAGGATCAGGTCTGGAATGATCATATGTGAAGGAAACTTACTTCACATAGAGGATCGAGTCTGGAATGATCATATACAGAGGAAACTTGCTCTGTATAGAGGATCGGGTCTGGACTGATCGTATATAGAGGAAACTTGCTCTATATAGAGGATCAAGTCTGGATTGATCGTATATAGAGGAAACTTGCTTCACATAGAGGATCGAGTCTGGAATGATCATATACAGAGGAAACTTGCTCTGTATAGAGGATCGGGTCTGGATTGATCGTATATAGAGGAAACTTGCTCTATATAGAGGATCAGGTCTGGAATGATCATATGTGAAGGAAACTTGCTTCACATAGGGGATCGGGTCTGGAGTGATCATGTATAGAGGAAACTTGCTCTATACAGAGGATCGAGTCAGGGTGATCGTATATAGAGGAAACTTGCTCTATACAGTGGATCGGATTTGAATGATCATATATGAAGGAAACTTGCTTCACATAGAGGATCGAGTCTGGAATGATCATATATAGAGGGAACTTGCTCTGTATAGAAGATCGAGTCTGGATTGATCGTATATAGAGGAAACTTGCTCTATATAGAGGATCAGGTCTGGAATGATCATATGTGAAGGAAACTTGCTTCACATAGGGGATCGGGTCTGGAGTGATCATGTATAGAGGAAACTTGCTCTATACAGAGGATCGAGTCAGGGTGATCGTATATAGAGGAAACTTGCTCTATACAGTGGATCGGATTTGAATTCTGGAATTTGAGATTTGAATTCTAGAATTTGAAATTTGAATGATTTTTGAACTTGAATTTAAAAATATTTGAATTTGAAACTTGATTTGATGAATTTGAATTTGAAGGGTTTTAAAACTGTGATGTGTTTTGAATTTGATTCGAATTGGTTTTGAGTTTGAAAATTTTGAATTTGAAATTTGATTTTAATTGATGTTGAATTTGATTTCAAATTTTGAATTTTGATTGTGTTTGGTTCGATTTTGATTTGTTTGAATTTGATTTTGAATTTGAAGTGTTTTGACTTTAATTTTGAGTTTGACACTCATCTGGCATGGTACTTCCTGAAGAGCCTCCCCAACGTTTGAAAATATTGGGTGGCATTCTTCAGGGTTGATCAGTCAAAGGAAAATTTCCTCAAAGATCATCATTAAAAATGAACGATCCAGTCTATATTGACTCAAGCTTTCCATTGAGTTTACAACGGATTAAAAGCGGTCTACAAAAGACTACGACCAAGTCTCCTACTTGGGGAGTTCTAAAGTGACACATCTTATTAGTATCTTGAATCAAATGTGACTTATGAACTTTCAAACTTTGCTGAGCTTAATTTGATTTTTATTTGAGGCCCTCGAGCTCCTTGAATTGGAGTCGGGCACTTTGCTCAACTATAGTTTGATTTTGAACAGCAAGTCTCAGCTCATGAAACTACACTTCTAAATCAGAATGATCTAGGACCCAGCACAGGGTGTGGTTTGATTGTGAACGACAATCTCCAGCACTATAAAATACCCCTCTAGTGGGATCAATTGTGGACCCAGTATAGAGTGTAATTTTATAAAGAAGGCCTTAAGGAAGGATGCCTATGTGGAAGGGCTTACACATACTTCTTAAGGACCAGATTTTGAATTTTAATCAAGAGTAGAAGATTCATTCTTCTTATTAGAAAACTTCCTCTAGCTATTTGGACCCTGTCGGAACGACAAACGGGAACAAATTTAGAAGTGCAGTGAAAAGTTTGAATGACCCCAACTAACCTGAAAAGATTTGAGGATTTAGGTTTTGTTGACCCAGACCAAGTTTCGTAAGAACTAAACTGGGGTCTCCCTTAAATATTTTGAATTAAAATCAATTTTAAAGTGATTTAAGTTGAATATAAAAATTTGATCTTTTCAATTCTCTAGCACGAGAGATTTTGTATCTTGATAGATTACCGATGCACGGAAGAAAATCTGGATTCAAGATTCTTAAAATCAAGCAATTTTAAATTGACTGAGTATCTTGAGATTCAAGAATTTAGAAGAAGGGAGCCTCTTTCTTTCTTCTTTTTCTGGTGGCGCACACTGCGCATCTTTTTATTTATAGTGCATTTTGCACTGTTTCTTAACTGGTGGCGCCCATTGCGCATCTTTTGATTTTTTAGTACACTTTGTGTATTTCTTGATTGTTGGCGCATTTTGCACATCTTTTGAATTCAATTGAATTTAAGAAGAGGCTACACCTTCTCTATTTCAATACCGGGATTACATCTCGAGTATAAGAGAAGAAAACTCATTCTCTTATGCAAGGACGAATAATCCTCAGGGTAGGACCCGGTCTTTTAAAATGAATATTGGCTTGACTTTTGAAAATCATTGAACAGATTTTAAACACGCAAGAGATATCTATCTAAGATAGAAAATTGTGAGAAAATTGAGAAGATTTTCATTTCAAAGATCAACTTAAATTTGATATTGATTTAACTCAACAGTTGAATCAATCCCACAAAAGAGGTGGGAGGGAGGTGTATTCAAACATTTGGAGTCAACTACAACTTTCTCCTGCTTAAGACTTCAAATAGAGGTCAATTCTCATTAAAAAGATGATTCAATTATCTTGAAAGTTTGAAATCAGTACACTTGAGAAATTGAAAGCTTTTCCTTAAAAAGAAATTGCAAATCTAGGTGGCAAGACCCCAGTAGTACGGAATTAAATTCCTACAATCTCCTTGGAGGGAGAGACTACTAATGGGTCTGCACTATCCTTAGAAGTCATTGCATCACTTTAATCAAAAAATTTATCTCGATAGGACCCCGTTGAAAGTTAAATTTTAACGGTATCACTATCTGACAAAATCTTAGATTATTTCCCCTCTCTTATCACTAGTGGTCTAGTAATTAGGAGAGTGGCACCCCGAGTGATTTCTACACCTCCTCCTCTCTAGTTGATGTAGTGGGACACGTATAGAAACGTGACCTAACATCATCTAGTAGAGTGGACGGGTCATAACCTTCGACTGGGGGCCTAGGGCCTGGTGCTGGAGTTTGTTTAGTTCTGGCTTGATTGATTCTTGCCATGTAGTAGTCAAGAAGATGTATTGAAGATTGTGCTCTCGTCTCTACAACCTCCCTCCTTTGAGCAACAGGAGAAGGGTGGAAATGATTTCCACCAGGGAAGGGGTTCGTAGAAGGAGCAACGAACTTTTGATTAGCCTCAGACTTGACATGCTTTAAGGCTTTCGCCTCAGCAGTCTTCCTGGCCTTAACAACCTTCTTTCTGACTCTACGAAGGTAGTTCTTCATTTTGTTCTTGCTGACCTTGCTGACGACAGGGGTACTAGAACTTGACCCGATCTCAGGCTGAGATGGTAGCTCTTCTATCGTTATTGAGTTCTGGTTGTTATCCTCCTCAGTAAAAGATACAGTGGGTAAAGGAGTGACAACAGCCTCCATCTCGGAGATGGGGAGTCAACTCCTGACCCTAAAGTAATCTCAACCAAAGGGACATTCCTTCGTATTCCAGCAGACAGATCGATCATTTCTTCTCCATCGACTGATAACTTGAAGTCTTGGAATTGCATTTCAAACTGGATAAAATTACCAGAAGTGATTCCTTCAACTATCAAATTTCTATCTAGAGAGAAAATGAGTTTCCCAGCCATTTGAGTGCTTAATCCTGAAATTAATGAACAATGATTTGAATTAGTTAATCTTGAATTTGAATTTGAATTTTAAATTTGATTAATGTTATTCAAAATTTGATAATTCAATCATGTTAAACTTAAATTCAAAACGGTGGTTCGTAGAATTGACAAGGACTTAAGGGTTGAACCCGACTCTTTCGCTACACCAATTAACTTGGGGCAAAATGTCAAAGTTTAAACTCGAATTTGAATTCAAAATTGAAATTAAAATTTGAAGTGACAATCAAATTCGAACTTAAAGTTGAGATTGTATTTTGAATTAAAGTTGGATTTGAATTTGAATTTAAGATTGAAGTCGAATGGAACCCTTCTTCAAATTCTGTGACTCAACAAATCGAATTTCATTCAATCATGTAGGTACACAAAATTGATATGAAAGATTCAAGGATCGAGCTTGACTCTTTTCATTTCACCAATTGACTTGGGTCGAAATGTCAAAGTCCCGATCAAAATTGAATCGACTTTAAGTTGAAAATAGAATTCAAATTTCAGGTTGAAATTATGTTTGTTCTCAAATTTTGAATTTGAACTTGAAACTCAAGTCAAATGGATCTTTCTTCAAATTTTATGACTCAACAGATTGAGTTTCACTCAATCATGTAGGTGCATAAAATTGATATGAAAGATCTGGGGATCGGGCTTGACTCTTTTCGTTTCTCCAATTGACTTGGGTCGAAATGTCAAAGTCCCAAATTTGACCTTGAAATCAAATCTGAAGTCTGAATTTAAGTTTGGAATCAAATTTGAGTTCAATTTTGAAATTGAATTTGAACTTAAGATTGAATTTGGTTTTGAGGTTGAATTAAAATTTAAATCTTGGATTCAAACTCAAGCTTGAAGTAAAATTTAAATTAAAATTGAATTTGAATTTGAATCTGGATTTAAACTCAAGGTTGAAATTGAATGGATCCTCTTCAAAATTTGGAACTCAACATATTGAATTTTGTTCAAATATGTAGGTGTGCCAAATTAGCCTGAAGATCCTAAGGCTTGACTCTTTGCACCCCATCAAGCAATTTAGGGGGAAATGTCAAAGCCCAGAATTGACTGAAGAATTTTGAATTTGAATTGCATGTGTTCAACTACAATAGAATATTGTAGAAGGCACATAGCAACGACGATTGAAGTTGATTTAAAAGATTTTCCTTGACTTTTAAAACTCAAAAATGTTGAGTTTTATTTTCAACATAATGGTTAACAAAATTCAAGGGAAAATCTAGACACCTGGTTTGACTCTTTCACCATACTGACTAGCTTGGGTGAAATGTCAAAATCAGGTTTAATTAAAGAAATTTTGAATCTGGATTTTAAGACTGAGGGATTTTTTTAATTGTGAAACTTAGCATGCAGGGATTTATTCGCATGCGAGTTTGCAACATATGCAAAAAGATTTTGACAAGCTTGGCTTGACTCTTTTGCTCTACCAATAGACTTGGAGGCAAAATGTCAAAGCCCGGCTTGGGGGATGGTTTCTACACTCGTCTCTCTTTTCACATGTCTTAATTGAGTTGGCCACACTCATCCAAGGAAGAAATGGGTAGAGGGACCAACGGAAGAAAGTAGTCAAAACTACCGATGCAACAAAATTCGTACCGCTATTAAAGATAGGAGAGAGATTTTCCCCAGCGGAGTCGCCATTTTTTTGTTTGATTGAAAAAATATAGTTTTGAAAAGTGTTTTAATTTTCTTTGGAAATGTTCAATTTCTGGAATTTTGATTTTATAATCGAACACTTATTATGAATGATGTATCACCTCAAAAAGGTGAACATATCGTTCCCTAATAGGTTCCGATTACAAATCTTGATTTACCCTGATTATCGTAGTCAAACTCAAGGAGAAACAACATATGATTCCTAAGAATCAAAATGATGTTAAATCCAATGTTTAACTATAATAATCTAGTAAAAAGATCATTAATCTCATAATTAAGATCACGATAATAGTACGATATATCTTTCCAAGGAAAGAGGATATCGTCTATTATCGATCATTTGAAAATGACGATAATGATCGTTGTCTTTTGAATTTCCCAAAGATAATTAATTAAAAGTTTTGAAAAAGCTTGATTTTGAAAATCTGGTCTGGGTTTCTAAATCTCCTACGAGCGCAAGCCCTCGTAGTTAATTACATCGTAGGAAACCAGAAAATTTCCTACGAATACTCTCGATTAAAATAGCGATACGAATTTTATTTAAGAATTCAAAGATTGATATCAAAGAAGGTAGGGACTGGAATTTCAACAGGGACTGGATCAAATTTGAACAGTTATTTTTGGAGTCAAAGGAAGAAGGGTAGGAGGTGTTTTGAGATTCTGAATTACTTCAGAAACACCTCAACTATCCTAATTGTTGGGCTTGAATTAGATGGAAAATAGATTTGATATTTAAGTGATTGATTTTATTAGAAAATGGAAATTAGATTCCCGGAAGATTGAGGTCTTAGAATTGAATATCTGCCTCAGATCCTAAGTCTAAAATCGGGGTACTGAGAATTAGTGACCCAAATCTAGCTAATGCAATGCAATCTGGACTTATCCCGGCCTGGATTAGGGAGCCAGCTAAACCACCTAAACGTTTTAAAACCATGAGTCAAAGTCTTTAAATGTAGGGTGGTTAAGGACATTGATTAAGATTGGTTTAAAGAATTGGGGTCGACATCTAGAGCAGATCCTAATTGACCCCTTAACATATGTTGGGTTAAATGCTTAGCTAGAAATGCAATTAAGATTTAGACTCAAATTTAATTTGTTACTAATGCGATGCATGCTAGTTGACTCGATGAAATGCTTAAATCAAAATGTAGCAGTTTTAAAATCAGGCTTAAAAATAGATTTTATCCTAGAGATTGCACAACATCCCCTTGGACAGAACTGCACCCTAATAGGTCAGGTGGTCTGCCAAAACCCGCAGGCGGGGAGGTGCCTAACACGGATGAGAAAAGTCAATATGTATGCATGAAAAACTCCCGCGAGTCCGGGCTTACTTCTTAAGAGCGTTAGAGTTTCTATCTGAGCTTAAAAATTTTTAAGTTTTGTTTAAGTAGAAGAAGTTAATGACCGTACCCTCACGAGCCTCCGATCGGGTTCCAGGCTAAATCAAAATCGACATGCAATAGCGCCAAATAAACTACTAAAAACATGTGGGTCCTTAATCGCAATCAACACATCAATCAAATCAATTAAATAATTAAATCAATTAAATAAATATTCAAAATGAAAGTCCATGTGGCAAGTGCCACTTAATTATACAACCCAGGGTCTGCAGTAAAGTAAAGTGGCCGGGTACCACTGACTACAACCCGGATTCTACTCCTAAGACTCAAGTGACTTTGAGATTTGAGATTCTTCTCGTTCTTCACTTCTTTGTCTTCTTGGAATTCCTTGGATCATCGGGTCTGGATATCCAAATGAAAAGAAACTCCCCCTGGATAGGGGTGTTATCTTTTCTCTTTGGATACTTGAACTTCATCCTAATTTGGATCTCCAAATGGATAGGAACTCTCCCCTAAGGGATGTTCTTCCTCTTTGGATTCCAAATTGGATTTTAAATGTCTCAATCTCAAAGTACTTTAAATAATACAACTCAAAATCAAATCAAATTACATTAATGAAAATTAAAACTCTAGACTCAACAACCTGCAAGGTTATCCTAATAATAAGCAGTTTATATTTGACATCCCAAGCAGTTAATATATTGAAATTTAAATGCTCAAACCAGCCACGCTTGGCCATGCTCTTTTTGATTTAAAGGGGGACTTAAGCATGCTTAGCATCTGTGCAATTTAATAATCATGATTTTGCCCCCTTTAATTTATGCCCTGTATGAGCATGACCACCTGCATAAGATTGAATTAGTACAAATCGTTCCTAGCCTGAGGGTAGATCTAATCGTACAATCAATCACATCACAGAGTGCATTAAATAAATAAACAATCACATCAATTCTAATACTAGCAAACAGCATGCGGTAAAAGCTCGAAAATCCGGCACACAGCAGAAAAGTAAACACCGGCCTAGCCTAAGACTAGAGTTGGTTGTCCTAGCAAACCATCTAAAGTGTGTGAGGTAGGCTGTGTGGCTTTGATGTGTCCTAAATAGATGATTTGATTGAAGTTGTTTAAAGTTCTAGTTGGTTGAAGGCTTAAGGGAAGATTTAATTTGAATTTAAATATTAATGACTCGAAATTGATTTTAAATTTGATTTTAATTGTTTGTTGGATATCACCTTTGTTTCACACCGAGGCCGTGAAGTTTATTTCACCTTCCTTGGGGCTAATTTAATAGCCTCGTAGGCCTGGGTTACCTAGTGGTACCCGATATAATTAAGTGATTTGAGTTTGATTAAGGTTTGAAGGTTGATTAATTTTAATTAAATTGTTTGGTTGCTAGTTTTAATGTTGATTTAAAATTTTCTGGAGTTTTAATGATTTATTGAATTTTGGAATTTTTTTTGATTATTTTAATAATTTAATTCAAGGGGCAAAAATTGACTTTTTGATTTAAAGGGTTTTCTGGAAAGTTAATATTTTATTAAAATACTAGACTTTAATACGATCAGTTAGACAGTAAGTACACTGAAATTGGATTTTTCTAGATTTTATTATGAAGGTTTGAAGTTTTGACTTGATTTTGAACTAAGTTTGACCAAAAGTTGACTTTTTCAAATTTGATTGATTTCTGGAAACTTAACATTTTTGATAAATATTAGAGCTTAAGATGAATTGTATGCCTTTGAGTTTGCTCAATTTGGAGTTCATTTGAATTAGTTATGAATTTTTGAAGTTTTGAGTGTTTAATGAATTATTTAAATTGTTTAATTAAAGCCATTTTTATGATTTGAATCCAAATGATCTCCAAACTTCTTGAAATCAACTCCAAAGGTCAGGAATGACCTAAGGAGTGATTTCCAAGTGTTTGGAAATTTTCTAGAATTTTTAATTATTTTTAATTAATTAATTTAATTAAATTTCAGATTTCAATTAAACTTAAATTAAACTTAATTTTGATGTCCAGTCAAGGGGCTTTTATTTTTCATTGATTAAGGATTCCATTCTGGTCAGTTTGAGATATTATTTGTAATTTTTGGATTTAAATTTGATTTATTAGAATTTTTGAAGTTTTAAGGCTTAATTAAGGTTTAATTTGATTAAATTGATTAAGGGGCTTAATGATTTCAAAATCCAGTGAGAAATTTTCCTAGGGCTGAGGGTGTCACTATGTTCAAATGGTTTGAGTTTCAAGTCAATTGGAGTGTGAATCCTAAATTTTGGAAATATTCTAAGTTTTCTAGTTATGATCCTTAATTATTGTCCTTAATGATGTCCCTAGGTTAGTGGGTTTTAATCAAGTTCATCTAACCCTTGGACACTAACTACAATCACATCAATCATAGCAATCATGATAATGAAATGATATCCTAATATTCTATGGAATGAAATATAGTAGATTATTCAAATTCATAAGTTATGGATAACTTATAATTTTAGATAATCAACTATAAGGGAAACATATGCCCAACTGGATTGTATCATTGAGAGATGTAAGAAACATTTCCAAATGATCTTCCTCCAATTAAAAAAATCATGATCACTTTTATTTAAAAGAATAAATAAAAATTCATATATAATCAAAACTAATTGCTTTCAAAGTGATCATGCACATGTCTCAAATATATTTTTGAATGAAAGAAACCCTTTCACTGATTCCATAGAGTCCTAGCATGCATGAATTGGAATTTTAATAAAATAATTATGAACTTTCAAAAATAAAGGTCAAATCATGACCAATCTTTTTGTAAATTCATAATA